>CP141142.1:42307643-42907643 GCA_035235625.1 Saururus chinensis | reverse complement strand
TTAACCAGCTGTTGACTAGTTCTAAATCGATATTTTAGCTTAGCAGTTTTACTTTTTCTACCATTCCAATAATTATAAAAGATAGAAGTGAAGCACAAAAAACTTTACCCAAAGGGATGCCCAGCCAAGTCGGACCTCTGAGTCATAACCAGCTTTCAATTTGAGGTCTTTACCGATGGTGTGCTTGTAAACAGTACTCCAGAAGTTGGAGTCGAAGTTGTACCAGTAGCTGATCACGTTATGAAGAAATCAAAAACAGTAAATGTCCACCAAACCATGGGAATTACTTGAAAAATCAGAAAGTAAAGCCATAATTCAAAACAATCTGCAAAAAATCTTGAGAGATGACAAAGGAAAACTGTATTGAATCTCTTTCACCATCAGACACTACTTGGATATATCCACAGGAATTTTTATTCAACAAATTCCAAACATGCACAACAAGAAAATGGCTTTGAAAGCACCACAATAACAAAATCAAAATTCTTTTACCTCAACTTGTCTGAAGGACTAAATCGCCGCTTGAAAGCACAGGAAACTACATTTGATGGAAAAGATATGCTTGGAATAATTGACATTTCCTCGTCCTACTAATCAGATCAGTGATTGGGTCAAAGAGAATAGACTAAAAAATATGCAGAAAAAAAGGACATGTGGGTTCATAAATAAAACATTAACATTAACCTAAAACTGAATGTACCTTGTATGCATATCTGAGGTTCAAGTCATTATCCCCGTATTGTGCAGTGCAAAGTCCATTCAAGAGTTGCCCTTTCACAATCCCACTCACTGACAAAACTCTTTTTAGTTCCTCTTCTCTTTCTTCCAATGTAACTTCACCAACAGGGAATTTGAAGGTTGCTCTTGGCTGCAAAAACCAATATGACAAATTTCATTTTTTGTCAAATTGGTTATTTTCTCCTTGCCACATAATTTCCCATGGCTATAACGTTTTTAAAAATACTGCTATTTATTATTTCTGGAAATGATTTGGAAGAAAGGTGCACATCAATTTTAAGTAAGCTAAAATTTACTCACCAGACCAACTGACGGAACTGCAGAAGCCAATTGCAGTTTATATGAGGGATCAACAAGAGTTGCAACCATTGCCAATTCTCCCTCTTTTGCCTAATGAATGTGCAGTAAAAATTAAAAACAAGATCAAATGGAGAGGTGCTAAAAAAAATACAAACAACTGAAGTACCAGACATACTAAACATAGAAAAAAAACTGAAGCCAGACCACAGTCAATATGACCACTTATTCTATTTTCCATCATTTTCTAAATGGTACTCACACTGACTCTATTTGGGCCTGCAATGTCATTTTCTATTTTGAAAAAACTGCCACAAATTTGCACTTTCATGTAACATTACTAATAATTTTTTATCATGAAAAATGCATAATAATCATTTTAGTCTTTGCTTTAGCAGATTATCTCTTGGAAGAGCAAACTGCTCGTGGAATAAAAATCTGACTGTGGTTTTGTAAATTTATAAGCAAGATAGATCAATTAAAGTATTTTACTTATTGCACAAAAGATTTGCAGAAAGATATCTCAATTCCTTTTATTTGTTCAGGAGCCACCATAAAATTACAGTCAGAATATTAAGTACGGAATTTGCTATTTTCCAAGAGGAATCACTTGCCAGAGTCGCATATCATCAATGCGATGATCAATTTTAACATAATGTTCAAATAAAGAATGTGAAATAGCATTCTGCAGTGAATCCAGGATGAAGAATTTTGCCATGGCCTTTAGCTTTCACACCAGAACCCTTGTTGGGAATATAGTACAACCACCACATTTTAACACCAATGTGTGCCAGATAGAAACCATAAAAGCATGAACTCAGTCACGGAAAGTTTTTTGTAAGAGGTAAACAACAATAACAAAGCGAGAGCGCACCTTTCTCTGATGATATTTGAATTGGATAATACTACCCAACTTAAAGCAAGACATTAGAGACTCGTTATCAGTGCAAGTACATGACATAGAAAAAGGTTTTGTCGAACATTCTATACTATAACAATTTTGTTCTCCATTCGGACCACTCTGAAAGGTAAATGATATTTCTACTCCACTTTCTCTACTCTAAAAGCATACTCCGGCCTCTGATTGAACTAAGAAAAGTGAATCTCCATGTTGTCAGTTCTCTATCCAATGAGAAGCAGGAGTAGGCTTTTGCTGTAGAAAAAGTGGAGTAGGAATATCAGCTTCCTGAAAGGGACATGTTTTTAGAATAAAACAGGTTCACTTTGTCTAGAAGCAAACATAAAACATAAGTAACTAGCATATAAGCAATAAAAATAAAATTCATTTCAGCGGTTGAATAAGTTTGCCGTAAGAGAGAGAAAAGGCATACGCAGGTAAATTTTCATATGCACACGGATAAGAGAAAATGTGTAAATGCTATAAAAAAGTCACTAAAATGAACCATTTTCGGATATTTAAGTGCTCGAATACCAAGTTGGAAGAATATTACAGCAGAAAAATAATAAAAGAAACAGAGTGAAGAAAAATAAAGGGCCGGAATGAGATGAAGGGCAGGAATTGAGTACAATTGCATCACAATAAAACAGCAGATGTTAATAGATAATCAACTCTCTTACATGCATGTTTTCAAAAATCAATGTCAAGAGGAAAATTGACAGAAATTCGAATCAAGCTAATAAGCCAATACATCGAAGAGAATTTGTGGCCAACGCAGAAACAGAATTTCGAATTCCATCAACCAAGGAGATAAACTAACCAAGGCAAAAGGAAGAACATCCAATAGTTCACCAACAAAAAACACACAAGATAACGCGATCCACAACAACAATCAAGCCAAACAGAAATAGGGGGCAACGACCAACACCTTGATGTCATGGGTAGTGCGGAGCTGCAAGCTGGAGCCGAGGTCAATGGAGCTGTTGACGACCGCATTCTGGTCCTCGAAGTCGTAGAGGACGGAGAGGTACTTGGAGATGAAGCTGAGCTGGGGGGCGGAGATGTCGCCGTTGCGGTCGTTGTGGAAGGAGAACTTGAGCTTGGCGAGGCGGTCCAATAACCTGCAGGACACCTTGTGGGAGAAGATGGAGCTGTCGCTGTCGTACTCGGAGGTCACCCGGATTGCGGGGATCGGGAGGGACAAACTGAGCCCACCGAGACTCGAAGGAGGAGGCGGAGGCGCAGGGGGGAGGTCGGAAGGGACGGGAGAGAGGGAGTCAGGGGTGGGAGGTTGGGATTCGGCTTCGGCTTCGGCAATGGCCATTTGCGAGGTCGGGTGGGAGCTCAGTGGAGTGGGTGCCCTCCGAAGAGGAGCGAGAAGACGACGGGTGCAAAATGGGACGCGTTTTCAATTTCGAAATTTTGTTGTAGCGGAAAATTGGAATTTATAGTGGTGGGCCGTGGAGTAAAGGGCAGCATTTTGGATGTCTGTGGGCCTGGTTTCCGGCCCATGTGGTTTTTGATTTATTTTTGTTTTGGGGGGGAGGAAACAGAAAGTGGATAAAAAAACAGCAGACCTGGCCCATGCAGGTCTCGAACCTGCGACCTTCGCGTTATTAGCACGACGCTCTAACCAACTGAGCTAATAGGCCATGTTGCATATCGTAACATGCAAACTAAAAGTTTTATCTCACAAAGTACTAATCCACCCGGACCATCGACCCAATACAATATTGACAGCTCTTGAGATAAAAACTATTTGTTCCTAGCTCAAAAAATTTATTCCACTAGGTCAATTTAAATGGCTGAAGTACTAAAAAAGTAATACTCCTCCAAACTAAATACATTAATTTAAATTATTTTATTTTGAAAACCAGAACAAGACACTTATGTTAAGACAAGATGGAATATTTTTACATTTTGTTAGGTATATAATTTACCGTTCAATAAAATTTATTTATTTTTCTTGACGGAACAATTATGATATAAAACGCTGACTTCAGATTAGCTTTTTTTCAAGAAAATTAACAGAAGCACCAGACTACGAACGCACAATAATGCTTCATATTTACCGTTCAATAAAATTTATTTATTTTTCTTGATGGAGCAGTTATGATATAAAACGCTGACTTCAGATTAGCTCTTTTTCAAGAAAATTAACAGAAACACCAGATTAAGAACGCACAATTATGCTCTACATATTTTCCAACTCGCACAAGAGACTGACTACTTGCACGCAGAAACTTCAAAAAATGAGATGAAAATTTAAATTAACTACATTCTGGTGACAAAAACGCCTCAAAATAAAAACAGCTTCCAAACGGGCTATAAGCTATAAAACTTAAGCTCCTCTTTTTTCATGCATTTTCATTTTTACACATAAGACATGGAAATTTTAAAACAAACGGGGAACACAAATCCTCCCCATTTTCACTAGACACAGCCGAAAAAGTACCCAAGGCACCCCCAAAAAACACCATTTGCCCTTTCAATATCACTACTGTTTTTATGTAATATAGATACACCCTTCAAGGCCCTGCCATCAAACACCGTCTAGTACAAGCACAACATATAATTGCATAACTGATATAAGCCGCTAGGTAGGCGAAGTAGTAGTAGTCGCTGTTGTAGTAGCAGAAGAGAGTGGCTTTCCACGGCCGGCTGTGAAGCCCCGGGTTCCATCAGGCATGCGGGGGCCAGGTGGTTGCTTAGGTATTGCTGGTTGATCATTCTGAATATGGTTACCCGAAGGAGGAGTACCAATTGCATGGCCGCCGCCTCTATTATAGTGCTGGCCCCTGCCACGACCCTTGCCTCGGCCACGGCCTCTCCCTCCTCTTCTGCCTCCACCCTCTCTCTCATTTAAATTTTCATCTCCCTGTTCATATCAGAGATCATATATGTAAGAATCACAAAGCAGGTAACACATTTGATGACAATTCAAATCCAGTAAAAAGTGTACAGGGAGAGGCTCTTTACCGTCTGATCAACTGATATATCTTGTCCTTGAGAATCATCTTGTAACTGCTTATCATTTGTCTGCTCTGCCGTGGAGGCATCATCTTCATCCCCATTCCAGTCACCATCATGCCCTCCTCTCCTAGCTCGAGCAGGTTTTGACTGCAATAAAAAATTAGCATAAGGTTCACATTTTATTATAATTCTTAATTCCTAAAACATAAATAGGGGAAATGCTAAGTCCGCACACAGGCCACGTGGCACTGTGCGCGAGGGCTGAGCATTTCCTTCCTAAGAAAATTCACATGCATTAAGATACCATCACGACCTGTAGATTTAAAACAAATATTAAAGTACATTTTCACTTCATGAAACTTGAGCACATCTGCAGTTCCCTTATCATGGCCACACCATCACTAATCGGTCTGTCTTCAGAAAATATATGTGCTTTGAGGCACTTCTAGACTTGAGAATACGTATTCCAAATGTTCAGATACACTCGTCTACCTAGGCCGGATTCAAACTACCTACAGCACATGTTCCTTTTCAGGGTAAAAAGCATCAAACTAAGCATCTAAAGTTGCAACTACAAGGACGCATTCATAGAATGATATAAACACAGTAGGAATAGAGCAAATGGAATTCCTATATATCTTTACAGACCAGCCCATCTAAAAAGGTAATTTACAAATCAGAAATGTGGAGTACCATGCATTTAAGTAACAGCCTAACTCTAAGGCCGCTTCTCCAATTCCTCTCGTCATTTAGCTCAGCGACCTGCAAATTGAAAAGCCTATCAAATCAACAGAACAGGGTTCTAAGGCACGTAGAACCAAAGGCAACTTACAGCTTTCTCAGCAAGCTCAACAGTTTCATATTCCACGAAGGCATGCAACTGCAAGTGAAGGAAACAATGGTCTTAACCATCATATGTCAAATAATATATCTGAATAGCAGCCAACGAAAAAATCAAACCCACATAAATTCTGTGATATAATCTTCACAATGATTTGTGAAAAAATTAACAATCAACCAGGATAAATGTACCTTGTGACTAAAAAACATCTCCATTTTTCCTGATCTAGAAGCTGCAGGAGTTGCACCATTGACAGGCTGTGCAGGACAGGTACGGATTGATTTCACACTGCCAGAACAATATGTAAGAGAATGACCATAAGAAAATAATCAACACATCAAAATTAATCAGCAACCATGCTTCTCCCTACCTCCCAACAGATGAGAATATCTTCATCAGCTTTTGGTGAGAATGATCTTCGGGAAGATTTTCAGCTACAACAATACGAGACTGCAGGGAAGCAAGAGTGAGCCCAAATAGCTAAGAAAATCAAAGGAAGGGAAGTAGCAGCAGTATATTCAACAAGCGTGACCTGCAATTCTTCCACATCTTCATCAGTGAATGGCTGTTGACGTCTAACTTTCTTTCCATCATCACTGACTACCTGCTCACAAAAAATGAAAACAATGCGTATAAAAATAAAATGTAACACGGGCCAAACAAACTGCATCAATCGGTGAGAGTAATTAAATCTTACAAGCTTTGATGATGTTCGCAGAGCATCAGCAAGAAGAGCATGACTGTTAACAAGCGCTTTTATCTTCTTGAAAGCAGCAACCACTGACATAGGTACTGTACAGAGGAAACCATCAATTAATTTGCAGAGTTCTTTCAAAAAGAAAAAGCTCCTAATGATTTGTAATGGGAAAAAAATAAATCAAGCACAAAACAAGCAACTTTGCCATTCCCCCAACGGACACATGCATGCACACGCACATGAACACACATGCATATACTCATGCGCGTGCACACAAAAAGAAGAAAGAAGGAAAGTTGGATACTTTTCTCACCCTAAACTATTACTTCTAGGATTAGCATTACAAAATTATCATCCACATACACTCATTAAAAATTTAAATTCTGTAATGAATAACTCAAGTCTTTTCTCCAATAATGCGGCAAACCATTCTTCTGTTGAAATTGACACTACAAATAAACCTTATTTTGGAAAATAATAAAGTGAGGCATAGGACTCTTTAATGAACCTGATCGCGTCAAGAGCACATATAAATTATAAAAAACGATAATCTTGTCTTCTGAAGTAAACTGATCACAAAGGAATCATGGATACATATATCGGACACTGACACAAGACATGTACAGATATGGCAATTTTCAGAAAATAGGAAATGATCGGGGAGGATATGGGTATTAAAATATTACTCCTTCACATATTAATAGCTCCATTTGGATAAATAGTGATTTTATTGAATGGTGGGACTCATAGTTAAGAAACTGAAAAAATAAGCTTTTGAAACGTATTTTAAGTACCTGCCCACTTAAATTGAGCTGAATGGAGCTATGAATATGGTACAAACTTCTTTTCCAAATGGAACTATTAATATGGGAAGGTGGGAATGTTTCTTATATATTTTAAGGCATATTTTAGGTTCTTGTAATACAATGGAAAATATAGCTACATGCCTGAAATGTGAGAATTATTGCATACTCTGGGAGTACCACATGGGATTTACTCCCACTTTATACGAGCCATCGATCTTGAAAATCGTCAGCGCACACGATAGTGCATGTTAGCACAAATGTGTGGGTCTTCCACTTGCACTAGCACGTGCTTAAGAATTGATAGCGCATATAAAGTGGGAGTAACTCCAAAGGGCACTACCGGCGTACTCAATAATTTCTCCTGAAATGCTATTACAAATGACCCATTTTTGCCGGCACAGTTATCCCGGAAAATGTTATATGTAGCTTTGGAACAATTTTACTTAGATCTTTTGAGCTAAAAGCACATGCCTCCAAGTCTTGTAACACTTGTTTAATGTTTACCTTAATTAGAAAGGATTTGATGAAGTAATTTATAGTTGGTGTTTGACATGAAAGGAAGGACAAGCAGGCAGCCATATCCGATGCAAACACAGGTACAATATGGAAACAACACCTGTTTTGCTATAATTTTGCTTCTTACCTGATCACTGGTTCAGCATTTTACGGATTCGCGGGCATAGCAACGAATGGCTAAACAGCATGTTTAGTGATAGCAATTAATACCATGCTAATCATAGTGTCGATCCAGCCTGTTTTGCGCTGGTTGGATCAAATGCCAGTGGCTTACTGTGTGAAGGGTGCTTGAGTTCTTACCAAAAAAATAAAGCATGCTAATTATATTCCAAGGAGCTAAATCTTACCAAAGCCCTCCGGATCTTTGTTAATAAACCTCATCAAATGATCTGTTGTAGCAAGGTTTACGTCGCTGAAGTAATATTCCACCTAGCAAAAATTTCAATGATAGCCTAGTTATTAACAAAAAAGTCAAATACAATTATTGATGAACAGCTTGAACTCTACACTAAATTCTGCACGAGATTACTTAATCCTACTTAATTTATGAAAAAACTAATTCGAAACAAATGGAAGCCAGTATAGTAGGAATACACAGTAACCGGGCAAGTTCGATCAAAATGAACTTCGTAAAACTTACAATTAGTAAGTCCGTGATCAGCTCAAAACAATTATTAATACCAACAGGAGAAATAAGAAACGCAAACACAGGTACCAACCTGATTCACAACCTTCTGTACGACCTCGTCCGCGAGCCCCTCCCGGGCATGCCCAGGATCATGATCCGCCAGCACGGCAGCCTCCTGCTCCGCCAAACCCGCGTAATACTGGGGCGATCCGACGTGAAAGTGAGAGTTGGGAGGCGAAGGCGGCGGCTGGAAGACGTGGACGGGCGCCGAAGGCACCGCCCCGCCCCTCTGATGAGGGTGGCTGTGGCTGTGGTGGTGATTGGGGTGGTTGGCATTGCGGGGAACGAACTCGGGGGCGCGGGCGTTGAGGCGGCTGGCGGCGGAGGAGGACGGGCCGCGCCGGCGATCGTCGGAGGATTCTAGGGTTTGGTCGAGGGAGCCATGCGCCATTTTCAATAAAGTTGAGGGCAATCGGCGTCAAGATAGATAGAGAGGAGGTTTTTGACCTTTGGGGAGTGGGGGCGGGACCCTCCTTGAAGGGGGTGGGGGGGCGGAGTGGAGAAGATTTCCCACTTGGAAGCGGGCGAAGAGAGGCGTCTTATATAGAGAGAGAGGCGGGGACCTGAGACCGGGACAGCCGCCCTCCGATTAGGTGGAATTACCGGCAAGTGCCATTGCATTTTGGATACTCATAGCTTTTACTTTAAATGGGCCAGGCCAACCACCGTGGACCTCCTCAGGGGGCTAAAAACCAATTTACCACATCAGTTTATCTAACCAATCTACCACCACATCAGTTTATACATATTGTTGCATCCAAATTCAACCGTGCCCGGGCTCAAGAGTAAGGGTTCATAAACTATACCTTGAAGTACTTTAATTTTTATGCTCATCAACACTGTTTTTTCATCGTGTTCAAACGAAATCACTCGTTCAATTCATGAGTTTATGAACCCAAGTGTCCTATTTGGTTTTTCTACATAACATTTTTATTTGGAAAAACCGAAAGAGGACACAATACACATCCGAGAGAGTAGTTTGGAGTATACTATATATATACTGACCTTTTAAAGAGCCCATCAGTTTCATTGTTAGCCATCGTGCAGCGGGTAAAATTATTCAATGGAACTATTTTAGGGCCACGTGGTATATACACCTTTTAAATATTTGACACATTTGGACAAGTAGTATGAGCAAATTGACGCATAAGTTTGTATTTATCTGCTAAAACATTAATTAACATATGCACGGCCACTTAAGTAAAACGGATCCACTAGATACCTTCTCGAGCATATGACACACACGACCAACGTATTGAAATCCGTATAAGATCGTAGAAACAGAAAGTAATACGGTGGTTAACAAACTAAAACAACTCGCAAGCTAAACCAGCTCGACTCTGACGCCACTCCAACCCATGGCTTAAAATTGAGCTCCCGCAACCGAAATTGTCGAGCTGAACTCGAGCTCGGCCTTGCCTTCGCGTGACTCCATATGATGGGAATCAATAATCTCGAGTCCAATGCAGGCATTTGAAAGTGCAGGTAATCAAATTCAAGTCAAAGAATAGATAAATATGGAAGAACAATTGGTCAGTTATAACCTTTTCATCATAACTGACAAAAATAATTTGATAAATTAGGACAAACTAAACCACATTAAACAGAAGATGCCGCCACCCTTTTCGAGCTTGAATCCTGGTCATCAATGAGGTCAGCAGATACGGCTGATGGTATCCTGTGACGCTTTAGAATCCTGGATGTGGCTACTCTGGCAGATTCATAGTTCAATACAATCACCCTCTCGTCATCCAAATCAAATCTCAAACTCTCTTCCTTATAGTCTTCCACAAGTCTCCGTAAATGTTTCAGATTCTCGACTTCCACATTGTTTACCTTCTTCACCTGCGGAAAATGTATGTTTTTTAGCCCAACATCTAGCTATTTATTGAGCTTAACTCAGCCATGTTTTCTTTTCTTTTTCTTTCTCTTTTTTTTTGGATAAAAAACTCAGTTGCCCATGTTGTTATGGAAAACTTAATAGCGTGCATGAACAAGAACAAACGGAAATTACTACGGTTAGCATTGCCTTCTGCAACATAAAATTCATTGGGAACCCGTGTTAATAGCTAGTTTTGTGCACTTCAGCCTTTGGTAATGATTCTTTTTCCACAGGATGACCTACACTTCGTCCATTGAATTCATATGCAAAATGCTTTCTTACCTGTAACTCTGCCAGCCGCTCATAGCCAGTATTAATGTCATCCATAAGCACCTGAAGCATGATAAATCAGTTAAAACTGAGAAGTGATCTTTACAAAAGCCCAAATCAACAACCTAATATCAGCTCATTGATAACAATCAATATGAAAAGACATGTTTTGTGTACACTCAAACTTCAGAACAGCTGAAATAAACAGGAAAAGTGGAAATCACTTGAGAAAGACCACGAGCGATCATTGAAAAGATTACCTGTGAAAGGATTACAAGTTGCTCACCAGCCTTCTTAGGAAGTTCCCGTAATGCACGTTCACACAATCGACGAGGTGAGGTATTGTACCAGTCCTCTCCATACTCATGAAGGTATGGTTGGGTCAAAGGAACAAAAACCAAGCCAGCAAAAATGAAGTAGCTGGGCAGTTTATCAAATTGATGAACTGGAACTAATGGTTGGAGCTGGACATATGCAGTTAGTCCACATATTAGAAAGAAATAAATACATATATAAACATTTATGGGCTATTCTATTAAGTTTCACAACAAATTTTCTGTGACCGGGTATAAATCTGTAGAATGCTTTATAATTGACAAACCTGCTTGCTACACTATGTCAGGGCAAGACTGCACAAGACATCATGCCAAAGCAGCAGGTTGTAAACATCTGCTAACCGCATTTTAAGCTCTACCTTTGGTCATGTTTAGAACTTGAAAGTTCTATAGTTGAGTATGTGATCATGCATGTTGTGTTATGCACAAGACATAGAAGAAACAGACTTACAGGTTCAAGAATAATACTAAATTCATGCTCCACCCCATCTCTGAGCACTCTAATTTGAGCAGTTTCATTTGGCTTCTTCATGGAAACTAGGTGATCAAATGTTATCCGCTCTCTATTCCTGAAAGGAACTGCCCATAACACAGGACATGCATAATATCCATGATAAGAGTCATCAAGTATAAAAAACGTTTAAAAGAACCAAATGAAAAAAAAAATTTAATTCAAACGACTGCAAAAAAAGGAATTGTGTATTGCCTGTTCCGTCATTTCCAATAGGCACCCCATCAAATGCAAGGATAATGTCATCCTTCTTGAGCAATTTATATGCATCTGAAAGAGGATTAATTTTGCCCACGAGGACACCCGTCATATCAGGACGCATACGGAAATGCTGTCTCAATTGCATATTTTCGGTGGGCTGGCAAGACAAACCCATAGAACAAAATCCAACATATCTTCCACTTGCCTCCACACCTTCAATAAAGTGCTTTATTACAGGAACAGGTATTATGTACCTGCAACGAGGTTGAACTTGATAAGACAGCATAAACAGGCTGTGCGCACATTCACTTATACAGCAATGTCTACACTAGAAAATGAGATTCTCTGCAGTCAGATATTGTCCAAATTTCACCATTTGATGGCCGAAAGTTTATGGAGGTTGGACCTTGGTTGAAGCAGTCCAAAATTCAGAAATTGACCAAATTGAATGCACCAGTTATTTATTTAGTCTCTTTCAATTCCCTCGAACACCATGGAGGGCCTGTGGAGCCCCATGTGAGAGTTTGCATAGAGTCATCTTTGCGAGCAAATACAGGTGAAAATCTCACGTTTGTTTTTCATAAATTTAAAAATTGCCATTATATCAATAGAATAATGTTGATTACATAATTAAACATAGGAGTGGATCATCACATCAACTCACCCAATATTCTCCGCACCTGAAAGATTTTGAAAGGCCACTCCAGCAACCTTTTCACCCATGATAGCAGGGCCGCCGCTGTTTCCTGGATTTATGGCTGCATCTATTTGTATGGCCATCAGCTGGGTTGCCCCATGAACATATTGTGTTGGTTCCACTCTAGAGACCACACCCTTTGTAACGGAGATATTATCTCCACCTGCATCCAGGAAGGGATCCTCAGCATATAGAGAGTTGTAAATGAAAGCAGCACTTTCCTAAAATGTGCTTATAGATTCGATCATCAGAAAAGTACCTTGAGGATATCCAACAACAGCTACAGCTTCTTGCAAATATGGAATATCTCCGAGCTCTAGAAAGAGCATTCCTTCCCAAAATTCCTCACTTTCAACAGTGAGAATTGCTAAATCGCATTCATGCCCAACAGCCTGAACCTCTGCTCTATATTTCGTAGGTGAACCATGCTTTCTCACCATAACAAATGTATAGTCAGCAACCACATGAGCATTGGTGAGAATTCTACGGCCATGCAGAACAAATCCTATGCATAAACAGGAGCCATAAGAGATGCAGCTCATGATTCAAGTTCGTTTCCATTTAAGAAGGAAGCATAATTGATAAAGTTGAAATTGCTTAAGGTGAGATTGTTTAAATGGACATTGTCCAAGACTTCAAAAACTGAACTTTTCGCACATAGAATCCAAAGAAAAAGGTCATTTATCAGATACAGAAAGTGATACAAATTAGTATATACAAACACAGAAAATTGGCCAAAACCTAGGAAGTGCAGATACTTCAAAACAGGTGTCGTGTCTGCATCGTACCCATATCCATGTAGGATACAGCTGCCTGCATGTCCTACCTTTGATGTCACACATTAACTATAAATTACTTCATCAAATCCTTTCTAAATAAGGTAAACATTAAACAAATGCTTATATGACTTAGAAGTTAGAAAACTGTTCCAAAGCAATGTATTACTCGTTGTGGGATAACTTTCCCTGGAAAAACAGGGTATTTATATTAGCATTTCAAACATATAGTTCTCATTATAATTAAGCTTTTAATACAATAACTAATTTACATTATACCTAAAAATATATAAAACTAATATTTTAGTACACGTATCCCCCCATATCGTATCTTGATTTTTTAAAATTTATGTATTGCCGTGCCCGTGTCCCATATCCGTGTTCGTGCTTCCTTGCCAAAACTATCTAAAATCCCATCACCAAACGTAATTCCTCATTTAAAACATCCCCCTCGAATGAATTCCGCCGAATCAAGATTCGGCTTCCATCCTAACTCGCTATCCAAACAGCCCCGTAATCTCAGAAAGCCCTGACTGATTCTAATAGTATGCAGTCTAAAACAAATAGGTCATAGAATCTCATCTTTCATTTGGCTATTGTCATTCTCTTACAATTTTCCGACTCAAAGGAGAAAATATAGAACATAGGTTAAACCAAAGTCACCCAATAAATGGGATTCGCCAAGAATCGAGCTATAAGTAATGCTAATTGAGTAAGGAGGAATTTTGACAATTGGGCCTGCCGTACCAGAGCCCATGGATTCTTTCTGAGACTTGTTCTGCCAGGGCAAGAAGTAGTTGGGGCTGCTGGAAACCGTAAATATCTTCACCACCGAATCCAGCGCCAGCTCGATAGCCGCGTATGCGTCGGCGTAGCGGCTGGGAATTTCAGCAGCACATTGAACCACTTCAACATCCTCTTCTCCTACTTCTTCACGAGCGCCCACTTCAGCCGGAACTGAGGAGATGAGCCGACCGCCGTTGCAGAGTGTGATGGCGGGAGAGATATTGGCCGGTGAATGACAAGTGCGAGAGATGAAAGAGCTCGCGGGTAGAGAGAGACTGGAAGGGCGCTGCTCGAACGACCTGGCAGAGATGGAACGGAGAAGAAGTGGATGGAAAGGAGCGACCTTGCGGAGGCTTCTCAGGGAAGTGAGCATGGCGCTCGAAGCTCCTGACTTCAAAGACGAGAGGGTTTACCAGCATGGACGGGAGTTTGGGGGAGATATCTGATCAGAGACGAGAGTCATACTCACACCTCCCACCTGCGTCGGCCTTTTAGGCCCATCTACCCTGGCCCGCCGAGTATAATCACTATGGGCCTGAATGGGTCCATCTTACAATGTTCCAAAACATTAAATGATAATAAAAAAAAGGGGGGGGGGGGGGGGGGACGATTTTCCTTAAATTTTCCCTCCTGTAAATTATTTATATATTCTCTCCATTCTGTATAAATAATTACGTTGACAGACTTGCAGCAGTATAGAAAAGGAAAAAAATAACTGTAACTGCTCATGGTGACGCGAGGAAATCATCACTGCACGAATCTTAACAGCAATAGCATCCCAAATGCACTACGCAGAAAGAAGAAAGACAAGTGCTGGGTCATAATTTTTAAAATAACAAGAAAATCCTGGTTGGTGTAAATGTGTGATGAATCCTATTTGAACGTATCAATAACTTGTTGATGATGATCATATTAGAGCGAGAGTCGCCAGAACAGCGATTCCGCCCGTAAACTTGGGTTGTTGAAGACGACAATTGGCCCCATTTTCATTGGACGAGACCCTGCCGCTTGGTGACGACGCCGACGATGCAGACGACGATGGTGAACCAGGCGGGCTTAGAGCAGACGGAACTCCAGTATCTGGCACTTCTACCGGGGATGCGGCACTCGCTGGATTCGGGGTGCTTGGAATCGTGACGCTATCCGGGGAGGGAGCCGGGGCAGAGGGGACCTCAGGAGACGGGAGGGTGGTCACTGGAGACGGCTGTGGAGAGATCTTCTGAGTGGCGACGGGAGGCAGCGATATCCACTGAAGTCGCACTACCACGTGTCCGTATATATATTTATCTTTGTAATCCAACATTTGTACCTCGTTTTTTTTCAGTTTTAAACACATAAATTTATCAAATATGTCACTTACAAAGGTATATCTACCACCTGTCCTTTATAACAATTTCAATGAATAATTTTTCCAACTATGAAAATATAAGTTGGGTAGGCAGTCTATGTAACCAAAAGCAGAAGAAGTAGGCCAGACTCGGCGGGGAAGCCATGAGAGGTGTAGGGGCGGGTGAGAAGTTTATTAGACATATCCAAGGACTCGCGGCGCCAAATGGAGTAATTAATGTAAAATATTATTTTTTCTATTAAATTTATTAATATAAGATAAAAAAATATAATTTTTTAATGTTAACGAGGGGTGATTATTTTATAGGACCGACTAGAAGAAGGCAACTAGCCTCTTAAAGCATTGTACAAATTTCTTTAGGTGTAAGGCCCACCCATTATACAGGTAAATCAGGTCATGATCCCTCATGGGAAGCTAATGAAATACACATGGCCTCTACTTCATGAAGCATGTCCTGGCCATCAGTTTAATTATTATAATAAGTTTCAAAATTATACATAAAGACCTATCTACCAAACTCTAATTATTTTATTTTAAAATATTAAAGTTACCCTTCTTATATATTTCTCTTTTTTCTCCTTCCCTTCCTATTTCCTCCCTCTGCTCCTATTATCTTTACCTATTGTCACTTACTATCACCACTACTCAGTCATAGACCACTTGTCACGACTTGAATTTTTAAAAGTATTTTTAAATAATATGAACGGTAGGTAGCGATTTTTTTTATTTAAATACAAAATAAACCCTTCGATTAAATATCCAGGTCATGATAACTAGGGTTCACAAATACGAATATCACATCATATGATATTATTTAACGTCTGAAAATTCATAAAGACCAGCTCATCCATCTAAGTACAAGTCTGTCACCCATCTGAAAATAAATAACAAGTTGACTCTCACGCTTAAGGTACACTTACGTATCAAAGTTACAAAAATGTGGAAACCTCTTGTGCTCGCCTACCTTGGTCTCACTTGTCATCGCCTGGAGAATCTGCAACATAGCAAACCAAACAACAACCACAACCACAATGGAGCATCTCTGCCAACAAGAGAAGAGCTTCCAAAGGACAAAAGGTTTTATTAATATTTTTCAGATCGAGCCAACATCACCCGATGTTAGTTGCCTACGTACTTATCAGACAACATCTCCAATGTTTCCAACAAGATTGGATCCAGACATAGTTCTGCCTAATACTACACTATACTAAGAAACATAACATCACACATGCAATGCTTAAGTATTTTTAAGCAACCTACATTTTATGCAAGTCCTTTAATCAATCTACTTGTTCTAATTAAACAAGCAATATCAATCAATGTTATTAATTATCTTTCGAACCATTATTCGATAATTAATATCCTCGTCTAATCTTAATGCTAGATAGACTCATCAGATGTCAACCTAAATGACAAATGATAACGAAACACCCTGGAATTAGGGGTGTTCACGGACAAATACGGACGCGGACAGAGGTATGTCCGCGTCCGTCCGCCAATTAGCTAAGTATTGTCCGCGTCCGTCCGTGTCCGCTAATGTCCGTAGTATCTATTGTCCAAGTCCGTCCGTCATGGACACGGACGGACATGGACGGACGCGGACAATTAAGCCAAATCTTTATTTTTACATATACAGTCCTTATGTAGCATGTTAGAACTGTCCTAACATGCTACATAAGGTCTGTATTTATTTTTTTACATAAACAGTCCTTATGTAGCATGTTAGAACTATCCTAACATGCTACATAAGGTCTGTATTTATATTTTTACCTTAAAAATACATATACAAAATGCTAAAATAAGTTAAAAATCACCCATAATTAAACAATACTAAAATTTTAAAATTCTTATTATCAATTATAACAAAAACAAAGTCTTCTTTGTAATTAAGTCAACTATAACTATCAAGTACTTAATATAACCATAATCCAAATTTTCAATTAGGTAGCGGACGCGGACGTCCGCGGACACGGACAACAGTTTGTCCGCGTCCGCAGGCACCTACAAGGGTGGACAAATTTAACGGTCCGTGTCCGTGTCCGCGTCCGCCCCGGACCAAAAACTTTGTCCGCTCTATGTATTTATGGACGCAGACACGGACGGACAAACGGACATTGGACGTCCGTGAACACCCCTACCTGGAATCCACCAAGCCCCTGAAATCCACCAAGAAGTGTCATCTCTCAACCTAGCCCATAAGGACCTGACCGGAGTGGAAGGGCATGGCCCACAACTGCACCTGAACAGAAGTGATCAGAGACGCCAACTAAGCAGGATGTCAGCAACCCTAATTACGTGTACACTAAAAGATCCTCAATAGATCTGCGGTGAGCCCGGCTCACAAAGAACTCCCTCCAATGGGGAGGTGCAACTACACGGTCAAATCAGCGGCTCCTCAATAGAGCTAAAACTCAGGAAACTATTCTGAACCCTATCTTG
Source organism: Saururus chinensis (assembly GCA_035235625.1). Classification (NCBI taxonomy): domain Eukaryota; kingdom Viridiplantae; phylum Streptophyta; class Magnoliopsida; order Piperales; family Saururaceae; genus Saururus; species Saururus chinensis. The sequence goes on along the minus strand of CP141142.1, from coordinate 42,889,944 downwards.
CTCATCTATAAGCCAGGATTCCGAATGACTATACCAAACCCTATTAGTCCCTTCTAGACTAAGGTTTACAACTTGAGACATGTCATTGGTTCATCAACCAAGGCAAATTGTCAGGTCAAAGGTTTTGTTCACTGTATGAACTAGTCCTAGACCCCTTTGAGGTATTTTAGTCTTTATTTTGATTAGGTGTTCTTGCCCAATCCAAAGCTATCAAACCCCAAATAATTAATCTTTCAATAATTTTCAACTAGTGATAAGTTACTATCACAACACCAACATCACAAATTGAAACAAAGAACAACATAAACCATCAGAACTATACAGGTCCAAGCAAATCATAATATCAATAATAAAATTTATTAATGATATAAGAATTATTCGAGCTCTCATGCCTTAACCCTCCTTGGGTTATCTTAATAAATCTTTATGAAACTGGTCGTAATGCACCTAAGGGCATTAGAGTAATTATCTAACATTGGATATAGTCCTCTCTGCACTCGGGTAAGTCTTTAACCTCTAAAAAGGTTTCAGTATCACATTGGCCCATTAACAACATCCACGCGAATGCGGGCCGGTTTGGCATAGGGGTAGTTCTATCATTTGGTTTAAGGCCTTAATGACATCCAACGGGTCCAAAATTGAACTCAAGCATACTACGTGACTTTATGGACTCTGTGTAATTTTCCTAGCATGTGACGGGGTTGTGAACCCCTTGAACCGATCCAGGTTTATTTAACAATTTACGATTAAACCTAACGGCAAGAAAGTCAATTACCTACCCACTGGGATTTTTAATCACTAAGTGGTTTATCCTATAATTAGGGTACACATTAAACTCTCACTAAGAATTTTCCCAATTTTTAGATCAGCTCATAGACCCCTGAACCGGAGCCTCTAAATCGGGTAAGTAATTTTCACATGATAACTTAACTACCAGGGGTAAAAAGGTCATTTTACAGTCTCTGGGATTTTTCCCCAAATAGAAACTCAGTCAGAATAATCCCAAACCTCTCCAGGTACAAGAGTATTTTTCTAGAATTTTTTGACACTTTTAGCCCCATGAACCGGACCCGGTTCACTCCATTCCTTCTTTCTTTTTCTTTTTTTTCCAAAACGAACCGGTTTGGTTCGGGTCGACAACCCGCAACACGGATCGTCTTCCCCGCGTCCAGCCAGAGCCTTTCTTCCTCTAGCGGCGCCGCCACCCCCACAGCAGAGGGCTGGATGGCACACAGGCCCCGGACCGCCGGAGCACGGCGGAACCGACAAGGTCGGTCCCGCTGTCGTCCGGTGTCCGGCCAGCGGCCAAAAAGCTGTCCCCTTTTTTTCTCTCCTTTTTTTAACAGGCGGTGATGCCACCGCAGCCCAGGCCGGTGCATCCGGGGTCGTCGTGGCCTAGGCCAGCACGGCCTCAGCCAGTGCGTCCAGCGGCAGTGTCTCGCTATATATATATATTTTTTTCTCTACTCACTGACCGGCGGTATGTCCGTTAGCAGCTGCATGCCAGAGCCTGGCCCACATGAAGCCGTTGCCAGATGATGGCTGGCCAATCATTGGCCAGACGGCACTGACCGATTGGCAGCCAGCCAATAAAATCTACTGTTTGAACAGGATTATAGTACACTGATTATTGTTTATGCAAAATACATTATACATATCTGATTTTCATTCAAATCTAATTAATTAAACCTTTATTAATTTTCAAGCGAAGGTAAGACAACGACCCTACCTTAATTGTCGATTTGTTGTCGATCCACCATTATCGGAGCCTTGCCGGAGCTTCGCCATTTACCCCATTCTCTCCTCTGATTGGGCAAAGACCCCCAAATTGTGCCTTAAGAAGGCCTTTTAAAAGCATGGAGATTAGGGTTCTTAACCCCTCTAAAATTTTGGGTCATCCTCCCCAATTAGGCCACCTAATTAGGATCTTAAAAAAATAATTTCGGAATTATATACAACCGGGCCCGCAAAACGACTTAAATGGGCCAAATACAGTCTAAATCGGGTAAACGGGTCCTGCACAATATATTCAACTTCAAACGGTCATATCTCCCTCATCCGGACTCCGATTAGTGCGTTCTTGGTGGCGTTTCGAAGCTCTTTCTGTCTACTTTCTACTAGAATTGTTTCATACCAAAATTATATCTAGGGAGAAAGTTATTCTAATAAGAATGTTAATGGGAAATACCCTATTTTTCATATATTTAAATTTCAAAACTCGGAAAAATTAGGGATATTACACCACCACCCCTCGCCCTATCCCCTCTGATCGTACCTCACCCTACTACAACTACATCTGATAGGCTTTTCTCCTAAATTTGAAAGTGAGAGGCTCACATGATTTGGCTAGTTATTGTCATAATGTGCCCAAATCGTCATTAAGTGTGCCCAATCGTGGCATGGCTATGGCCAAATTCAGTCAGATCGACCAAGCCATGCTGTGGGAGACTAGATATGGTCAGTACGTGCCCATCACAACTTGGTCATGGTCATGCAGGGTCGTGGCTGCCTGGTTTGGCTAGTGCCTACAAATTATGTTGGGTTTGAAAATACAACATAAATGATCACGTCAAGAAATATGATCATGGTGTGTTGTCTCATAAATAGTACTTCGCCCATGGCAACAGTGCAACTGCAACGAAACTCAATAGTAGAACAAGGATCATAATAATGACTTTACTCTCTTTGGGAAGGGGAGATGATCAAACGGTACATTGAATGGATCATCATCTTCCTTAAGAGGAAACATTTTTTAGGCTTTTCTCTGAAAATGAGCCAAGCATAAGGAATGTATGTAAAATGTTCATTTTCGAGATCAACATTATACATGCTTGCACATATTAGTACAAGTGTCATTTGCACTAATGTGCATTAATGTGTGCGTCATCAATCTCAAAAATCAATGTTTCCCATGCTTTCATTATGTTGGGCTCATGGTGAGCATGGAACATGAAAAATATTTTCCTCCTTCAGCTAGTCTCGGATGAGTTTGACCTGTACTCAACTAGTAACAACTTTATGTATTTGGTTCTCCACCCTATCAATCAAACTTTTTCCCAACCAGCATAAATGATTTATGAAAAGGAAACGATAGTCCTACTCTACTTTTTTTACATCAAAACTTTATTTTAACCTTTTAATTAAATTATAAAAAGTGAAACCCCATATCGTAAGGTAAGATCTACTTTTTTTGTTTACATAAATTTTTTATAAAAAAAAGTTAAAATTTAAAGGAAACATTTGTGAGCTTGACTACCTCTGAATGAAACCAAATTTTCTAAACAGACAAAGTCTCGAAAGTGGACAGTCCAAAGAACAGAAAAAGAAGAAGGAAAATTTAATCCTACACATGTAATAATGGACTAAGGCTTTGTAACGCCCGAGATTTTTCATCCCTTTTTCTTAAAACTCATAGAATTTTTTTTTATACGATAAATTGGAGTCAAAATGACAAAATCAAAACTTGTATAAATAGTTTATAATTTAAAACATCATATGGTTAAACATCGTATCGCCAAATCAAATATCCTCAGGCGCTACTCGAAAACACACGTACGACTAAATTACCATGATCATGGATTTTTAAATACAAATAACTCCCAGGCGTCCCCGAGTACAAGTCTCATAAACAGTCTACTATTTGATCCAAATTAAAAGTCTAGAATACATACACTTACATCTCATCTCACCCAATACATCAGATCGTGGCACCAAAAATACTTGAGTCGAGGGGGAAACAATCCACCGCAGAGATGAGCATCCAACTCCAGAAGCTCTCAAACACAACCTGAAAAAGCCTCCCGAACAACGGGGCTAAAAGAAGTAGGGTGAGTATTTTCATACTCAGTAGAAAAATACCCAGTAGGGGAAATCCCAAATGGTGAACTCAATAAGTGTGACAACCCAGATCCGAGGTAAATTTTACTATTAAAAATTTTATATATTATTAGAACATTATTTTGCTTTCAAAACCTAAATGAATGTTGTAGAACTCTAAAAACCGAACATAAAGGTTTTTGAAACACTTGATTCGGAGATAGTGACCATATGTAGCGATCGTGGAAGCGCGCATCATTAGCGGGCCCATGATGAAACTACGGTAAAACCTATCCTTGTTCTGGAGAGTTCTAGGGTTATACCTAGAACAATATTTTATGGATACCTACCGAAGAAAATATTGGTATTAGACACGTGCATATAGGTATGGAGTATCATGGGAAAACTCCTGCCTTTTGAGCTTCCGGTTGCCCCATGAGCGTCAGAGGAACGCCGCTCGGTATCACGGCTCTGGATTTCTCGTCATCGGACGAACCGGTGTTTTCTAAATTTGTTTCTGAATCAGTTATGCAAAAATTATTACTATCTGTTACTTAGCATTAAATTAGATTTTAATTCTACCTACTGGGTATACAAATACTCACCCACCCACAGACTCTGCAGGTAGTAAAACCAACCCAGAGGGGTCAACCGAAGAATTCTCTGTTTAGTTTCTTTTAAATCCTTTTCAACCTCTGTAATATTATGTTTTTAGGCTTCTATATTTTGTAATTCTGTAATATGATCTTTCTACATACAGTGTACTACGAACTGGATTTTAAATTTTTGACTACGTTTTATATTAATATTTTAGCTGTGCGTCAACTCCAAAATAGTTATGTGTTAAGCCGACTTATGTTTTGTTTTTATCCGTATGGTGGACCGTCACGTTCGGTTTCATGTGCGATGTAACATGTGCCGAGCGAGATAATAATTATGTGAATTTTGATGTATATTATTTTCTGACGGTCGCCACAATAAGTTCATAAATCATGCGTCATGCAACTCAACATGAGGCAAACGACGTATAACATAATTATGCACATAAGCATATAAGCACGCATAACACACTATCATATCAAACTTACACAAACACCCTTAATCAGGGTATTACAAACTTACTCGTATAATCGTATGCTAACTCATACAACTTATACATACTTGTACGACCTTACTCTTACAATCTTACACTTACTGTCGAACTCATATTCAAACTCTTACAGTCCTGCTCAAAGTCACACTCTTACAGTCGTACTCATCCTCAATCTTACAGTTGCGCACATACTCATCATCATACGCTTACTCAGAAACGCACATACTCAATCATATAGTCGTATACATACTATTGACCACTGAAGCTCATTACAACTAATAAGCTCCAGCATCGAAAAGGAAAAGAATGCCACTGGGGCATCACCTTAACCTCCGAGAAGTGACTAGACACCTATGCTCATGGGGCACAGGATCAAACAGGTAAGAGTAGATCCATGATACTACTTACCTGAGCGTGCATACATACACCCACACAAGGGATCATACAATTGCCCACACATAAGGGGTCTTATAGTGCCATAGAATTGCCCACCATTATGGGTCTTATAGTGCCAGTGCCACTCTTGGGCAGAAATCTTACAATGCCACTCTTGGGCAGAACATACAGTGCCATCTATAGGCAGAAATATACAGAACCCATGAGGGGCGGAAACTTACAGCGCTCTCAACAGAGCATCAAACGTCTAGGCTAAATACAACACACAGACCAAAACAAAGCATATATCGCTCTCAACAGAGCATCAGACGTCTGGTGCTCTATACAACACACAGACAAAAATCCCGCAAGATAACCACCATGGCAAGATACAAGAAGTGCTCAACCGATTCATTATCGGCTAGCTCAAACACGAAACTCAATTCGTTGAATCCTAAGGTCTCAAACTCACAACGTTATTATTAGCTTTCTCATAATTCAAGTTTGAATTAAGTATATTATGCGGTACAATTATGCCAAACAACCTTAGTCCTTGACTAATCAAACTAAAGTTGAGCCCGATCCGAACCCTAGTTCGTCAAGGCAGCAGACTTCACTTACCCGTCCACAGTCACACATAACTCACCGTACACAAATACCTACACACTCATACAGCCTCTGACATCCACCTTACGGTCAAACCATCTTACTCATATCGTCAAACTGAGCTCCTCACAGCAGATCCTCACTATCATCCTCTTACTTAATTCCTCACTTATTATACTTACTTTTTACTTCATAATTTGTATGTTATGCTTGTACAATTATGCACGCTCTTACTGTCTAATAAACCCTCATAAGGCTCCAAGCCTAAGTCTTCTTACTTACCGAACCCCTAACGTATGCTCCAATCCGATCCAAACCAATCTGCTCCACTCCTTGCCTGTCAAACTTACGTCCGCCGTCTTTTGTCACACACTTACATATCCACATCCACAACCAACTTCGTATCAAACCCTTACCACTCTTACCGTCCATCGCCCATACCTCTGCCCACACACACAGTTCACATATGTAACTTACTCGACATCGCTAGCCATCACTAGCATGTCCATCATACATATACGTAGCACACTAACACATTCGCTAGCCATCACTAGCGCATGCATCATACACATACATGAAACATTCTTACAACTCATATACATACATACATGCATCTCAATGTGGCATAATTCACTATCTTACATCATGCATACATGTCATGATTTAATATCCAAAATATGGAATCATTAAACCCTAGCATGCTGCTACTTATTCAAAGCATGTTGTCATGAAATTACGAGTTCAAAGCTCCCCTACATTGTAATCATGACGTTTGATGGCGAGCACACGACGGTGGCAGAGTCGGCGGTCAACACCATTGCCTAGCTGAGAGAGTTGTTGTCTTGAGGTTTAGGAAGCGTCGGAACTACACACGGCCAAATGGGGTGTCAAAAACAACGCGGCAAAATCCGCAATCCACAGCGGCACACTAGGGGCGGCCGGGACAAAGATCATGCCAACGAGTGGCAGGTGTGACCGAAGGTCTAAGCGTACACACTAAAATTTGACCGGCGGTTGAAAAATATACAATTGGTCACAAGACGTCAAAATTGGCCGTGGACAGCACCCAATGGTGTCAATTTCACGTTCACAAGGGCCCACATAAGGGCGGAGGGCGTGGGGTGACACTAAAGGACGGAGGAGAGGTGAAGGAGGACTCCGATGTCAACTCCAGATGATGGCAGAGCCATCTGATGGTCGAGCGGCGATACCCTAACCCGCATGCACGACTACTTGCACACGCGGCCAAAGGGAGGGGAGAGAGGGCTAGACGGTGTCGGCCCAAAGCTCAAAAGGGTGGTAGGGCCATACCAAGGGTGGTGACCGACAAAGATGGCCTTTGCCATTGTCGTGTTGAGGTAGGCCGACTAGAGGCCATACGGTGTCCGGTGGAGTTAGGATGGTGGCGCTTTGAATGGCACGGTCAAACACATATCATCGGCAGAGGGGGAACTTGCCTCATGCCGAAGAAGAGGGGCGGTGCCGCACTAGGGCAGCCAGCCATCTCTAGGCTGAGAGCCACCCAACTAAAAGCGTCCAGAGGAGACGCTGCAGTGGCCCAAAACAAGTGAAAAACCCTGGGCACAAAGGAGCAGGGGTTACTAGCGGCTCTAGCTGACTCCATCATGGCCCTAGCGGCTAGGAGGAGCTATCTCCAGCCAAAGGTGATGGCCAAAGTCAACGACGACAGGCCAAACAGATAGCATAGTGAGGGACAGAGACCCTATTTTTCCCAGTGAGAGCACCCGAGTACGGGATGCAAATCTGGTTCTGACAAAGCGGAGGGAACGGACACTCAACATGGCCCAGAGGGGTGGCCCACTAGCACACTGGGCCGAGGCGGAGCCAGACAAAGGTCCACATGACCATGTTCGATGTCCAGCAGTCGCAACGTCCAAAACGGATGTAACCCAAAAATAGGGGCTAGGGAGGGCGGAGGCGGAATAGTACTATGGTCGGCGAACCTGAGCTGGAATGGCATCAGGGAGGCGACCTGGCCATCACCTGGCCATCATCAGGCCGAGGTCAGCCAGCGGCCTGCCCACAGCGTTCCTCAGGCTCAACCAGAACCAAGGGGGGCTTTGGGTGGTCTGGCGAAAATCAGGGCCGAAATGCACCGGTGGAGGAGAGAACAGTGGAGGAGATGGAATCGGGCTAAGTGGGGTGGTCCACCACCTTCGCCGGACTTAGGCAGGGCCGGACGGAGGTCCAATTAGCCAAGGATAGCCGTCGGCGGCCACTGTTTCACCAAAAACTGTGCGTCGGCGGAAAACAGGGCAGAAAGGGGATGAGGACGGGGCAGCGGAACGGAGGCCCACCGGGCTGGGAGGGATGGCCTCCCGCGGTGGCCGGCCAGTCGGGCCGTGACGGCCCGTGGCGGTGGCGAAACATCTCAATACAGAGAGGGGCAGAGAAAGCTAACCGGGACGATCTAGGTGGGGGAAGCCGGCAGAACTGGCCAGGGCGGCGGCCTTGCTGTCACCGACCTGAGGCTAGCCAGACGGAGGCCGGGCAGAGCCCACCGGCCACCGCCGGTGCCGCCACAACACCAAACAGAGAAAGGGCAGCGAAATCGGCAGAACAGGGGCGAGACGGGGCAGATGGCAGAGCGACTGTGGGGCCAGGACGGCGGCCCCCCTGCCGTCACACGGCCAGGGCAAAGCTTGTGGCGGCGGCCCTGCGGCCCACCTACGGCCGGCGGCGGCTGGGACAGAGAGAAGCCAGAAGGGGGGGTGGGCGGTGCACTGTTCCGAAAATTTCCCAATCGGGCCGAGCCCGATCTTCTTTTCCTTTTTTTTCTGCAGTCTTCTTCTTTAATGATTTTTCGCGCCGAAAATGCGCGTCTAGTCCCGTGGCCTACGATGGACCCCACACCCGACTACGGGTAAAAAAATACAGCAAAAAAATATAGAAATACAAGTACGTTGAAACGTCACATTTTTTTGCCAAAATAACCAAAAAAATAGCAGAAAAATTACAGAAAATCGTAAAAAAATCAGGGACCTTACAGGCTTCTAATAAAAAGAAATATTAGGTGAGGACCTCATGAGGCCCCCTTTCAATCAAAGTTAGCCACAAAAGTTAAATTAGCTAAGTGAGGTTTCATAAACCTCACGTAACCACATCAAAATGATTACCAAATCAAAAATAAAATTTGCAAAAGGCTATGTGAGACCCCATGAGTCTTATATCAAAATATCCATAAAACCAAGATTAATAAATAACTAAGTGAGACTTATTGGGTCCCATGTTAAGTTTTGCTTTTAAAAATATTTAACCATAAAAAATTGAAATTGCTAAAATATAAAAAATCAATTTTTTTTAAAAAAACTCAAAGTTCAAAGAAAAATGCAAAGATGTTATGTGAAAAACCCCATGGGACCTATATAGAGAGTGTGAAGACTAAGTTAGAGCCCTGAGGTTCATGATCCCCTACTCTAAACTAAAAAAAAGATGAATGGAATGATGATAAAATGATAACTAAAATGAAGATATAACAGAAGAATGCGTAAAGAGAGTGATAAAGTGGGGAGGACCAAATCAAATGTTTAATGTTGGGACTTCACCTACTACTTTTAAAACTACCTACACTACACTCCCCACTTTTCACTAATTCACTCCCCACCAATTTGAATCACACTAACTATCCCACTAACTTACTCTCAACTTCCCATAAATTACCCTGCCAACTCACCACCTATTACTTGACTTAATTGTATCTCTCCAATGTTATTGTAATGACCCTAATTTCTAACACGATCTTCTTACATATTTTGTTTATAATTTTCTTAAGTTTTAGTTAGAGCTCGTGAAGACGAGCGTAACGAGTCTTAAAACGCGAAGATCAGAGGTCGGGAGCAAAAGTTACGACCTCGGGGAACGTGGTCGACCGGCGGGACCCACTTTCGAAATTTAAGTGGATTGGTTCTTAAATAGTCTTGTATCGTAGGGCTCGTGAATACAAACTCAACGGTACCAAGAACGCGCAAATCGGAGTTCGGGATAGGAAGTTTCGATTTTTGGAATTTTTGATTTTTTTTTTAAATTAAAAATAATATTTTATTTTCGGCGCGGCGTGACTCGGCGCAGCGCGGCGCGGCGCGGCTCGGCGCAGCGCAACGCGCGGCGTGTGCCGCGCGGCGCGCATCGAACGCGCGACGAACCGCGCGTTCGCGGTGAGGAACGCGCGTTCGTCACCGCGCACGTGACGAACGCGCGTTCGTCACGCGCGGACATAGTTTCGCCGGCGCCGGTGGGCGCCGGCCGGTTTTTGTGGCAGCGCCGGGGGGCGCCCGCCTGTTCCGGCGGCGGCGCCCACCGGAATATTCCCCTCCACCGCCTATTTATACCCTTTCCGGCCACTTCTTCACCCACATCCGATTTTCAGCCCCCTTCACTGTTTTCACCATTCCCGACCCGTTTTAAGTCCGATTTTCACGTTTCAAGACTCGTTTCCTATTAATTCAAGGGTGCTCTACGCACCGGAAGTGTTACTTTCTTAAGACAACCCCTCTAAGACCTCGAAAAACGTGCCCCTTCCCTAATCTTCTTTTTTCATCTTTTTACTGTTTCTGGGTCATTCCTAAACCTTTTTAACCCGTTCCAAAGCCCTACCCTAGTAAATCAAGGGCGTCTACGCGTTGGAGTGGTTATTCTGCTGAAATTCTCGCTCAAAGACTGATATATTAAGGCGGGATTCTCTTTACGCTACGAGGAGATTTCGCACGTGTTATAGGTAGGTAGTTTTAAATTCTAATCGTATGCTGAGATTTTGACTCGCTAAAGTCTTACTAAAAGTTTTTCTGTTACTTTATGAAAACAAAAGCTCTGACTTCAAAATCATCTCCTCCTTTCGAAAATTTCTCCGAGTTTTGGGCAATCGTGCCGTCTGGATAGTTCTCGGTTCTTCGGAGCTAAGAATTATTATGATTTTGGATACCGCCAAATTTGGCATCTGGCGCGCACAGGATTGGGATGTCATGGGTAAATCCCTTCCTTTCAGTCTCGCGTCGCCCCATGGGCGCAGGTGTAAGTCGTCTGGTATCGCGACGTTCTGTGATCGTGTTTTCAGGTTTTCCGAAGGATTTCCAAAAAGAAAAATGGCATGTGCACGAAGCATATTCTTAGAACTTAATTCGACCTACTGAGTATAAATTTACTCACCCACCCTCAGACTCTGCAGGTGTTTCACTCAATTCTGAAGGAGTCGACGAAGGGTTTCCTTAAATTACAAGTTTTGTATTACTGTTTTTGTATTTATGTAAATTATTGTATTGACCAATGTACAAAGGCACGTGATGCCTAATTTTGGACAATCTTTGTATATTACAAAGTATGTTGTAATTACTGTTTTAGTACACGGTGATCCTTGGCAATTGTAATTAAATTTTGTTACGTTTTCAAAAATTATTTTCTTTTATTCGAAAATATGAGGAGCGTTACAGTTGGTATCGGAGCCAAGGTTCTACTGTCTACTAAAAAGTAATTAAATCAGTCAATACAATTATTTATATTTTATCGTATGTTTTCCTATTTGAAATTTCTTAATGAATTTTTATGTGAAGCTAAAACAGATGTCGATGCTCAGGCATAAGACATATCTGTCAAGCAATCTTTATCATTCTACTGCTCGCAAATTGCCACTTCCAATGAAAGGAAGCTGTAGCAAGAGTATGTACAATGAAGATAAGACACCCATCGAAATTTCTGACTCAGAAGATTCTGAGATCTTTTACACCCCTGGTTCACCCACAAGTAATGACGTGAACGAGATAATAATTATCCCGGACTCGCCTACTCCAGGAGAAGAGTCTGAAGAATATCCCTCCTTGGAAGTGGAAGAAAGTGAAAATTCTAACGAGGATAACCTTGAGTATAAAATGGATTTTGACCTGAACGAACTGCCCCCACCTGAAGTCGAATGGGTGGAAGAGCCAGGCGTCCAACGTCTCCTCAAGGGGAAAGAAACCGGAAGGCATGGAATGCCCGAGCGGTGCATGTTTTGTGGACTCTTAACCCACTTTTTCTTTGAATGCCCTAAAGCTAGAACCTTTCCTCTCTAAAGTCTTAGAGAAGAAAGCTGTAAAAATTTCGAGTAAATAGTTCCGTGGGAACAATTTTGATGTGTACTAAGAATAGTTTTATTATGTAAATAGCTAACGTAACTTTTGAGTGATGTAATGACACTTCAAGGTCGTTATAAAGTAAGTTTGTTTCTATAGATCTTGATGTTACTAATCTATGTTTAGATGACGAACGTTAGTGGTAACGATGCTCAACCGGCAAGTAGCTCAACTCCACCCGATGTTACTACGCCGGTCACTTTGACAACGGGAGATCCTATGATGCATTTCGTGGATTTATTAATGCAAAGAATGACTCAAGGTTTCCAATCGAATCATTTCAATCATTCAACTAGTTCGGGAGATTTTATCCACAGTGAAAAGGATAATCTGTTGGAGCGTTTTAAGAAGCTTGCGCCAGCATTTACGGGAGAAGAAGGCCACGAGGCCGCTGAAAGGTGGACCTTTGAAGTTGAACGTATCTTTAAAGCAATGAAGATCCCCGATGATCGTAAGGTGCCGCTAGCCACTTTCTCTATGATCGGCGAAGCTGCTTTACGGTGGCCTACAGCAGAAAGGAATTTCTTCACGGTTGGTGATCATATTAAGTGGGAAGAATTTAAGGAAGTTTTATACGATAAATATTTTCCTCCTCACGTCCAAGAAAGAAAAGAAAAGGAGTTTTTAGATCTACAACAAGGAGGGTTAACGGTGACTCAGTACGAGAATAAATTCGTACAATTACAACGTTTCGCTCCAGATTATTGTACGACAGAATTAAAGAAAGCTCGGAAGTTCGTGAGGGGCCTAAACAATGGATTAAGAGGAAGAATTATTGGCCATCAACCCACGACTTTTGCCAAAGCGGTTGAACTAGCCTCCATCCTAGAACAAGATTATATGGAATTTGTGGTCGGACGTAAGGATCGAGGACAAAATAATGGTTTCCGACCCGATGAGAGGAAAAGGAGACTGATGTTTAACAATCAGAATAATCGCAAGTTTCAAAAACCCTCGAATCACCTTCACAGCCAAGGGGAGAAAGGAAGCTAGAAAAATGTCCACAGTGCAGTAAAATCCATCCTCTTGGATCGTGTTATCGTACCGAAAGAAAATGCTTTTTCGTGGTGAACAAGGCCATCAGATTAAAGACTGCCCAAAGAGGAAAATGCAAGAAGAATCAAAATCGGAGCAGAAACCAAGGGCTCAAGGGCGGGTCTTCGCAATTACTGCTGAGGAAGCTCAAGCGTCGACCGCATCATTCAAGGTACACTTCGGTCTTGGATAAATTAGCAAAAATTTTGATAGATCCAGGGTCGACGCATTCTTTCATATCGTTCGATTTTGCTTCAAGTCTCGGCTATCCGATTTTAAATTTAGGATATGTCTTAGAAGTGTCCACCCCAATGGAAAAAATGTTTCTAGCCCGTAAATTTCTTCGAAGAGTGCCTATTTCCTTAGAGAAATGCCAGTGGGAGGCCGACCTTATTCTCCTAAATATGACCGACTTTGACGTCATATTAGGTATGGATTGGTTAGCCAATAACGGGGCATTAGTGGACTGTAAACGAAGAAGGTGATCTTTGAACAAGGTGAAAGGAGTTTCACTTTTTATGGGCTTAAGGATCATTCTAAACCATGTGTCATCTCAGCAGTCAAAGCTCATCGGCTTTTAAGTAAAGGATGTTGGGCTTATCTTGCTAGTGTGGAAACTAATGAGACTACTACGTTTAATTTGAAGAGCATTGACGTAGTACAAGATTTCTCGATGTTTTTCCCGATGATCTCTCCGGTGCCACCAAAAAGAGAGATAGATTTCACTATCGAGTTGATGCCAGGAGCAAGCCCTATCTCTAAAGCACCTTACCGCATGGCTCCTGCAGAATTAAAAGAGTTAAAAAGTCAATTGCAGGAATTGCTTGAGAAAGGACTCATACGACCCAGTGTCTCACCTTGGGGAGCACCGGTCTTATTTGTGAGAAAAAAAGACGGGTCGTTAAGGTTGTGCATTGACTACCGACTTCTCAACACCATCACTGTAAAGAACAAGTACCCCTTGCCTCGTATAGATGACCTATTCGATCAATTGCGTACGGCTAAAGTTTTCTCCAAAATAGATCTACGGTCAGGTTATCATCAGCTAAGGATTCGAGATGAGGATATCTCTAAGACAGCTTTCCGTACCCGGTATGGCCACTATGAGTTTTTAGTGATGCCATTTGGTTTAACAAATGCCCCGGCCGCTTTCATGGATCTCATGAATAGAATTTTTCGGCCCTTTTTAGACAAGTTTGTAATCGTGTTCGTCGATGACATCCTCATCTACTCTAGTAGTTTAGAAGATCACCGAGTGCATTTACAAGTTGTTCTGCAGACACTAAGGGATCATAAGCTTTACGCCAAGTTTAGCAAGTGTGAATTCTGGATGGAACAAGTGGTGTTCTTAGGACACGTCGTTTCAAAGAACGGAGTATCGGTGGACCCAACCAAGATTGAAGCTGTCATCAAATGGGAAAGGCCAAAAACAGTAACGGAAATTCGGAGCTTCTTAGGCCTTGCGGGTTATTACCGAAGATTCATCCATGGATTCTCAAGCATTGCCCTACCCCTGACAAAATTAACAAGGAAAGGAGTTAAATTTGTTTGGGACGAAACTTGTGAACGAAGTTTCCAAGAGCTAAAGGAGAAATTAACAACTGCACCCGTTCTGGCATTGCCAACTGGCAGTGGAGGTTTTGTCGTGTACAGCGATGCTTCTAAAAGAGGATTAGGATGCGTATTAATGCAAGACGGAAAAGTGATAGCATACGCTTCACGACAATTAAAGAAACATGAAGGTAACTACCCTGCTCATGATTTGGAGTTAGCAGCGGTAGTTTTTGCTTTAAAAATTTGGAGACATTATCTATACGGGGAGATGTTTGAAGTTTTCACCGATCACCAAAGTTTAAAATACATCTTTTCCCAAAGTGATCTTAATATGAGGCAAAGACGGTGGATCGAATATCTTAAGGATTATGACTTTTCCATCAAGTACCATCCCGGAAAAGCCAACGTGGTGGCTGATGCTTTAAGTCGCAAATCCGGAGGATTAACTTCCATGCTTGTTAAAGAATGGAAATTATTGGAAGAAACTATAAGTTTACGACCCGAGCTACAAGCTAGAAACAAGAAATCTTTCATTGCCGATAGTGACGTGCTCCCACTTCCATTAGACTACCATTAACTTCCATAGTGACGTGCTCCCACTTCCACTCCGAAATCGGAAGTGGTTGTAGTAAACCGCCTGGATGCCGATGCTCTGCCTTGACTTGCTGACACACAAGGCATTTGGACACGTAAACCGCAATGTCCTTCTTCAACCCATTCCACCAAAATGTCCTCTTCACGTCGTGGTACATCTTCGTTCCTCCAGGATGGATAGAGAACTTAGAATGGTGTGCCTCCGATAAGATACGCTCTCTCAGCTCAACGATGTTCGGCACACACCAACAACCCTTATACATCAAACTCCCATCGGACCTTTCCTCGAAACCCAACACTGCCTTCTCCCTTAGCTTAGCCTTAAGAGCTAGAATCTCTTCATCACTTTTCTGAGCTTCGACCACGTCATCCACCACACTAGAGCTAATAGAGAGATTAGCAAACCAGCTCCGTGTGTCCTCCAAAGTCAACTCTGGCCTTAGCTCGATGGCATCCTCATAAAGGAGCCACTCACGAACTCGCATGCAAGCAACCGTATAAGGAAGAAGAAGTCGTATAAGGAAGCCCTCTCAACTTTGAGAATTAGTTTATTTCTTTTCTTTTTTTTTTACTTGAAAATTGTAGCAACTTCTCCTAACAATTTTTTTAATAAATTTTAATTTGTATTTTTCATTTTGTCATTTGATTGAAGAGTTTCAAAAATTGATTAATCACCACTACTCTACTCCAAATTGTAAAGAGTAGTCTTGATTAATCAAGAAAAGGTTATCTCATACACACATAAAAAAAGTTCTTCTTTATCACTTGCAATGATGGATCATCTCATCCCTTCACTAGCACTACAACAAAATTGGGTATTAGCGACGCTTATTTAAGTGTCACAATAATATGCGCCACTGCAAAGTAATAATAACGACATATCAAAAAATGTTGCAAAAAAACCACTATTAGCGACTCATAATAGCATGTGTCGCTAATGGTAGTCTAATTAGCAATGCGTAACTATGAACATCGCTAATACCTAACCTTTTAGCGACGCTTACGCTTATGCGTCGCTAATACTTAGATCAATAGCAACGCTTACATAAGCGTCACTAAAAAATATATCGATTAATTTTTAAAAAAAATTCAAAACTATTAACAACACATTTTTACAAATGTTGCTAATAGTTTCAACAATAGTGACGTTTAACGAAGCGTTGCTAATAATTCTTAATTTTAAATAAAAAAATTAAAAATTAAGATCTAATAGCGACACATAACTATGCGTCGCTACTACCTAAGATTATTAGCGACGCTTACATAAGCGTCACTACAAAATATATCTATTAATTTTTTTTAAAAAAATTCAAATCTATTAACAATGCATTGTTACAAATGTCGCTAATAGTTTCAACAATAATGATGTTTTAACCAAGCGTCGCTAATAATTCTTAATTTTAAATAAAAAAATTAAAAATTAAGATCTAATAGCGACGCATAGTCGCTAGTACCCTTGGTAGTAGCGACACACAGTTATATGCATTGCTAATACCTATTTTTATTCAAATTTTATTTTATTTTTTAAAATTTTTTTAAATTTTTTTATTTTTTTAAAATAAAAAATAATTAAAATAAAATACTTATAGCGATGTATAGCTCTATATGTTGCTATTAGTATTTTTATTTAATTATTTTTTTTATTTTAAAAAATAATTTTAAAGAAAAAAATATTAAAAATTTTAAATTAGATGAGAGATAGTGTGTCAGTAGATAGGAGGGAGAGGAGAGGGAAGAAAGAGATAGAGGGTGGAGAGAGAGAGGATAGGGAAGAGAGAGAGGGGAGGGGAGGGAAGAGAGAGAGAGAGGAGAGGGGATAGGGAAGAGAGAGATAGTGGGGAGGGAAGAGAGAGGGAGGGGGCAGGGAAGAGAGAGGGAGAGATCAGGAGAGAGAGGAGAGGGGAGAGAGTGGAGAGATAAAGGGTGGAGAGAGAGAGGGTAGGGAAGAGAGAGAGAGAGAGAGGAGAGGGGAGGGAAGAGAGAGGGGATAGGGGAGGGAAGAGAGGGAGGGTGAGAGGAATTTTATTTTGACTTTTTTAAAAAATTTAATTTTTTTTATTTTTTTTAAATAAAAAAATCATTAAAATGATATAGTAATAGCGACGTATAGATATATACGTCGCTATAAGTACATATATTAGCGACGTATAAATATATATACGTCGTTAAAACATATACTATTAGGGACGTATATAATTATACGTTGCAATTAGTATTTTTATTTAATTATTTTTTTATTTTAAAAAATTAATTTAAAAAAATATTAAAAATTTGAAATTAGAGGAGATATAGTGTGTAGGTAGATAGGAGAGGGAGGGGGAGAGAGGGAGGAGAGAGGAGAGAGAGATGGAGGAGATAGGAGAGAGAGAGAGGGAGGAGAGAGAGAGGGAGGGAGGAGAGAGAGAGGGAAGGGGAGAGAGAGAGGAGGGTGGAGAGAGAAGGAGGGAGGAGAGAGAGAGAGAAGAGGGAGGAGAGAAAGGGGAGAGAGAGAGAGACATAGGGAGAGAGGGTAGAGAGAGAGAAGAGGGTGAAGAGAGGGAGGAGAGAGAGGAAATTTATTTTTTTATTAATTAAAAAAGAGAGGGGAGAGGAGAGAGAGGGGAGGAAGGTGAGAGAGAGGAGGGTGGATAGAGAGAAGGGAGAGAGAGAGAGACAGGGGAGAGAGAGAGAGGAGAGAGAGAGACAGGGGAGAGAGAGGGGGGGAAAGAGAGGAGAGGGAGAGAGAGAGAGAGGGTAGAGAGGGGATAGGAGGGAGATGAGAGGGGAGGGGAGAGAGATGAGAGGGGAGGGAAGAGAAAGGGGATAGGAGAGGGAAGAGAGGGAGGGTAAGAGGAATTTTATTTTAATTTTTTAAAATAAAAAAATAATTAAAATAAAATACTAATATCTCTATTAGTACAGTTATTAGCGACGTATAGCGCTATACATCGCTAATACATGTACTAATAGCAACATATATTCCTATACGTCACTATTAGTATTTACTTTTTTTATTTTTTTTTATTTTCAAAATTAATTTTGAAAAAAATTATAAAAAATTGAAATTAGAGGAGAGGGGGAGAGAGAGAGGAGAGGGAGGAGAGATAGAGATAGAGGAGAGATAGAGAGGGGGAGGGAGAGAGGAGAGAGAGAGAGGGGAGAGAGAGAGAAGAGAGAAGGGAGAGAGGGAGTAGATAGAGGGGGGAGAGAGAAGAGAGAGGGGAGAGGAGAGAGATAGAATATTATTTATATTTTATATTTATTTTTATAAAATTAATAAAAAATTAAAAGAGTATTAGCGATGTATAGCATATACGTCGCTAATACTAAGGGTACTAGCAACGTATATGTCTATACAGTATTAGCGACATATAGGTGTATACGTTGCTAGTACCCTTAGTATTAGAGACATATTTTATACGTCGCTAATATTCTTTTATTTTTTTATTAATTTTTAAATAAAAAATATAAAATAAAGGGAGGGGAGAGAGGGAGGAGAGAGAGAGGAGTAGAGAGAGGAGAGAGAGATGAGAGAGGGAGGAGAGAGAGGAGAGGAGAGAGGGAGTAGAGAGAGAGGAGGGAGTAGAGACAGAGGAGAGAGGGGAAGTAGAGAGAGGAGAGAGAGATGAGAGAGGGAGGAGAGAGAGAAGAGAGGAAAGAGGGAGTAGAGAGAGAGGAGAGGAGAGAGGTAGTAGAGAGAGGAGAGAGAGAGAGAGAGAGGAGAGAGGGAGTAGAGAGAGGAGAGATAGAGGAGAGAGGGAGTAGAGAGAGGAGAGATAGAGGAGAGAGGGAGTAGAGAGAGGAGAGATAGAGGAGAGATAGAGGAGAGAGAGGGGAGAGGGAGGAGAGAGGGAGTAGAGAGAAGGGAGAGAGAGATGAGAGAGGGAGGAGAGAGAGAGAGGAGAGGAGAGAGGGAGTAGAGAGAGAGGAGAGGAGAGAGAGAGGAGCGGAAGGACCGAGAGAGGAGGGATAGAGAGAAGTGAGAGAGAGGGGGAGGGAGAGAGGGTAGAGAGAGAACGGAGAGAGAGAGAGGGGGGTAGAGAGAGAGAGGAGGAGAGAAGGTGAGGAGAGAGAGGAAGAAAGAGAGGGAGATAAAAAGTAAAAGAAATTAATAGCGACGCTTTAAATTAGGCGTCGCTAATAGGTTAATAACTGGCGACGCCTAGTTATAAGCACGGCTATTTAGGAATAATATTAGCAACGCACATAGCTGAGCGTTGCGAATAATTTTTTTTTAAAAGTTTTTTTTTACATTAGCTACGGTCGGAAGAGAGCATCGCTAATATAACTTATATGAGCGACGCTAATATTCTTCCGTCGCTAATGTATCTCTATTTGCGACGCGTGTTAACGAGCGTCGCAAATGATTATGTTTTGCGACGCTCTACTGAGCGTCGCTAAACATTTAACGCGCGGCGGAAATTCGCCCGGATGCGAAACTTCGCGCCCGGGCGAATTTCCGCCCAGTTTCGCGCTCAGGCAAATTTCCGCCCGGGCCTTTATATGCTGCGCTTCTTCCCTCCTCTCCTCCTCCACTTCCACCGGCTCCGCCTTGCTTCGTTCCTGCCATGAGCTCGTCCCTGCCATGAGGTTCTTCTCTCCTCTCCTCCTCCGCTTCCACCGGCTACGCGTCACTTTGTTCTCTGGACCGGAGCGTCTGGATGTAGAAGTCGATCATCTGCTGCTTTGTTTCGCCTTCGCCGCCGGGCTTGTCCATGACTATGAGCCAGTGCTCGTAGTCATAGCCGGGGAAGAGTGGGGCCATCTTAGTAGGAGGCCGGCGGTCGCTAAAGTTGGATCCAGAGTTCAAAGGCGAGTAAGCAGAGTCGCCCGGGGTCCTCTGAACTAGGCAGCGCACGGTGTTGAAGTGGCTGGCAACCCGGACGGTGTGGGTGAGGAGCGGCGCGGTCCGGGCGCGAGAGAAGCCAGCGAAAGTAGAGATGCCGAGGCTGCGAGGAGTGGGGCCGGCAAGAAGGCGCCTTGGGAGGAAGAGGGACGGGGAGCGGGCTACCTCCGCCCGCTGCGGCTTTGCCTACCTCCGCCCGCTGCCGTTTCCTACCCGGCGAGAAAAAGCGACTCAGGACCGGCTGCTCTCTCTCCTGTTGTCCCCCGCCTTGAGCCTTCATGCAAGCAGCGCAAACACCCGGCCTTGCCTCCTTCTCCTCTGCCCACCGCTCTGGATTTTATCTTCTCATTGTTGTTCTCCTCTCGGCGTCCCTGTTCGGCTTTCAGTCTCCCGTCATGGCGATGCTCGGTGGACTTTGCGAGAGCGAGAGCGAGTGCACCAACAGCGTGCAGGTGGAGGACCTTGCCCGCTTCGCCATGCTGGTGGAACACAACAAGAAGGAGGTGAGCCTTTTTGATATTACATCTTGTTGCAACGATTGCATGCATGATAAAGGGCAAATCGTGTCTTCTTATTTTTCGAATTTTGTTAGTTAAATCTATCGTTATTTGTTGTGATCAAGTTGTTTCTTTTTCATTCTTTTTTGAAATGGGTCTGACTTCTGAGGCTTTGCTTAATGGTTTTTTTTTTTTTTATATTTTGGATGAAGTACCGGATGGTTAAAGTCTCAAATTTTAGTCGAATCGGGAATTTTTTCTGTGCGAATCTGCTGGGGAGGGTATTTCCGCTCAGTACCGAGGCCACCAATGGGTGCTTTCCACGTCACAAAGCCAGCAGATTCACGGAGACGCTCAATTTGGATGGTATTTGGGATCACGGGGATATGGAACCAGGAATTGGTTCATGTTCACGGAACCGGGCAGAACAGAGAAAACCTGCCTCTCGTACAGAAGACGCAAATCAAAACAATTCAAAAAAACCCGAGACTTTTTTCCCGCTTCTTATACTTCCTCTTCATCGACCATCGCCACCCGAATTGTAACGAGTGTGGCTGTAGCAACAACTCCTTCTCATAAGGTAAGTTTTACGACCTTAGTAATTTATTTCTATTAATTGTTGTTTCATTTGCTTACAATCCCATCTGATTTCTTAATGTGATCATATTCAGAGTCAGATACACGAGTTACTGGTGCTAGTGTATTATGACAACCTTCAGAATGTTGTTCCATTTTATGATCAAAGAATTGTTGTACCAAAAAAGAATGAAGTCTGGATGTTTCTGTGCCAGAATTATATGAAACACTTCAAGAAAGCTTTTGAGTACAAGTATGCTATTGCCAATCCTGACCTGTATTCCTTTGCATGTCCCTGATCAACAAAGTGGAATGTTAATTTTTTGCATCTTTTTATACTATAGGCCTGGCTGGCTGCATGCTTTCCACTTGGGTAAACTTTGTGAAAAGATGAAATACCCAGCTGCAAAGGCCTTTTCTTACTACCAGAAAGTTCTCAACTTGATTAATTTAGCTGTAGATACTGTTTATAGGATGCATGCTTCGCGTTTGAGGTTACTTTATAAAGGTGGAAAGCAGAATATGGATGCCCTTCAGGCTAGTTTTCTCACAGCCTTTTGTCAATGTTTTATTTGTTGGATCTTCACTACAGGTGGTCATTAGTTGAAAAAAACAAAAGCTCATTAATTTCTTTTCCCCTATTTTGAGTAATCTATTGCACCTACTTTTATACTATATGCAAATGATGTTTTGTCAAGATTTTAGTTTTTATTTTTGGCGCCATCTTTCATAATTTTAGTTAGACCAACTGGAATTGTGCCTTGGCTGAACAACAATAAGAGGCACCTTCACAAGGTCTTCAGTTTGAATGCCTAGTACTCCTAGTGGTTTCTTATTCTAGCCTGAATGGTGTTAAAACTGGCAATTTATATAATTTATATTGACAGATGCTTATCATCCTAACAATGTGACTTGATGAGAAAGGGTGTCTTATACATCACCTTTTTGAGATTTTTTTATGTTGGATGATAGAGATTGCCTATAGAATGTTGGGATGGATCTCCAATAATGTCAAGAAAAACCATTAGCTAAGTTACTGAATTCGTCAACAAAAATATTGGTAACGGTGGAGCTGTGAATGAAACTAACATTTCCTCAAGTCTGAGAGAAATGTCAGTGAATGCTGTTGTGTTTGTGTCTGCTAAACTTGAAATATTGATATTCATTTTTAACATAACCGTTGCCTTATCAGGTTGTTACTGCACATTCCTTCAGTCAGTCAACTAAGGATACTATATTGAAGATATTTGGTTGGAGTGATGAGGAGCTTCATTTTCGTATGACTGCTAAAAACAATATAGAAGCTGGCTCTGAGAAGAAACCAAAGGATGATGAGCTACCCCAACTGGAAGAGGCCTGGAACATCCTTTTTATGGATTGCCTTTCAGCTCTTAAAATTTGTGTGGAAGGTGAGCTCAAACATTTCCATAATGCGAGGTATAAGATGGCTCAAGGCCTTTACAGAAGGCGTCAAACTGGGGACTTTGAACATGCTAAGGATGAACTCTCATTCTGCTTCAGGACTTCTCATTCTTTATTTACAATTAATATGTGGGAGATTGATGGGATGGTTAGAAAGGGCAGGTAAGAGTAAAACCATATTGATAGCTTCTGTCTTTCTATTTTGGTGATAAAGGAAAATATTTCACTAATTTTTTTTAATAAACAGGCGGAAAACTCCAGGTCTTGGTGGAAACAAGAAGTTTCTGGAAGTCAGTTTATCTGAAAGTTAGCGAAAATTCATCACTTGCATCTGTAAATAAACCTTGCTTTATATGAGCCTCCTAGAGAAGACCAGGGACTTCTGCACTCTTGATCGGGCATACACATCTCTTAGAACAGATAGAAGGGTAATAATGAAGGGTTTATGTTTATTACGGTATTGACACATCTACTTAATGAGAATTTGCAGCTAGAGGATGATTTGATCATATATGGAACGGGAAATCTTGACATATCTTCCCATGTTTATTGACAAATAACTAAAAGAAGAAATGTAATTTATATTATCTCTATTCCCAGCAGCAAAATAGATATAATTGGTATATTTCCAGCATGACTTATCAGGCTCACATTATAAAGATGGACATAGTTGTATCACTTGCTGAACCCCTGTGATTTTCCATGATCAAGGTTTTCGTGATTGTCCCTTAGTGAGTTTGTCTTTTTAACAGTTTAGTTTGAATTGTCTAAGGCAGTAAACAAAGAAGTGAAAAATCTAAAAATTGGACAGAGTCAATACAAATAACATTTTTGACAGTTTTTTGTTTCTTAACTGTGATCTGATAGTTGTGGTTGGCTGGATTGATCTTCCATTGGTTTTGTTTTAAGGTTAGAGTGACAGACATAATTAATCGAGTTGGAGAATGAAGTCCTCACTCAGATTTAAAATGTCTGCTCTTTCAAACAATTTATATATAGACAAAATAATATTATTGCAGATCAACGAGTATTAGAAGAGAAAATAGGTGACATAATGATCTGCAGAACCAGAGAGACCTTTGAATTGGAACTTCATTTTTTTTCCAAGGAATCAAACCCTAATTTGCATATATGGTGACGTCTATAGACACAATAAAACAATCTTTTGATAATATTTACTATAAAATCACACTTGCACTAGATATAGAAGGACTCTTTGATTGTAGGCAATTCGAATACGGTGGGCCGCAGAGGCAAGTGAAATATGTGCAGCGTTATTTGTACAACATTGCAACGTTATTGGGCAAAGTTGTAGCGTTGTAGCATTATCGCTACAACATTGCAACATTATCACTAAAACGTTGCAGCCTTAACGCTGCAACATTGCAACAATAACGTTGCAACATTGCAGCAATATCGCTACAACATTGCAACGTTATCGAGGAACGCTCCAATGTTGTAGCAATAACACTACAACGTTGCAGCGTTATTGCGGCAATGTTGCAATGTTATCGCTGCAACATCGCATCAATAACGTTGCAATGTTGCAGCAATATCGCTACAACGTTGCAGCGTTATCACTGCAATGTTACAACGTTATCGAGGAACACTGCAATGTTGTAGCAATAACTCTACAATGTTACAGCGTTATCGCTGCAACGTTGCAACATTATCGAGGAAAGCAACAACGTTGTAGCAATAACGCTACAACGGTGCAACAATATCACTACAATGTTGAAGCATTATCGTTGTTGCAACAATGTCGAGGAACGTAGCAACGTTGCAACAATATCACTGCAACGTTGTAGTGTTATTGTTGCATAGTTGCAGCATTATTGCTACAACGTTGCAACGTTCCTCGATAATGTTGCAACGTTACAGCAATAACGCTGCAACATTGTAGTGATATTGCTGCAACGTTACATCGATAATGCTTCTACATTGTAGTGATATTGTTGCAATGTTGCAGCGTTATTGCTACAACGTTGCTGCGTTCCTCGACAGTGATATTGCTGCAACGTTGCAGCGATAATGCTACAACGTTGCAGTGTTCCTCGATAATGTTGCAACATTGCAGTGATAACGTTGCAACGTTGTAGCGATATTGCTGCAACGTTACAACGATAATGCTGCAACGTTGCAGTGATAACGTTGCAGCGTTATTGCTACAACATTACAGCATTCCTTGATAACGTTGCAATGTTGCAGTGATAACGCTGCAACGTTGTGGCGATATTGCTACAATGTTGCAGCGATATTGCTGCAATGTTGCAGCGTTATTGTTGCAATGTTGCAGCGTTAAGGCTGCAACATTTTAGTTATAATGTTACAACGTTGCCCGATAATGTTGCAACGTTGTACAAATAACGCTGCACAAATTTCACTTGCCTCTGCAGCCTGCCGTATTTGAATTGCCTACGATCTGCAACAATATTATTTTTTCTATATATAAATTGTTTGAAAGAGCAGACATTTTGAATTTGAGTGAGGACTTCATTCTCCAACTCGATTAATTATGTCTGTCACTCTAACCTTAAAACAACACCATTGGGAGATCAATCCAGCCAACTACAACTATCAGATCTACAAAATCCCTTCTCTGCCATACTCTTAAGCAAACAAGACGTTGATAAGACATTTTTATGCAATCCACAACAAACAGTCAAATGTCCTTCACTAGACTTATCTTTCTACAAATAAATACAGGAAGAGATCATATCCGCACGTCAATTTTCCTCAATGAAGTGGCCAATATTGTTTCAAACGTTATATGAGCATTTTCAGTTAAAAACATGTGATAATTATCAACGATCAAGGTTAACATGTGATAATTATTTAAAAACATGTGATAATTATTTAAAAAATTTAAGTAAATAATTTTATCAAAATACGTTCATATCACATACCAATTGAGGACAATACAAAAATTTTGAAAGTATAACAAATATAAATATTTTCTAGTTCAATAAAAAAAATTCAATAGTTAAATTAAGTTTTAAAGATGGGTAAAGGTGAAAAATATGGGTACATAGGTAAAAATAAAAATTCCTATCGTTACTCAACCTGCTTTATACAGTAATACAATTTATAAATATCAATTAAATTGGAGATAAAGGAACAGAGAAGGCCGAAAGAAATGGGAAATGATGTACATGATTTGCAAAGATTTAAGCTTGTAGCAAAGTCGTTTATAAATTTGCAGAATTTAAACCGAAGACCAGTCTGAACCAAATTTGCCGAACAAGTGAGGATTTAAAAAAAGGCACGTCCAAAGTAGATAGATAAGCCACTTGCAATTTTTTGTACACTAATCTTTGACAAGCAACGCTAATTCAATGGGCAATGGCTCATTAATCAATTATCCCATATCGATCAATAAGATCAGAAGGAATTCACGGAAGGACGAAGACTGAACCAGTGCAACCAGAGTACGAGGTGGCCTTCTCTAGATCTTTATTAACCTGTGAGAGACCTGAGAGACCTCAAGCGTGATGCGACTTTAATCGACCAAAAAGAAAGTATCACTACAGATGTCCATGATTTGATTTTACGCACCGTTAGGCCATTAAAAACCCCCATTTCTTTTATAATTGCTCCCTTACAGCAAAAGACTGCAGTGGAAAAGATTCCTGAAGTTTTGATTACCACAAGGGCAAAATGTTTGAACAAATTATCCTGTAAAAGAGCACAAATTAAGTAGGTCTAGTCTGTAGATATTAAATTATACGTCTTTGCTGCAAATTCGGCTCAACAAATTCCAGAAACTCTGAGGCAATGTTTATAATGAAAGGACGCTCTAGCACTGGGAAAACTTATTAGTCAACAATAGGAAAAACTCCCACATAACCTTTTGTCTGCATATCTATTTTTCCCTCGGAATGACTGGAAATCCAGTTTCTTAATTAGCTGAATCTCTTCTGAAGAATTTCTTGGCCTATCCATACAAAAAAGGAACAATATGAATAAAAACGTGAAAGTAGCAACACCATTAATTATTAATTAAGAGATCAACAATGACGCTGACGCAGACTCAAATAAATATCTCCATATCTGACTTTAAGTTCAGAATATTTCTTTTTTCACATACAAATTAAATCAATACTAATTGCCCAGTTCATACTCAGACGTGTTGGTATAGTGTCAACAAATAAAAGTTAACTAGAAATGTTTCAGAAAGTATACTGGGATTTTAATTACTTGATTTGATAATGTTAACTAGAAATGTTTCAGAAGGTATTGAGATTATTGGGTCTGTTTGAACCCAACTCAATATCCAGTGGCTATGACCATAAAGCAAAACTTTTAGGGGATCAACTGACCAAAAATAAAACGCAAAGCAAAAATTGTTTAATCAATTTCCGACTCCATCTAAACATATCATCCTAAGTAGCTAAAGACAACAAATTCAACTTATATAGATAGGCAACATTTAAAAAAAAAGGAAATTTCAACTTTACCTGCTCCAAGGTCAGAAACATGATCACATTCCATGATCCAAGCCGACCAAAATTAGGGATAAATCCTTTGTAGAATGCCAAAGGTCCCTGAAGAAACAGCAGGGCAACTATAGGTTACAAATTTCACATTCTATTCAGTTTTATGATACAAAAAATACCAACTACCAACTAAATAACTTCAAAGAAAGGAAGCTTTCTCAAAATAGGAAATACGTCATTTTTTAAAGTCTTGATGAAGCAGTCTAGTGTATTTTTGTATGCCGAGTCTCCCATCATTCTCGATTTCACCTGCATAAAAAAGATCAAAAATTACAAACTAGGTTACTTCTTACGTAAATAGTTCATCTGCAAATTATTATTATGATTGCCCAAAAACATCTTTCACATCAACCATTTTCTTAATATTTTCTAGAGGCTTTACATGGACTATGCTTCTGTAACTTAACAGAAGAAGAGATAGGACGCTGTATTACAAGCAAAGAGAAAATTTTGTTGTGAAAATACAATTCAAAATTCCATTATAAATTATCAGCAAGTGCCATGGTTCTACATTCAACTAAAGTACTTGTAACAATAAAGGCAAAGTTTTTAAAAAAATTAATGGTTGAAATATTTAAAGCAAAAAAAGCGAAATTAGTAATTTTTTATTTATCCAGCTAAAGGTAAAGACGCACTCCTATTAACTTCAATTCGTCCTAATCGTAAACTATGTCAATATATAATCTTAAAATATGCAAAAAGAACAAAATAATAGTCCAAAGTACAAAAATGTTACCACATCAACAGGGGAACCAATACACACTACAAAGAACCCTGCTCCTAGACCATCCAATAGATGCGTAATAATATTATCTGTAAAACCTGGAATTTTTAGAATTGTCTGCATTGAAAAAAACATTAAAAAAATGTCATAAATTACAGAATGCATAAATATATTAGGCTATCACCGAGGAAGGATCAAATATTGTATAAGTTATACCTCTTTCACTTGATCATAACTGGCAATCTGATATTTGGCATTACTATTTGGGAGTCGTTGCGACTTCCTTGGTTCCGGTAGTGATGGCCTATCAGGAGGGAGGAGGTGTGAGAGGCAGGAAAAAGGCAGGCTTTTCCGGTAGCTAAGTGGTCGCGTTCGTCCAAGAGGGTGGCGCTCCGACTTCCTTGGTTCCGATGGTGACGGTCGATCGGGATGGAGGAGGTGTGAGAGGCAAGAAAAATAGAGGCTTTTTTCTGGCGGCAGTTTGGTCACTGGCGATCAAGAGGGAGGCGCTCCGGCGACTGTCGATTAGGAGGGAGGAGGTATGACAGGCGGGAAAAAAGTCTGGGCTTTTTCTCCCGATCTTCTCTCCCGTGTTCTAGGGAGGTGCTGCAAGGGACAGTTCCGGTAGCGATCGAAAGGGAGGCGCTGCAGTGGATAGTTTTGGTGGCGATCAAGAGGGAGGCGCTACAGTGGACAGTTCCGGTGGCGACGGGTTGACTCGGAGGGAGCAAGTACGAGAGGCAGGAAAAAAATCGGGCATTTTCTAAGCTTCTTGGTTCGCGTCTTCTGTACGAGAGGCGGGTTTTCTCTGTTTGTTTCAGAGTTTTAACCTGGTTCTGTCTTGGTTAGAAAACCGGGTTCCCGGTTTTGTGTCTATTAGTTTAAATGTGACCAGGAACGCAGTTCTGTGAACGTGACCCAATTCCCGATTTCGTGTCGCCGTGAACCCAAATGCCATCCAATTTGAACGTCTCTATGCTGATGCTGGTCCTTGTTATAAGGACCCTCATCTCTAAACCGGTTTTTGGTTTTCTTTAATTATTGGTTATCGTGAGATTAACGCGTTTTCTGATCTTATTCGGTGATTTTGAAAAATAAATAGTGTTTGTGATAGTTTTAACCAAAATTAACTTCAATATTAGTGGTTTTAAGTGATTTTAGACCAAATGTAAATTTTTGGGATTTTTCAGAATTTTTAATATTTTCCCAAAAATTAGGGTTTTGGTGGGACCCCTGTGGGCCCCACGGTCGAAAATTTTATTTTTGTGTCAAATGAACCTAGAAATATACTTAAGGTCACACAAAAAATTTCAGAATTTTATTAGGCTTAATTTGTGCTTAAATTTGCAAAATACCCACTTTTAGCCTACTTTTCATATTTACACCCCAAAACTTACCTATGCATACCCCAACCCTTACTATAAAAGGGCAGACCTGAGCCATTCCCATTTTTGGGAATAGGCTAAGGAAGGAGGGCTGACCTAATCCCCACTTAGGCCCAAATTAAAAGCCGATTAAGGTAAGTTTACTCTAATTAAGCACTAATCCATGACTTTCTCCTTAATCTCTTCCAAATCTACTATATTTCCCCTTGATTCAATTCGTTTTGGGCATCAAAAATTACTGATTTGTTTTTTACTACAAACCCTAACATTCAAAATTCGATTTTTACTACCCATAAACCCTAGATCTAAGATTTAATTATGGATTTCTTGGGTAAATCGATTTCTATTAGAGTTTAATTCAAATTCATTGTGTTTTCATGGATTTCAAGAAGGGTGACTCTTCAATCCAAGCTTAATCAATTGCTGAGGTAATGGGTCTTCAAAATCTCTGTTTATCCATGGTAAAACTCTTCATTTTTGGCTTATTTCGAAATGGTTTGCTTGATTTGGTGTGTTAATGGTAAGATTAGAAAATAGAATTATTTAATCCCGATTTCTTAGGGTTTTGCATTATTATGGTATGGTTTGATGTTCTGGAAGTCAAGAAGGACTTTTGATGATGATTAGGGTGTTAGATGTGGATTTGAAGTGTTATCAATGGTGTTTCGGTTTGGATTTGCGAAAGGAAGAAGATGACTGTTCTGCTGTGTTGGCGATCGATCGGCCCTGTAGGGCGTTCGATCGGCAACACTGTCAGAACGACACTTTTCCAGTTTAGCCGATCGAACGGCCTGCTAGGCGATCAAACAGCCGAACTGTAAATTTCAAATTTTCACGTTTAACCGATCGAACGGCCTGAAGGGCAATCGATCGGCTACACAGTAAATTGTATGTTGTGCACATGATGTCTATTTTGATGATTCCACTTTAGCTTGCCAATTTTTTATGAATGTGGAGTATTTTAAACTATGTTAGGCTACTGGAAATGCATGCTATTAAGTTTATGGAGTTGAGATATATGCTTAGAGATGGTGGAATGACTTATGTTTTGTGGCATGATGTTGGAATCGTCATCTTGGAATTATTAATTGTTGGTTTCTCATTGTTAAGCATATTTTCAGTAGAACTATAATCTATTATTGGACTGATTTGTCATGATAGAACGTGGTTAGTTGGTGCGTGAATGTTGGTGAATGCCATGACTCAATGATGAAATGGGTGATGTTATATGTGTTTAGCCTTTTGTGGTTGAGTTTTGAATTGAGATATGATTTCAATGATTCTTCTCCTACGATTTCCGCTAGAATTCATGTTTAGATGGAAATTCACATGTGTAGTGTGATAGTGAGTTTAATTTCAAGCATGTTGGCATGCATTATGTGAAATGCTTCTACTAGATACACACACACATGTGGGGTTAAATGATGATGTTGAAGCTTGATATAGTGATTATGAATGATGCATTAGGGGCTGATGAGAGCACTTATCATGGATTAGGATTCATGTATGCTTTGCCCATGTATGTACCATGCTGCATGCATCATGAAAATGGATTTCCAATTGAGGCTTCATCGTGATTAATCGAATTTGACCGATTGGATGCAATGTGATGGAATTGTGTGCCGGATTGATCGGTCGTGGAATAATCGTAAGTTGATTGGTCTGAAAGGACATATTTTGATTTGAGTTCCTGTGTGGAACGAGTGCACTCCTTGGGTTGAGTCTTCTTAAATGGAATGACATGTGGGGACGAGTTGTGTACTTGTCTTGCGGATTGTGAGAATGTTATTTTGTGTCATCTGGACGCTGAGAATCCAGTGTGGTATGCCGTGTGCACCCCGCTACCACGTGTTCTAGGGTTCTCTGTGTGAGAACTCGGGCTCTTCCCTCTGCAGGAGATGTTCCTGGGGGAACACCCCTGCTCTAGATTCTCTGTGTGAGAATGGGACATCTTTAATGGGACATCCTTGGCCAGGATCGTCCAGGGCGAGCAGTATTAGGGATTGACAACCCCGATCTTTCTTTAATTCTTGTCTAGAATTTTGGACCATGACACGCCTTCGTGGCCTTGTCTATGCTCCCGTCTGTGTGATATTAATGTGTGATTACTCCTTGATGGAGGTTGATTTTGATGTTATGCATGTGGAATATATATGTTAGAGATACATCCATGCAGGTTGATTGTGATGATATAATGTATGTGGGAATATGTATATTAGAGATACATCCATGCAGGTTGTGATGATATTATGCATGTGGGAATATGTATGTTAGAGATACATCCATGCGGGATTGGTTATGATGTGAATGCATGTGGGAATATGTATGTTAGAGATACATCCATGTAGCTTGTGATGATATTATGCATGTGGGAATATGTATGTTAGAGATACATCCATGCAGGTTGATTTTGCACTGTGATGCAGTTTTAAGTGATGTAAATATATGATCAGAAAATGATGCACCTTGTAAATCATTGATTTGAAAGATTATATCGCTATGCTATCGTATTTTTATGTTGTTAGTGATATTAAAACCATTGCTGGGTTTGTTAAACTCACCCCTCTTTGTGTGTTTTGATTTGGGGCTGCGTGGTGCGACACGCAGACGGACAGGATCTCCTCTTCGAGGAAAGGTCGGAGGTGGCTTGGATATGATCATGGAGATCGTTGTGTGACGTACCTTCTTTTGTTTCCTGCTTGATGTTAGAACCTTTATGTAGGGTTCGTGTTTTGGATTTATGTCATATTTTATAGTTGTGATGTTTATGACTTATTTTGAGCCGTGTGGGCTTTACTTAACTAAGCTTGTGGGTTTGAGATTGTTGTTTACTTTGTGATAAGCAACACCTTTTCCTTCCCTTTTATTTACTCTTGCTCAAAGGATTGTGCGTACTCCGTGTTTTTGTTAATCGCCCGCGCGCGCTTGACCTGCCCTTGGACCGGGTTTGGCTCGGGTCGGGCATCGCCGGGGTGTGACACTTGTGACGTGGAAGGCACCCATTGGTGGCCAATCAGTGCTGAGCGAAATACCCTCCCCAGCAGATTCGCGTCCATGCCATCTAGGTTTGTTGTTTCAGTGGCTAATGTCGTTTAGTAGAAAAAATAATAGTTGTCGTGATCCTCGTGCTCATTATATTCCGGCGAAAAAAAGCCCGCCATGTCCTCCTCAGACTCTGGCCCGGCTACATCGGCCATGTCGTCGTCTTTCCCCTCCTCTTACGCAATGCCGCCACCGGAGATGGCCACAGTGCATCTTTCCCCTTCGTCCAGCGCGTCTTTCCCCACTGTCTGCACTGCCCCGCGACGCGACGCGGGTCAGTGCCCATCGCTCCAAATCGGGTCAGTACTGACTCGGTTTGGTAGCTTTTTTTTATTTAATTGTTTTTAGCAACGCTCAATATGAGCATCGCTAATAGATTTATTTTATTTTTTTATTTATATACTATTAGCGACACATTTATCAAGCATTGCTAATAGTCTTAAATTATTTTTTAGTTTATAAATGAATTTATTTTTATAAATTTTTTAAAATAATTTTTTAAAATATTATTACATTAGCAACACTTATATAAGCGTCGTTACTAATTATTTATTTAATTTATTTTTTAAAAAATATATTTTTAAAAAAATTTAATATATTTTTTATTAGCAACGTTTAATAAACATCGCTAATAATATATTATTAGCGATGCTTAAATAAAATCGTCGCTAATACCATACTAATAGCAACGTTTACTATACGTTGCTAATAATACTTATGGCGACACTTGATTTAAGTGTCGCTAATATGCAATAGCGATGACACTTTTATCGATGCATATAACGACTCTTTAGATGCGTTGCTAATAACTATTAGCGACGCTTATAGTACTATTAGCGACGCTTTTAAGCGTCGCTAATAGTCAATTTTGTTGTAGTGTAGACTTGTGTGTAAGGAACTACCGAAATTTACCAATATTTTTGTCCAATCAAAGGTTGGAGTAAAGTTTTAAAACAAAAAAATTAAAGCAAGAATAGTGATACCTTTTTATGGAATACATACAAAATAAGTAGAAATGTATTAAAGCTTAATTGTAACCTTGTAATGTTGTGTAGGAATTATCAGCAAAGGGCACTAGTAAGGCTGTTAGCGAGTTGAGCTAGCCTGACGAGCTGAACAAGTTCAGCTTGAATGTATCTTTACTCAAAGGGGGCTCAACTGGATCTGAGTTTGAATTAAAAAATAAGTGAGTCGAGCT
Organism: Saururus chinensis; assembly: GCA_035235625.1. NCBI lineage: Eukaryota > Viridiplantae > Streptophyta > Magnoliopsida > Piperales > Saururaceae > Saururus > Saururus chinensis. The sequence goes on along the minus strand of CP141142.1, from coordinate 42,856,584 downwards.
CAAAACAAGGGTCAAATCAAATTGACTTGACTCGAAGTTGGGTTAGTTCGACTTGAGATTGGCTTAAAGTTGGCTTGATTTTTTATTTATCACTTCTTATATATTATACTCATATTATATGACTTTCTTATCTTTCATGTACCCATAATATTCCATGTTATTTTAGAAAAATATATATACTCTATATACATTAATATATGGTATATAATATACTATATAATACCCTTATTATGCTATTATATTTCAAACAAATATAAATTATACTACTAATAAAATAAAGAATGTAGGTACGATAAAAAATTTATTCCTATTCTACTCATGTTCATCTATATACTATTATTTAATTTTTGAATACTACCTTTAATCATCTTAGTAATCCTAATCCTAATAAATAAATATATAATTCTACTTATATAATAAACATTATTAATTCAACCAATCATATTAGTTTAGAATTATAAATCTAGTAAACTATATCTAGATTTTGCCTACAAATATTCTAGTGAACCAAGTCCCTTTTTTTCTTTTAATTTAACATTTTCACATCTTTTTTGCCTACAAATATATATAAACCAAGCGCAGATTAATCTTATTTTAACCCTAGAGTTTGAATTGATGCTTACAACTTTAAGATAATGGAATTGTGGTTGTTATAATCTTTTTATTTTTGTAATATTGATGTGATTTTCCAAATTTATATATTTGTTTATGGGAAAATATATTTGGGTTGTAAATGGGATTTGAGCACACAATTCAAATGTAAGTTTGAACTCCTGTACTATATTTTCAAGCTCAAGTTTCGAATTATTTGGCCAAACCAAACCCAAGTTGAGAGTATAAGTGTTCGATCGAGCTTGAGTGGAGCTCGAGCTGAGTTTTTAAAAAATTAAGCTCGAGTAAAAAAAACTCAAATTTTGATTTGATTCAGCTCATTAGCACCCTTAGGCATTAGAGTCCTAGTCATGTGTAGTAAAAAAAATAGTTGTGATTGTATTAGTAATAATTCCATTAATAAAAAACTGTGCAGTGTAACATCTCTATTCTCAACGTTGTGCATAAAGAGGCAGAGGTGGGAGTGGCAGAGCACAACAGTAGTCCAACACATGAAAACACATGAAGAGAGGATACCATACAAGCCTAGCGGGTACGGGGTTAGGTGGAAGATTTTTCACGACTGTCAGATCTCACTTGTTGTGAGGTCTAGGCTCCGATAGCTTAGACTGAGCTTATACGTAGGTTAGGCTAGTTTGTTAATAAAAGAAAATGATATTCTTACTATATTTTTTTACACCAAAATCTTACTCTAACTAATTAGATTAACAAAAGTAAATTTCTATCTTGTGTGTATCTCGTTATCTCTATCCAACTAGAGGCTTGAGTATATTTTTAACATAAAAAAATTGGAGTAAGAATATTATCTTCTTATTATAAATTGCACTCCCGCGATCCAACTTCATAATGGGTTGGGACCAGTTCAACAATTCCTTTTTATGTTCAATCTGTCGACATATTCCCATCCCATCACTCGATACCTTTGCCTGGGTAAACGTACTAGATACATGGCATGTAATACATTAGTACTATAGACCGTTATACTGTTGAAACATAGTTTCAAGTCAAGTAGAATAAAAAATTTAATTTATGTAAAGAAAAAGACATGTACTTAGATATGTTGAATATTATAGCAAGATGCCAATTGTCGAAATAGTAAGGTGGTCTTGGCGTTTGATTTGGTTTATTTACTTACTCTTATCAATGCCTTGGAATTGCCGGCAAAATACTCCAATTTTTGGTATTCCATTCTTTGTCCCCATATAATTCAAACACCTCTTCCTCTGTTTCTTGACGTGGTCTCAAACATCCTCTATAGTCGATTTCCCCACCCCTGGCTCCTTGCACCTTCCACCATAGACCTTGCCGGAGAAGATGAAAGGTACCGACCGCCGGAGAAATGGGGTGCCACCGACAGATGCTCGGCCGGACAGGGACCGCGAGGATGATCTGATTCTCTTTAGGGAGATGATCAAACGGGACAAGGAGCGGATCGCCGGCCTTCTTCAGCCTGTCTCGGAGGAGTTTGGCCCAAACCCAGCTGGTAACAATTCTATGTATCGAGATGTCCCCCCTATCAATCAAGCTCATTTCTCAGCCAACGGAATGGTTTATGATACATATACAAAATAAGTAGGAACGAATTGGAGCTTAATTGCAACCTTGGATCATTATGTAGGGACTTATCAGCTGTATCGCATCCCATCAGCCAAGAAGGGAGGGGGTGGAAATGAGCTGCTAAGCAGCGGGGGTGATAAGAATGATTATGACTGGTAAATCAGATTCTATATGCAGATTACACTTTATTCATCTTCCATAACTATGAATATTCACTTTGATCATGTTTAATTGCAATTGCAATTGCAATTGCAGGCTGAAAACTCCTCCAGCGACTCCTCTATTCCCTTCATTGGAGATGGAAGCCAGCGGGCCCCAATTACTGATCCAAAGAGAGATCCCCATTCTCCAACCCATCAAATTTTCTCGGGTAATTTTCTACGTTTGATTGCGCCTAGGAACACTTGCTTGACACACCTCAACGAAGGCATAGGACCACTCATCCTGGATGGGTTGTTTATACTTCATTCGTTCTAAATTAATAACTCTATTTACATTTTATGGATGAATTATAATCAAAATCGTTGTTGTTTATACTCCATTCGTTTTAAATTAATAACTCTATTTACTTTTTATGAATGAATTATTTTAATTTATTTTAAATAATTAAATAAAGTTATTAATGTAGAACATTAGGAATATATTGCCATTTTTTTTATGCATTTGATGATCTCAACCGTTGAAGCTGGATCACACTGAATCCATCAACTGTTCCTTTTTGTAGCTCCCATGTACATGAAAACTGAAAATTATTGTTCCTCAGTTCTCAAATATGTCAGGTGCATCACGACCAACCCAAGAGGGCAGGCCGGACCCGAAACCTGCAGCTCGCTCCCGATCCGTTACGCCTGGCCCGAAACTGGGCGGTTGGTCTTCCAAACCGGTTACTGCATCCAACGACAGGACAGCCAAACCGGTCGGAACGAAACTAGTGACCCCCCGAAACATTGTTCCGACAGTTATCGGCCCCGAAACAGCAAGGAGCGGCGCCCGCACCGCTTCGGACTCGAAACCGAAACCGCGTGGGTTGTCCCCGCTGGTCCGGTCCAAAATCCCGGCCACACTCCCCGGTTTCTCAAACGAAACCCCGCCTAATCTGAGAACTTCGTCCGTGTCCGACCGGGCGCCGTCCGCCACGAGGGGTCGGCCTAGCAATCCTGTATCGGCCGATATGAAATCTGAACCGGCGAAACCGAGACGACAGTCTTGCTCGCCCAGCGTGATGAGAGGGAGGAAGCCCGAGATAAAGCAAGAAAGTGGGAGAGGGAGAGGGCAGGGGGGACATGGTTCTCTAGTATGTGGGAGCAGGATGGTGGAGAAGGTGATGAACGCGAGGAAGCCCGGTGGAGGGGAAGATGAAAAGGACCCGAAACAGAAATATCGTGTTCCCGGTGGCGATGGATCGGGTTTCGGGCGAAACATTTCGAAAGGCGCACTAAACATGGCCTTGAAACACATGGTGAGGCTTACTTGAAAGCTTAATTGATTCATTTGCTAAATCGAATCATCCAAACTCCAAAGCATTTGCGGTCATTAATAAGCTAATCTCTTTTATTTATTTCTTAATAATGCTCGAGGCTGATTATTCTCCAACTGATATAAAATGGTTATACAACTTAGTCAATATATATTGTGCAATGTCTAATATGCTTATTCATCTATATATATATATATATATATATATATATATATATATAGATATATATATAGTAGAACAAAATATATGGGACTTATACATAGTTCATTTGGGTTTACATGTTATGTCGAATCAAATCTAATTAGTTAAAAAGTTTTGTTGGACAAATATTTTGGGTAATTATTATTTTTCATGCAACCATATGTCAACTGTTCAATTTTATCGTATTGTCCAATGCTTAATCATGTAAGTGAAACTTAGAATACAACATCTCTAAGTTTGAGAATACTTACTTAACGTGACCTCTTTTTATCTTTTTTGAGATGTATAAGGAATTATATGTTCACCAACATATTGGTAATATTATCTTTGTCCCAAATTAATATTCCATTTGGTTTTTTAGAATGAATTAATTTTAATTTATTTTAAAAAACCAAATATAGTTGTTAATGTGAGATAGGCGGAGTAGTTCTATGAAGCTTATAAGAGCCCGTGTGTGCTATTTTTTTTCTATTAATTGTCATGTTCTCTTTGTTAAATTAGATTAGGCTACATCAAATAAAGAGGCGACTAAGCACAACTACTCTTAGTGAAAATTAGAATTTTTTTAATTAATATTTATTTTGTCTCATATTAATAGTTCTATTTGATTTTTTTTAATAAACTAATTTTAAGTTAAATGAACTATTTTTAATTCATCTTGTAAAATTAAATGATACTAACAATATGAGACGAAGGGAGTACTTTATACTATGATGGTCAAAACTATGCTGAAGTTTAGCTGTGATGTACATATTGGTGGCCAGGTTACACTACTCTAACGAGGCCAGTTGCGTTCAAGTAGGGTCCTAGGGATTTCTACACCCCCTTATAAACCCAGAAAAAACAAAAGAAACAGAAAGACTTTTTTTTTTATTATGGGAAGACTTTTTGTCTCAATGTACTCGTAGGCCAGCTGTGTTAGCCACAATAGAGTTCTTTCAAACAAGTGCAACATTAAAAATGCAGCTCACAAAACCAGCAATCTAATGAAATCAAGCCAGGATTTGATTGGAGCACTTGGGAAGCTGTTTTAATTTGCTTGTTCACAGCCATGTCCATCCATGTGGTAACTGAGTTGCCAAATGCATGAGTGGTGTTGACTGATAAAAAATGATTTGTTTGTTATAATGGTTTTTAGAATATCTAGAGATATGCGATTTGATAAAAAAAACATATAATTAAGCCTAATACATCAATATAGCACACCATGTGACCTTATTGTTGAAATCATAGGAATGAAATTGTGGTACTCCATTTTTTCAGGACATTAGAGGAGGCTACTCAACCAACCCCCGCCACTACAATGCATTGATTTCCAAGAAACCTTCAACCAGAAACCATCACCTGGCATCACCTTCAGGCTCCTCCACCGGCTCGAGCACTCCCACCAAGGAAGACGACGCGGCCGACGATGGTCAAAAAGAAGAACTAGAACGAGCAACAACGTTATGAGCTCCGCCTGACACTGATGCAATTTTCTTCTCTTGATTCATCAAAAAACATGTCTCCAGTATAGCCGAACGGTTAACAAGTATAGCAGAGAAGAAAGAAAACAAAAGACAAAGGCATTTGAGTCAATTCATCGGCAAGACCATGAATGCTGCATATCATCATATCATATCAAACTATGAATGAGTCGTCATCATCATCATTGATGGATTGGGGGATTGATGATGGTGTGAATGGAATGGATGGATGATTAGGTGGGGAGCATTTAAAAGGGGGCCAGGCTATCCTCCTCTCTGGGCCAGTGGACGTCAAGGTTGGGCCGTACGTGAAGGGGGGGGGGCCCATGGGCATTTAAACCCCTCTCGCACGCCTCCCGAAGTACCCAGGGTGGGGAGAGGCCCAGTCTGACATCACGACATGTCACATTAACATGAACATGCTCTTTGCCTCCCTCTGGATTTGTCCAACCAAGTCAACCTGACTGATCACGCCCCCCCACGCCGGTCCGCTGCCAACCCAGAACCGGACGAACCCGGCCTGGTGGGAGGGAAGGCCTCCACTGTTTGGGCCGGCCCGGCCGCCTGATTCCCGGGACCATGCCCAGGTTTAGTCACTTCGAAGAGACGGTGGAGGGGATGAGCTGAGGTGACTGCACTCCGCATGTACGGACTCAACCCGTCCCGGTTTGTCCGGACTGAGGGTGGAGCCCAGGGCTGACCAGTGGCAAAGCAGAAAATTTGAGCGGGCGCCTAATTTTGATTAGACCAATCAAAGTGCTTTGGAAATGCGGGACCCACAGATCAATGTTTGCCTAATTGGCCTTTTCGTGGGAGGCCACCGGCGGAACAGCCCGGGGCAGCCGGCCCGGATGCCGGTGGTGTGGGGGGCTGGCTCAATTTGGGCCGTACGAGAGGAAATGACCGGGAATAGCCGGGGACGACGAGAAATCAAAAACGAAAAAGAAAGAGAGACAGAGAGAGTTTATTACGATTCCTGCGCAGGTGGCCGTTAACTCGCAGTGGGATGTTTGTCGTTTGCATTCAATGAGAGGCAGCTCCCTATGTCCTTCTCTTCCGTTTTGTCTCACATTTTTCTTTTCCTTCTTGAAGGCTCTCTTGATGGCTCTCAGATCCCCATATATTCACGTCTTCAGACTTGCAGCACATTTCATTCATCCTACAGCGTTGTTTCATTGATCCCTGCCACATCTATGTATGGGCTCTGGGCTACTCCATTGCCATAATTCCCTACATGTTAGAGCTTCAGATGGAAGAAGGCCATTGAGTCCAAGTAATTCATCTCTTTGATCCACACCTTCGAGGTAAGCCAGGACCGCTAGTCTTTAAATTATCATCAGTAGACGGCTGATCATATAATACTGAGTAATCTTCCTATCGAGCTTAAACATCAGTAAGCTTTTGAGATACAAAGGTAATGGACCGGAATTTCTCAAGAAGTTGCAAGTTTTCTGCAATCAAATCATTAATGTTGAATTTAGTATTAGGAACGTTACCATGCCTTGATGCAAGTTGAAGTGCGGCGCTTGAGTCGAAACTCTGGCGGGTTGATTACTAGAACCACCCGATTCTTCCATCCTTAGCTTCTCAAGGTAAACCATAGAAAATTTTGTGAATAGTAACCAGAATTTTCTGGAGTTTTTCTCACTGTCCAAAGTATATATATCACAATATATGTACCATTAACTCCCACATTAATTATCATGAGTTTAAACTGGTTACAAGAGTAACAACCTCATGGTTACATGAGTAATTGCCTAGCGGTTAAAACTTGGGGCATCTAAACGGACGCCCCAATTCATTTCTCATATCCCAACAATTAATATCTAATACTTGTATTTAGGATTGCATTCATCATCTCATTTGGCTGCACCAATATGGCAGCAATGGGGGTTCAAGTAGGGAGCAGCACGAACTGATTAACAAGATTCTACTGCTTGTGCGATTTCAGTAGCAGCACAAGATAATGGAGGAACTTGCATGTGGAACCAAGATATTGTAAGCTAGTCTGCACATGGAATTTTTTGCACTTGCGAAAGCATGCGAAGCCTGCAAAACACCAGGGTGGCAGCAGCCAGCAGCTAGACAGCAAGACCAAGATGCTTCAAGGCTGAAGCTAAATTGGTGGGACTGATCTTAGTCAGGCACGGGATATACTAGGTCGTATTCACGTGGCAACAGAAATACTGGATACTTAAATCAGACAACTATGGTCCACTAATCCCAGGGCCAGAATTATTGTACTGTCAAGATCTTGGTCCACATGATTGTTGTGAACGGAACAGTTTATTTTTTTTAATCACATATGAACCTTCAAGTCCCTTCGTGTATGTAATCTTAATACACAAGATTAAGATTTGTCACGGACAAATCTATAAGAATATCAAAGAGTTAATACGGTTGGTATCCTTGGAAGATGTAGAAGATCGCCTCCAAATATTCTTCAAGCATATTGACGTTCAGAAATAAACACAAAAGCCCCTTATAATTGACTTAAAATTAAGTAGCTACATTTGCATAATCTTCTACTATAATTTATCATATACAATATGGCCACTTAGGTCTGGCCATTGCATATATGTTTCTGACTGCCTGTGAATGATCCCTGAGGGAAACACACTTCATTTCTACAGCCATGAATTTGTTGAAGTCGGTGGATATATCTATCTACATTCTAAGAAACAGTTCCTCATCGCCTGTAATGCTAATTAATCACTTATGATTCACGTGGTCAAGACCCAAAGGGTTAGGAGGGGAGAATTAGATTCAATCAAAAATAAAGAAAAAGGATGCGAGAATAGACTGAACATTAACAGTATGCTATTCTCAGCTTCCATTCGCACTTCCACCGCCCATTTGACTGAATCCGAGTCAAACCCGCAAATCGAAGACAACCCTCGTGTGCCTCCCCATGAGTAATCAAAACGAAAATGTTTCTCCCACTGAACATGGTACATAAGAGTAGTTGTACATAGAAGTTACTTAAAACCAACTTATGTACCATGTTCAGAACCCTACATAAGCTGGTCACGGGGTGTTAGTCACTAAAGCACGTCCAGGATAGGCACGTTCTAAATCAAACTCATAATCCCACCGTGCAAAGTCTATATTAGTAGTTGATTCCCCTTAATTAGCATGACCTTTGGTTCATGATGAGCATAAACTCGAGTTTTGTGCATTGCCGAATTTTGATTTAATAGTATGTATTATTCAGGATAGGCGGATTTGAATTTTGATATGATAACATATTGTTCACATTAGCCGCTGCCCCTCTCTATTAATTAATGTGTATTGTTAATGTTAATGCATGTTATTGAATCTCGATCAGATAGCTCGTTATGCCGGGGCTTCGTGTCACGGGGTATGGCCGTTTGGCCTTGCGAGTGCCGCACGGCGGGCCTTCCCCGGGCGTTCCCGTGACATTAGGCAGCCATGGGTGAGCGGGGACTGATCTTAACATTTTCATTACAAAGTCTCTCATCACTAATGTCTGTTCTACAATTCAAAGAAATGAGGGAGAATGCGAATGGCAGAAATGACCGGGGTGGGGTCCGGAGAGGGGCCATGTCAGGAGGGACATGCTCATGTGACTGGCCGTGCGGTGTCGCAATCGGCGGGCGGAGAAATTTGCCGGTAGAAATTAAGCTTCATTTTCCTGTTACAATCCAAATTTTATTTGTTTTGATCGTCAGAACTAGAGACCACCACTCCATCATCACACTCTCCATCAAAGTCTGCAGCTTAGCTCTTACTACTAAGAGCCAGTTCTGTTGCTTCTGCTACTTCTGCTGCACTCCTGCAGCAGCTGTGATGAATAGTATTAATGTTGGGTTTCATTACATTATGTTTGGTATGTGTTGATAGAGAGATGGTGAGGTGTTTAATTATAAATAGAGAGAGAGAGGGAATGAAGAAGGGGGATAGATAGGAGAGGGGAAGAGGAGAAAGAGAAACCCTAATTTTTCGCCGCCCATCCGCACCGCCATCTTTTCGTGCCATTGTGGGGGCTCTTTCAGTCTGCGCTGCGCCCAGAAGCCAGATCATCCTCTTCTGCTTTCCTCCGGCCAAGCGGAGAGATACCCGGAAGCGGGAAGGGACTCCTCCGCCAGCATGACTTACGTGATGACACCAGAGTTAAAACCGGGCGCTCACTAGCCGACCATCATAGTACAAGAGGAAGAACAAAGTCCAAGGTTCCGAGAAGAAGAAGGAGAAGGAAGAAAGCTTTGCAAGGTGGTGCAGGTGAGTGTGGAAACCGAGGATGAGGAGACGAAAAGAATAATCAGCTAGTTGAAAAGAGCATTAGGAGTCAAAATATTGTGATTTATGAGATTGCTTTATGATCTCCAAGTCCTCGGATCGCTGCGTGTGTTCGACTTTTGAGGAGTCTTTGATTTTGATTTGTTTATTGGGGCGGAGAAATGAGGAAGGAGACACTCGGGCTCTTCTCATGACTAGCAAGGGATTCGATCAGAGGTGCAGATCCGATCGGAAACTCAAACCAGTTGGTAAACCTCCCTCGTAATCCGTCTCAACCCACGTCTTAATTCTCTTCGAATCTCTCCCTAACCAGCGGGTTTAACGTTTTGGTATTCAGACTTCTGTTCTTGTGAACTTGGTGTGCGTGTGAACAGTCTGCTTCGTTCCTGAATCTGGGTTTGTGTTTGTTTTACGTTTTCTTCTCTTCCCTTTTTCCCCTATCGTTCTGATGTAGGAAGAAGAAACCAGGTACAGGCAGGGGACGAGATTCAAGCATATTCTTCCCAGTTGCTGTTACAGGCAAAGCTGTTCTGAGGTTCTACGAATAGTTAGGTTTGCATCAGATCCAGACAATCAAAAGGTCTTTCTTTGTGGCCTTTTCTTTTGCTTCTTTGTATCACCAATCACATGAAAACTGACTCTCCTTGCACAAACATCATTGAACCCATGACTCCAGGAACTGCGAGACCAATCAAGACACGATTCGGAAAGACCACGCTACAATCGTTTGCAACAGGTATACGGGGAAATTGTTTCTCGACAAGCTTGTCGATTTCAACCACACAATTGAGTATGAGAAGGGAATTTGATATGCATGCCTATGTCTTTTCTGTTTTTTTGTCTTGCCTTTTGTCCTCTAATCAACTTTTAACTTTCAGTGTCAAATACAGATACTCCTGTATCTTCTACGCTTGCATTCTGTGTCTTTTGTCCCCTTGATTTCATCTTATTATCAGTTTTTCACGTGGCTGAAAAGGATGCCGACTGGGATTATCCATGTTGTTTGCCATTTCCTTACACTGACCCAAGTCAATGAAAAGAAAATTTCACTGTGCCTTTCTACATTTCTACTGTCTCATGGTACTATACCTTCTCTCCCCCCTGCAACCTACTGTTCGTCTTCCTACTTTGATTTCTTCGAAATTATTCCATAATAAAAATGGCGTTTTACATACAGATCCACCCAAAAAAATGATCCTCTCTTAAAACCCATCAAACAGTCCTACCGCACAAGCTTCATATTTTCTTCCTCTTTTTTTGCCATTATTAGCTTCACAGGAATAATTATAGAGACATAACGAATATTAATACTAAGCAAAAAAAAATTTCATAACCTCTCATCTCCCTGGTTCCAGCTGGAGACTGCACTGGCATTAGACCATGCCCTTCCCCATGGCAGTGAATCACTCACTCACACATGTACAGATCAGAGACACCTTCTTCGTCACTCCCTTTCCTCACCCAATACTCATCCGAATATGTTGCAACCAGAATATATAGTTTTTCCCGTTTATCAAGCATTATTCTAACCATCATCACACGAAAATTACAGAAGCATTATATAATTGCACCCAGGTCCAGGTGAGATCTATCAATGGCTTCCTCCTCCACCTCCCCCTGCGCGGCTTGCAAGTTCCTCCGGCGCAAGTGCCAGCCAGAGTGCGTATTCGCGCCTTACTTCCCGCCAGACCAGCCGACCAAGTTCGCCAACGTGCACAAGGTGTTTGGGGCGAGCAATGTGACGAAGCTGCTCAACGACCTGCACCCCCACCAGCGGGAGGACGCTGTCAACTCCCTCGCCTACGAGGCCGACATGCGCCTCCGCGATCCCGTCTATGGCTGTGTCGGGGTCATATCCATACTCCAGCACCAGCTCCGCCAGCTCCAGATGGACCTCACCTGCGCCAAGTCAGAGCTCTCCAAGTACCAGAGCGTCGGCCTCGCCGGCCACCATGGCACCCTCATAGGAAACTCCCCCATGGGCCTCGGCCTCGGCCGCGACCAATTTTTCGGCACCAGCCGCGACCACCAGCAGATGGTGATCCGGAATTACGACGGTGAGGCCATGGCGAGGATCGGGGCCGGTGGGGCCTACGATGCCGGCCTGCTAGCAATGAACGTCTCGGCCAGCATCGGCCAGTTGGGCGCCTTCTCTCAGCAGCCGAGGGCGGGGGACGAGCGGCGGAGTATTGGACCCTCTTAGACCTGTGGAGTTTTGGCATGCTATGTTCATCTGTAATTCACCAAGCAGGTATGTTGGTACAAACAATATGTTCATTTCTTTTTTTCTTTTTAATATGTTGAAGAAATAATCTCATAAAAATTAAATCAATCTCATTTTGTCCACATTTTCTAAAAAAAATTACGTAACATATTAGATTTCCATAAAATATTGCCAAAAAAAATTCCCTGAAATATGTGGCAATTTAGCAAAAAAAAATCTCGCAATAGTTAGACGAGACCAAGTTTAGATGCGCAAAATTTTCTAAAGAAAATTGTGTCTTAGCTGGGGAACAAACGTCTGGGGAATGCTGCAACTTATCAGCATCCAGATGAACCAGTATGTGATAATCTTATGGGAGTCTGTACCAAAGAATGTCTTAGTTGACTTAATAGCTTTTGATTGTGCCTTTCCTTGATGGTTGTACGACTCATAGGATGGGTTTACAGCTTCCCATCTGCTTCCTGGCAAATTTGGCAAAATTTACACTTGTTGCCGAATCTGGCTAAGTCTCCATGAACTTTAATCTGATGTTCTATGGAGTTTGCGTGCATGTTTGTGATGTTTTAATCCACTGATGCTGACATGATGGGTGGCCTCTTTACATATGATGTTGATTAATTATACCCAGTGTCTTTAAGAGACACTTCCTTGTACCGTGAATGACTGACTGATCCTTAAAGAGACCACCATGCGATGCTATTAGGGTTGAATAGAGGGCATTTTTGTGAGCTGAGAAAGCTGCTTTGCATTTGGGAGCGGTGACGAAGACAGCAATTATTTCATGCACTTCCTGATGACTCCATTTAGGAGAACGATGTCTAACCCTTTCGTTTGTCTTAAATGTCGATTGTTATTACCAGTTTATCACCCTTCAGGGCCAAACTCATCATTTATTTGCTTAAATTAGTATGCACTGACTCAAGAACTGTATATATTACGCAATTTTCTATCCCTTGCTGCTCATGTCCATGATTATCTGCAGTGCAGGTTTAAGAGGATGGAGATTCAAACGTGAAAATGAAAGGGAGTGAAAACAGAAGAGAAGGAAAAGTGCGATTAAATTTGTTCAAATTCTAAGAGAAAGTAAAATAGAAAGAGTTCCATGTTTTTCTGTTTCTTTCTGTATCTCTTTCCCATGTCCCCATCCCGCTGTCTGTTTTTCTCATACCAAGACTTTGTGTCTCCCATTGACAGCAAAAGTTACATAAGACGAACACAGTTGATAGCCATATAATATGGTATCATCAAGGTTTTACCTAGCTTCCTCTTAACCATGTAAAACTGGAGTCACTTATAAAAGTAAAGTGAAACTGGTGCCCATCAGAATAAGCTGCACCACTTATTTATAAATAATTACAGTGACTATCTTTGGCTAATCTGCTTAATTAGATGTTTACACTTTGTTCATCAGGAGTAAATGGTCTGATAATAACATGTAGTGTCAAGGCCATTGCTTGGGTTTTGTTTGTAACTTCCATAAGAATGCCGCTGCCAGTGCTTTTCCTGGTGGAAAATTTGGGAACTTGTGGTTGTTAGGAAAAGCCAAGAGGCATTTTTGCCCACATACAAATGGGATGATAACACGATGGGACAAAAGGTGTGCTAAGAGGGAGGTCTCTGCCACTCTGGTGTGCATGAGGATCCCAAATCTCCCTCTCCCTCTCTCTTCTCTCTCCCCAGTACATTAAGATGAGGAGGACGTAGCAGGAAAGTTGTCATCAGCAATTAATACTTCACAGGGTGGGGGAAAGGCGGGCACAATCAAAATCCCCATGCACGGAAAAAAAGAGACAGCGAAGGGGGAGAAGGAGAGAGGAGAGAGGTCACATTTGTTGTTATTTGAAAGGAGTCAAGAAAAACCGATAGGTATAATGATATGACGTACCTGAGGAATCGTGACTCTGTCCTTTAATGCATTCTGATGCCATCATGATGTGTGTGGATGTATCCCTTGAATCTCATCTGGTCATGACTTATTTATTAGTCGTTGGCAGCAGAATGGATACATACAAGATGCTCATTCAGCCATTCATTCATTCATGCATCCTCATTCATCCTCTCCAGTCGATGGGGAGTTGCTGAAGCATTGAAACCCAACTCTTGCTTTCAGAAAAGCCCTTTCATATTAATTCGTGATTGTTCTTCAGCTTATGAGTCTCTCTTTCAGCGGTAATTTATCATTGGGGACAAATGTAAGTAGGAATTCAGTGTTTCGCTCTACATTACTTATAACTTAATAGAAATGCAACCATGTTAGTAAGTAATGCAGTGAATAATATGTCATTAGTGACGTAGTGACATATAAATAATCTTCCTCTGCCTCAGAAAACGTAACAATAACTTAGTGTTTCATTATTCATGTCTTAGTACCATGATAGTAATGCAACGACATTACTAAATATTGCAGTTAACACTATGTTAATTTGTGACGTGTAGAGAGCTTAGTATATATTCCCTTTCTCTTATGTTAATAGTCCACTTGAAAAAGTAGTGGTTTTTATTGAATGGTAAAATTCAGATATAAGAGAAGGGAAAAAAATGACGATACTCATTTTTAAGTATTCAACTACTTAAATTTAACAAAATGAAGCTCTTAATATAGAACATAATTTTTTGTCAAATGTAACTATTAACTTAGAATGAAGAGAGTACATGTAAACCACAGACATAGTATTGTCCTCTCAAGTTTTTGGTGTGGGTGGCACACCATGTTGCCGGTGTATTCCACCACTTAACCGTCAATGCACTGGTGTCTCACACACTATGTTGATGGATCGTTTGGTGAGTTGTAAAATACACGCCTGTTCGACGTAAATGTTACATGGAACTGAGAGCACAAATGGTTAGAAGGAGAGATGCGTTTGGGTAGGGGAGAGAGGGTCCATGCCATTAATTTCATTTAAGTATGGAGGAGGAGAGATTTGGTGTGGTGGTGCGGGGGAGTATTAGTGACGTTGAAATGGACGGTGTATGGGGTCTGGGGATATCTCGACATTAGCACGCCTATCGGGGACTCCTTCGCATTTATTTCCACTGTGTCAACTCCTTCAACATCGTTTTGGTGGAACACCGTCTTCTTTCTTCATATTCTCCCCTCTCCGCTGTCTCTCTCTTCCATTTCCATTCTTTCATACTTCTATTTGACTCTTCATCTATCCCTTCTTTAATGGCGCGTGAGACATGTTTTTGAGAGTTCCTGGTTCTTTTCCGTGCATATTTGTCAATGCTATTAGGCGACATTGAGCCATAGGGTGCTCATTGTTGCACATGCAATCGCCTATGTGATTAGCTGGTTACGTGAAAATCAACCATGTAAATTTGAAATGCAGAACATGAACGTTATTGCATGGTTAATGATTGAGTCATGTTTCAAAGTTCTAATGGTCATATAAATGTTTTTATATACAATTCTTGTCACTTGACCTTAATCGATAATTTAGGATATACATAGAGAGTGATCATGATCTCACGCACTTCATAAAAAAATTTCGGCCATCTTGCATTGACTACGTTAATTGTTCACATGTCAAGGATATTGAGTACTCAATATCCTTAGACATGTGAACAATTAATATAGTCAATGCAAGATGCCCGAATATATATATATATATATATATATATATATATATATATATATATATATATATATATATATATATATATATATATATATATATATATATATATATATATATATATATATATATTCTTCTATCCTCTAAGGAGTGTATGTATTTAGAAAAACTCGTATTCCATAAACAGTGTGCGTTTTGCAACTTTATACACTGATACACTGAATTATTCATGATAAGGGTAAATTTTGGTAAGTAAAACTTTAGCTTTTTGCCATGTTTTGGTTGTGGACCCCACCCTCCTTTAAATTTTAGGCCGGTATTTTGTCACTTAGCAAGTTGCTAGGGCCCTAATTTCTAAGTTTCTATTGGTGAGTTTGAAAAAATTATGTTCAATTTTTATTTCTAGGAGCACCCCATGCTCTCTAACTAGGTTTTGGAGGGCCCCAAATTTTAAGATCCATGGTACAGACTTAGTCCCATTTGGTTTACCATTGTTCACGGTTTGGGTGAGGTGATATTGGCCATGGAGCCATAAATGGTAGAGGAAGTCGCGCCGACTTCACATGAACCGTCATGATACATATTCTCTTAAGACCTACATTTGACACATACACATATTAGACATGTAATTAGGATGTACATATTTGCTTTATGGAACCCGACTCTAGAATTAGTGTCAATAGTTGGATCCATGGTTAGCGGGGGTCGACTCTATTGTAAGCATGGCCGTGTACAAGGGCTCAAGCCTCTGTGGGCTCTAAAAAATAAAGCTCACTCCTATTGTGTTAAACCCTATAGTTTGATCTGATAGAACTTAGGTTGGAGGCCCATTCACTTAAGTCCAATAAGGGAATGAGGTATAAAAGGAAAAGAAAAGAGAGGGGGAAGCACTAAGGCACATCCCCCTCCTCTCCTATCACACCCCCTTGCTCTCTCCCTCTCTTTTTAGCCTCTTGCACAAATAACAGGAGAAAGAGGGGCTAGTGTTAGCGCCCCCCCCCCCGCCCCGGTCGACCTCTAGTGCTTCGCGATCCTCTTTGGAAATGTGAAACTTTTTGATCTACACATATTGTCACGCCTCGGCGATGCCCGACCAAAGCCGAACCCGGTCCAAGGGCCAGTTAAGCGAGCGGGGACGACGAAGGAAAATTGAGAAACGATTTAGCGGAAGACTTAACCCTAACCACGGGCGATTTAACAGAATTACGGAGTAAACACAATTCTTTGAGCAAGAGTAAATAAGAAAGAAAGAAAGAAAGTTGTTTCACACAAAGTAAACAACTAATCTCAAACCCACAAGCTTAGTCAACTGTAGCCCACACCGGCTCAAAATAAGTCTTAAGAAACACAACTGTAAAATGTAACATAAATCCAAAATAAAGAACCCTACACAAAGGTTCTAAAAATAAAGTATAAATCAAAGAAAATAAGTCACACAAAGATCCCCACGATCACATCCAAGTCATCTCTGACCTTTCCTCAAAGAGGAGGTCCTGTCTGTCTACGTGTTGCACCACGCAGCCCCAAAACAAAACACAAGAAAGAGGGGTGAGTTTAACAAACTCAACAATGATTTTTTTTAATATCACTATCAACATCGAAAATACGATCGCATAGCAATATAATCATTCAGATCAAAGATTGGCAAGATGCATCATTTTCTGATCATACATACACATCACCTAAAACTTGCATCATAGTGTATAATCCACCTAGTGCCATTAACATCATATCAATCTACATGGAATGTATCTCTAACATATATATCAATCATGCTTCAACAACCGCATCAATCCCACATGAGATGTATCTCTAACATACATATTCAATCATGCGTCACATCATATCAATCTGCATAAGATGTATCTCTAACATACATATCAGTCATGCTTCAACATCATATAATGCACACCTCCATCAAGGAGTAATCATAAATAGCATCATGAAGACAGGAACACAGACAAGGCTATGTAGGCATGTCATGATCCAAATTCTACACAAGAATTTAAGAAGATCGGGGTAGTCCATCCCTAACTGCTGCTCACCCCAGACGATCCTGACCAAGGATGTCACATTCTCACGAAGAGAACCTAGAGCAGGGGTGTTCGCCCAAGGACATCTTCTGCGGAGGGGAGAGCCTGAGTTCCCACGTAGGAAACCCACGAACACATGGTAGCTGGTGCAAAGAGCATACCATACTGGATTCTCAGGGTCCAGGTTCGATTGTCTCAATAAATAAATCTCAACCGCATTAACAATTCAGAACAACCAAACTTGACTCGACTCAACCTGGGGAGCGCACATGTTCCACAAAGGAATTCAAATCAAAACATGTTCTTTCGGACCAATCAAGTTTCGATTAAGCCAACGACCGATTAAACCAACACGCAATTTCACCACATCGCATTTAATCGTTCAAATTCGATTAATCTCGATAAAACCTCGTTTACGAAGTCCAATCCATGATGTATGATGTCATGATATTAAACCAAACATAAACCATGAATTCCATTTAACTAAACTCAACCCGACTCGGAGTGTGCACGTAAAAGTACCTCTATGTCGACTCTAGTCCTCACGTCCCATACTATGAGTATTCGTAACGCCATAGAAGCAAATTTAACTAAGCACTAGCGCAACGAACCTTAAAGCTATCCATCGACATAATGTGTCTCATACCACAAGTGTCTAATGGTTTCTCCTTGGTTGTTCCACACAACCGGTCAATTGGAAATACATTTTCATGATGCATGCAGCATGCTACATACGTGGGCAAGACATACATGAATCCTAATCCATGATAAGTGCTCTCATCAGCCCCTAATGTATCATTCATAATCATAATATCAAGCTTCAACATCATCATTAAACCCCACATGTGTGTGTACCTAGTAGAAATATTTTACACAATGCATATCAACATGTTTGAAATTAAACTCACTACCACACTACACATATGAACTTCCATCTAATCATGAATTCCAGCGGAAATAATAGGAGAAAAATCATTGAAAACATAACTCAAATCAAAACTCAACCACAAAGGCTAAACACATATAAGATCATTCATTTCATCCTTGAGTCATGACATTCACCAACATCCACACATCAACTAACCACATTCTATCATGCCAAGTCAGTCCATTAATGGGTTGTAGTCCTACTGAAAATATGCTTAGTCATAGAGAATCAATCATTCATAATTTCAAGATGACAATTCCAACATCAAGCCACAAAACATAAGTCATTCCACAAATCTCTAATCATACATCTCAACTTCATAACTTCAATAGCATACCTTTTCAGTAGCATAATATAGCTTAAAATACTCCACATTCATATGAAATTGGCAAGCTAAAGTGGAATCATCGAAATAAACATCATGCATTAGAACACAAATCTGCTATGTAGCCGTTCGAACGCCCTTCATGTCGTTCGATCGGCTAAATGAGAAATTTTGAAATTCACAGTTTGGCCGTTCGAACGCCCAGCAGGCCGTTCGATCGGCTGAACTGGAAAACTGTCATTCCGACAGTGCTGCCGTTCAAATGCCCAGAAAGGCCGTTCGAACGCCAACAAGGCAAAACTGAACCATCTTCTTCCTTTCGCAATTTCAAACCGAAACACCATTGATAACACTTCAAATCCACATCTAACACCCTAATCATCATCAAAAGTCCTTCATGACTTCCAGAATGTTAAACCATATCATAATAATACAAAACCCTAAGAAATTAGGATTAAATATTTCTATTTTCTAATCATGCCATTAACACACCAAATCAAGTAACTCTATTCGAAATAAGCCAAAAATCAAGAATTTTACCATGGATAAACTGAAATCTCGAAGATCCATTACCTTAGCACTTGATTAAGATCGGATTGGAGGGTCACCTTTCTTGAAAACCTTACAAACACATTGAGTTTGAATTAAACTCTATTAAAAATTGATTTACCAAAGAAATCCCTAATTAAAACTTAGATCTAGGGCTTGTTGAACATAAAAATCGAATTTTGAAAGCTAGGGTTTGTACTAAAATCCAAATCAATAGTTTTTGATGTCCAAAAATGAATTGAAACAAAGGGAAAATGGTAGATTTAAAAGAGATTAAGAAGAAAGCTAGGGTTTATTGCTTAATTAGAGTAGGCTTACCTTAAACACCTTCTAATTCGGGCCTAATTGGGGATTAGGCCTGACCTCTCTTCCTTAGCCTATCCCCATAAATGGAAATGGCTCAGGTTTGCCCTTTTATAGTAGGGGTTGGGGTATGTATGAGTAAGTTATGGGGTATAAATAGGAAAAGTAGGCTAAAAATTGGTATTTTACAAATTTGAGCACTAATTAAGTATAAGAAAATTCTAAAAATTTTTGTATAACCTTAGGTAGATGTCTGGGTTCATTTGACCCAAAAACTGAAATTTCAACGGTGGGGCCCACAGGGGTCCTGTCAAAACCCTAATTTTTGAAAAAATAATAAAAATTCCAAAAAATTCCAAAAATTCATATTTGATTTAAAATCACTTAAAACCACTAATATTAAAGTTGATTTTGGTTAAAACCATCATAAATACTATTTATTTACGAAACCACTGAATAAATCAGAAAATACGTTAACCTCACGATAACCGATAACTAAAAGAAAACAAAAACCGGTCTAAGATCAGGTATCTTACATATATTGAAGAAGAATGACTACAACACTCCATCCCAAGAGTTCGATAAGCTATTGCATTAGATTTGTAAGAGATCTACATATACTGAAGATAATTATCTCCCCTCTCTAATTGAATTGATATTCAATTGATCAATCAGATGCCAGCATGACGCTTCAAGGTGTATGAGGTCTGATCACTACAAAATTAGTGCCCTCTAGCAGGGAATTTTTAGCGAGGGTCATCAAAACTATAGTGGGGGTTTGCCATGGTACCCTGCTAGAGTCACTTAACGAGACTTGCAGCTCTTCATTAGCGGGGTGATTAGAGAAGGCCCCACGAAAGCACTGCTAGAGGGGAGATTTTGCGATCGAGCAAGAAAATGCTCCTCCAAACTCGCGCACGAGAGATTTGGATCCGCGAAAGCAGTGATGACATATTGCAGCAAGGAGAGTCGAGAGGGGCGATCAATGAGAGGACTCCTTCAAAACCACCATTGGAGGTTGGATTTCTGGCACTTAACCCCAACGAAAGAATTTGCAGTTTGCGAGTTGCAACACAATGGGATGAAATCCCGCTAATATTTTTAGCGCGATTGGTGAGAGTGAAAATTTCATAATCTTCCTGCGCAAAAAAATTCCCTTTCCTGGATCAATCTCCAATGACCGTTATATGAGAAAATAATTGAGAACTTGATCAAAGGTAGAGGAAACATCCATGCAATTGAAGCTTTCTGGTTTGTTTTTTCTTCGGTGTGAGAGTTGCAATTGGTATGGTTTGTCTTTTTATTTTTGATTTCTTTATGTTAAGTTTGCTAATTTATCTCTTGAACTAGTCGATTCATTTTTTTAATATATATTCTGTCTTGATTTGTGTTTTTTTTATTTGGGTTATGTTATATTTGATCAATATTGATTAATATATGTTCCATTTTTCCCTGTTGCAGGATTTCTCTCCAGATGGACAGTTCATTATTAGTGCTAATAGAGATTTTAAAATTCGTGTACTATTTCTAACTTTTCCCAAGAAATTAACTTTTTCATGTGTGCCTTATTTATCTAGAAATGGTATTATATAGTCTACTGATGAAGTGTACTACAATTTTTTCCTTTCTAGGTGACTAGGTTTCTAAAAAAGGCCTTAATTGGAGCACATGAGATACAAAGCTTTTGCTTAGGCCATACTGAGTGAGTATCAACTTGGTATTTTATGACATTTTGAGTTTCTATTTGTTAGAGTATATTTGCTTGTAATTTTGTTTTTCTATAGTGTTAGTCTTTCATATTATATAGGTTAGTTTATTCAAGTCTTATTTTTTAATTTTCCAAAGTAATTTCCTTGTTTTAGTTCTTACTTTTTATTAGGAGATTTGATTGCTATATAAGGATCAATCCTCAACATTTGTAATTAAGATTTTACTATTCAATAATACAAAATTCTATTTCCACTTTGTTTTCATTCCTTTTTTCTGACTTCACCAGCTAGTGTCCTGCTTCTTCTTGCTGGTTGTCATGTTTCCACCTGTTGTTGGTGTTATTTTGTTGGCCACTGTTGTGTACTTCTATCTTTGTTTCCTTGAGAGTGTGCTTCATGCATCAGATGAGAAACTTGACATGGATCAAAATCTATGCCAAAGTTCCCTTCAAACTGTAACGGGGATAAAATCTGGGCTCACTGATCATTCTATGCATCCCTGCAAAGGTAACAGAAACCTACCTGTTTTATAATAATATAAGCAGCAAATGCTAGTTTCTTTATTATAATTAGTTCAATGTTTTGCATTTTAGGCAATGACTCTGGTCAAGATGAATATATGATATCGGTGAAGATGATCCTCCCCTCTCAAGCTACATCCCTGTGGTGATTGAAAATGATGCAGCTGTTAGAGACAACAAATTCAGTAGTTTGAGCGACTCAAGTAGTGATATGAGTTCTTACTCAAACATATTAAATACAGTTATTGACTACATACACTATTACAGTCATTAATGATCAATAAATGGGAGGCAATAAAACATTTTGTTTGAAGAAATAGACTAGTGTACTGTTTTCATTTGCTTCTGATATGTTTTTTGTTGCCTCTTTCAAATGGGATCAAGCACCATACTGCTTTTCCACAGCCACTTGCTTGATTTGGCCACTGTACTGTTATGTACTGTTATCTACATAGAATTTGGATTCTTTTGGAAAGTTATTCGAGATGTTTGTTGTTAGGTCTCTTGTTTGTCTTCATTAGTTATCCTCAGGGAAGCATATGCTATTTTGTTTCTATAATAGATTTTTCCTTCAAGACCTAACAGTTCTTCATTTAGTTTTGGGGAAGCTGAGGAAATTGGTCCATTTCATGTTCATCTAGATGGGAAGGCCCTTTATCATGCAAGGATCATGAAATTGCTATCTCCTCCGTGCTTTTATTCTGTCACATCTCTGATGTAAGTTTTGTCTAATTTCTAATGTAGTGGCCAATATCTTATTCCTTGAATCCCCTGTTGGTGCTGGTTTTTCCTACTCAAACATATCAAATTATGCAGCTAACAATGACAACAAAAGAATTGGTAAGGTAATTTATCTCCCTCAATCACACCATTTCTTTTAAGTCTCTTCTTGCTTATTTCTTTGTCTTACAACTAGGGATTCCTTTGTTTTCCTCCAAAAGTGGTTTGACAGGTACCCTGAATACAAAGGGAGGGACTTTTACATGGCAGGAGAGAACTATGCAGGTAAAAACTTTACATCTGCTTTACATAATAGATTTCATCTCTTTAGACATTATTCCTATTGTCATTATGTTTTTCATTTAGGATAGCCCTTCTTACCATACGTCCAAGTTACTAGCAACCGATTAAACAGTTTTTTTATCCATCTGATAGTTGTTTCATCTGATTGTGAGGATGCGGGAGGGATGATAATGGGCATTAATTAGGAGGGATGAATAGCAATTTCTGTCATAAATCATATATTAGCTACCATTATATGATTGCTACTTGGATTCCTTTATTAGGTCACTATGTTCCTTGACTTGCTAGAGAAATAAGGACGTTGCAAAAGTCCAACAATGAGAATTCAATTAATCTAAAATGGTACTTGGTATGGTTAAAGACCAAAATTTAAGTCCCTAATCTTGATACACAAGTCTCTATAGGGATTGATCCAACTTACATATGATGATTGATGTAGGTTGGAAATGCATTGACGGGTGATTTTCATGATCATGTGGACCATATGGGAGGCTTCCAGTATATGTGGACAAATGGCATGATATCATATGAAACATTTAGGCTTCTAAATTTCCATTGTGATTCCGTTTCATTTATTACTCCATCACCCAATTGTGAATGGATGTTGGAGTTGGCCAGTGAAGAAATGGGGAACATTGATGAGCATAGCATTCTAACCCCTCCTTGCACTGCCAATATATACTAGCTCACTGAACATACTACTAAACAAGCTAAATGTAAATTTCCTATTAATTCTGCTTTCTGAGCTTCTTTCTGCACATATGCACATGCATGTAGAACTCTTACAGTTGGACAACTAATATTTACCATTTTCGAGTGATCATGGTTATAGTTTCTTTATTTTAATTAGTTCAATGCTTTGCATTTTAGGCAATGACCCTGGTCAAGATAAATATATAGATATTGGTGAAAATGATCCTCTAGTCTCAAGCTATGTCCTTGTAGAGATTGAAAAGGATGCAGCCATTAGAGACAGTAGTTTGAGCTACTCAAGTAGTGATATGAGTTCCTCATCTAGTGGTTAGTTCTTATATATGGTTTTTTGTGTCTCACTTATTTGATTGTTATGTGCTATCAATGACTTGAAAGGTCATTCTAGGATTTTGTGTATCTTTGGGATTGAATTTTTACACATGTAATTTTTTATGCAAAAATTGCTTTGTCTATTTGTGCGTTTGTTCCAGGTAGTCCATTTTAAAAAATTGTGCATTTAGATAAAGTATGTATGGTGTTTGATTGGTTTAGTTGTTAACAGTGAGAAAAGAACAAATATAACAGTGCAAAAGAGTCTATCATTTTCATTCTCTATAAACTACTGCCTCTGGATGATAGAGGGAATATTTATTATAGAATAATTTGACTACCAATTAGGTTGAATTTTGTTGGCCTTATTCTTGAGTTGTTTACTTCTTTCTAGCAATTACATTGTGTTTGGTCTTGCAATAGCCTGCGAATTGTACTAGGGCTAGGTAATTTAGACTTGGCTTTAATATTTTTCGTTTGAGTACATGGCTTTAGTATGGACCTTCTTGACCATGTGTCAGCTACATAGTTGTCTTTAAATCTTTATGGATAAATAGTTGCTATACCAAATGATTTTATGCCAAAGTTCACTTCTATAACCATCATGTGGAAGGTCTTATCCAAAGGTTTTTAATTTGAATAAAATTATATATGCTATAAAAGCAGGGTTTTAAAATTTTCAATGGGAAACATCTCATATCGTTTTTTTTTTTAAATAAAGCGCCTCTAATAATATATCTCTTTTTTTATTTCCATGATGTTCATTTCTTCATCTTTATTTTAAGTAAAATTGAAACTAAAAGCCCTTAAGCACAACCCTACCAGTTCTCTTGATTAATTTCCTAGAAGTGTTGTAATTTTGCATCCTTTTGACTTGCCCTATGCATTGAAATTGTGGATTGTTTGAATATTTGATAGTAAAATATGCCTCAATTGATTTGTTGATTTTGAAAGCTAAACAAATAATAAGTGCACAAGGTTTTTAATGTTGTACTAACTTATATTGTGAGAATTTCCTTTGCACATATAAAACTTGTATTTTGAGCAACAATTTACTCATGCTATTTACTTTTTTTTTCTTCATATTTTGAGAAGGTGCATATGGATGACCAACATATGTTTCATGACAATGATGAGTTTCTTTCAACCGGTAGATTATTATCAAAGATGGATCATATGATGAGTTTCTCAAATGAGTTAGGTAAAAGCATAAAAAGTAGTTGTAAAGTATAATTATATTTTTTTAGTAGTTCAAAAATTTTATAAGCTAATTTTGTTTTATTTTATTTTTGTGTAGGCTAATGGTGAATAATTTTAAATTGACAAGTTGTGCTCACGAATCTAAGTCTTAGCGGAGACTTTTCCTTCTTTATATTAAACAATCTTGCCATTTGTACCGAAGACATTGTAAATATTTGGAACTATTGTATTTGCAAATTTCTTTTTCAATACTTATTGTATTACGTACTTGATTTAAATAATTTTGTTATTTTAAGATCTTTTATGTTATTATTAAGCATCAAATTATAGTTATATGTAAAATGAAAGTGTGTTTGAGAATACATAAATGTGCAAGTGATAAAAGAAAATTTAATTAAAATTTTGTGTAAATAAAACAATATTTTTAGCGGTGGTTTCTCAAATAGTTGCTAAAAGAAAACCTTTTAGAGGCAATTTTTGACGCTCATATAGACCCCCCGCTAAAATGCTTTAGCGGCGGGGGTCTATATTTTTAGCAGCAATTTTTCAAAACTGCAGCTAAACATAGTCACTGGCATTAAAAAATTAAGTTTTTAGTGCAGGCTAGTGTAGCTGCCGCTAAAAAAATTGATTTTTGAAACTCATTAGTGGGGGCTACCAAAGCCGCCGCTAAAAAGTTTAAGTTTTAGCGGTGGCTCAAAAAACCTTCGCTATGTTCCCAGCAGAAACTTTTTGTGGGGCTCTTTTCAGCGGCGACCTCAAAACCGCCGCTAAAAATTTTAGCGGAAGTTTTGAGACTTGTAGCAGTGGTTTTAAAACCCCCACTAATAGTTTTTTTTTGTAGTGGATTGCCCCAAAGGTGAGTGAGTATTACTGATATATTTCATTTACTTTTCTTTATAGCTTTTGATCATGATTATTACTTATGTGAATGATTTTTTATATGCACGCATAGAGATAATTGTTTAAAGTTTTAATTTTTCTCATGGTTCAACTCCTAGGGCTCACTCCGTGACCTTGCTTCCGATGGTACGCCACTCTTCAACCGGACATATCAATTTGCATGGTATTAAAAAGGAAACATTGCCTCATCCCTTGTTGATGCTTTTCATTCCTTCATCATCATTGTTTAACCTTTGTCATTTTTTTGGTAGTGTTCAAGCTTGATACAATGATAAAAATTTGTTAAAAATATAAAAAATATAATAAGAAGCAAACAATACAACCTTTTCCTTTTTTATTTAATTAATATTAATTTGTAAAACCTCTTTCACACTATTTTAGTTGGAGCCATCTCCATGCATAAGATTTCTGCTTATATGGACTTGGGTCATGGGTGGGTGGGTAGTTGTTGACCATAGATTTCTAAAGTTTTTGGCGAAGCCCATGTTCAGTTTTAAGAAGATTGTAATACTTCATCTGCTCGCTCTAGGCCTCTTGCCGCATTCTAAAACTTGAAGCCCTAGGCCTCTTGCCGCAATCTAATAACTTGAGATCTCAATATTTCAGGGATGGATCCCAAGTGCCTACCTATGGCGTCATAAATGCAGAATTTTTTTTGTTTAAATAGGCTGCTCATATAATTAAAGAATAGGACAAATAGGTGACCCTATAAATTGGGGGCCTCTGCAGATTGCCTTGGTGTTAGGATAGGTGGCGAAAATTTCTCTCTCGTTTCACGTTATTAGCTCCACTTAATTTTTCAAAATGAGGGTCATAATGGTCACCCATTTATTTATTATAATGTAAAATGTTTTTACGAAGAGTAATGTTATTTTGACATGAGAATCCTCACGTCAAAATGCTACTTTATCCTTCCCACACCATTGATGTATAGGGTCTATTTTTATGAGCCCCTCATCAATAGTGTGGGAATGATAAAATAATATTTTAACGTATGAATCTTAACATCTTGAAAGCATTTTTCTTTTGCGAATCATCTCAACTCGGTTTGAGAATAATCCTGGAGGCTTAAACCATCATGCACATGCTCTGTTTTTCTTCTTTTTTTAATAAAAAGGCACATGCTCATGTCACAAAGATCAAAACGACTAGGTCCTAGCATGAGTTAGCTAGGTTATTGCTCAAGCCTAAAGTTGATTGACTCAAAAGTGCATAATATGATTCATGAATTTATAAGCGTTTTGCATAGAAGTCAACTTGCTAATGTTGTGTCAATTGCGGTTAATGTCTAAATCTGGAGCCTCTTATCTTGCCCAAAATCAGGTGGGCGTTGCCTTTTAAAGCAGTTATGAGAAAATAAGCCTTTCAGCAGTCTTCATACGATTTATTTCCGTTAATTCTTTCAAATTGACCATTCAGCACTTAATTACATTTTAAACTAGCTGGTTTAAAGCTCCCTTGGGGATTAAAACAAGTTGAGAAGCATTTTAATACTCCACACTCACCGTGAGCCTAACATAAGAAACAACTTATACCCGAGGGTTGCTTATCTGACTGACGCTAACATATGTTAGCGTACGATTTTAAAAATGAATGGTCCCTAAGTGTTCCTTACATTGGACTCAGAGTGAGTGGGGAGCATAAAATACTCTTCTAACAAGTTGATCCCTATATTTTCCTCGTTATATATGGAAGCAGATCCCATTAGGGTGTTCAACACAAGCAACCATACCTATTGGAGATTACACATTCCTTTACTGTCAACGTCCCATATTAGTTGTTTTATCTCATGTTAATGAGAAGTAAAAAAGTTTATGGACGAAGTAAAATAGCTTCCTGACAGCTTATATGGGACGGATACGGGATGGATTGAATATAATAGAGTCTCGTCAATGATTATATTTTTAGCACATTTGTTTTCAACAAGAAAATAAAATTTGATGGCTCCTTAACTCAGATATGTGAGACCATGGGGGGGTACCAAAAATAGATCGTCTGTCTCCAATTCCTGGTAGTGAAGAAGAATAGCACAGCACCAAACAAATACATATGTTAGCTAAAGTGTAACAAGGCGCGACTGAGGCCAGCATGGCCAAAGTGTCAATTCCATTTCAAAATTGGGGAAAAGGGTGTCTTGAAGCTCATTTATATTCAATCAATCCCAAACAGTACCTGACTGTTGAGGCTTCAAAGAGGTGCTTCTTCAACAGCATTCTTCTAGTCTTTCCTTTTTGTCATATATAAGTTTGAAAGTTTGGTATTAATCCTTTGGAAAATATTGGCAGCGCCAACTTATACCATAAAGAATAAAGTACACATGCAGCTGTGCATCTCGATAAAAAAATGTTAAAAAAAGTTTCATGTGTTTTATGCCACTGGTGAAGTTAAATTCGTCCAAATTTTCTATTCAGCTGCGAATGAATTCCATTTACACTTGTTTGCATTCACCAGAAGGTGTCTTTTGGTCCATGCATCAGGAGTTCATGAGCCGATCCATGAGCAGTTTGAGAACAGCAGGAGCGTCAACAGTCAAGGCTACCTTGACAGCTGGTTTGTTCGTCCATTCAGTAATTTCACCGTAGCTAAATCCAACAGGCCAAAGGCATACGCAGTCATTGGTGCAATTTCAAGTGAACGTAGTCAGTGAATAACGTAAATAGAGAACAAAGTTATGAACCCAAAAAAAGCAACAAAAAACATCCACCAAGTATCATCATGACTGGTAGAAATCTTACTTGTGCTAGAAACAAAGTAGGCTTACCTTTTCTTCGTATTGTCAAAAATGGTAAGGCCCTTCATGATTCCTGTAGTCTGGACTCTGACTACACCCTCAGTGTATGTGAAAAGGGAGGGGTAGATGGCCGCAAGAAGAGCAGTTGGGTCATGAAGATAAACTCCTGCATTAACTCCAAACATGGCCATCAAATACTATCCAAGGAAATATGGGGTTCAACAGTTTTGCCAATAACTGTTCACAACATACACTTGCCTTGGGTGCCATAAGCATCACCATGATATGAGAAATAGACGTCTAGGATCTGACACATATATTTTGCGAATTTCCCATTGGACTGAGAAAGCTTCTCTCTGTCAGAAGCTGCATTTAAATCACAGTAATTAATTAAAAAACCATGAAACAGCCAAATCCAGGAAGCACTAGTTCATATGCTATAAAATCCTTCCCAGTTACAAATTAAAAATGGATGAGAAAATGATTGAA
Source organism: Saururus chinensis (assembly GCA_035235625.1). Taxonomy (NCBI): domain Eukaryota; kingdom Viridiplantae; phylum Streptophyta; class Magnoliopsida; order Piperales; family Saururaceae; genus Saururus; species Saururus chinensis. The sequence continues at coordinate 42,827,475 of CP141142.1, read as the reverse complement.
TTGGTTTCAGATAGAAGAAATTGCAGGTGCTATTATGTTCCAAGATAGCAAAATTTGCATGCTCTGTATATAATAGAAAATAATGTAATAAATAGAATGTCAATATCTTGAGGAAAAGCTACCTGATAATACAACTTGATGGGTCACATTAATTCCAACAGCCACAACATTGGCTCCGCAGGTGAAGACAATATCTGCGGCATCTGGGTCACCAAAGATCTGTCCAGATCAATGTATATTGTGATTTCGTTACTTTTCCCATGGGATAATGCACATTGAAAATGTATTGCATTAAACTACCGGCATACAGGTAATTGAAGTGAAAAAACTGAGGAATAAAAATGAAAAAAAATCACTGCAGTCCTTCTAGCCACTTCTTGTGAAAACGCAGAGGAAAAAATGGTTATTATTGTTTGAACAAAAATATAAACTGGATGTTTAGTACATCAGCTTTACAAATATATGTTACTTAGTGAAGAACTTTCCCAGTAAATTATTTCCACACCATATGTAAGCAAAGACTGAATAGAATCACTTACATTGGCTTCCGCTGCAGCATTGACATTGCCATTAACTGCAAAAGCACCACCTAGAAGAACAATCTTTCCAATCTTTTTTGGGAATTCAGGATCAAGTTGAATCGCCTGTAACAGTCCAATTATTGCCTTAATAACCATGTATAAGAAGGACCAAATCCAAAGCTCATTTTCAATAGCCTCACCAATGCAATATTTGTAAGAGGACCCAAAGCAACCACTGTAATTTTTCCCGGGCTCTGGTTTGCTTGTTGAACAAGAAAGGAAGCAGCATCTAGGTCAATTGGCTTTCCTTTTGGTGGAGGGAAATTTTGGTTTCCAAGTCCATCAGCTCCATGGACAAAATCAGCAACTCGAAGCTTTGTCCCTTTCTTTTCCATTAGCAAGAGATAAGACATTGAAACAAACTTTAGAAATAAGACCCATGGGCAAAAATGAGTTACATGAACAAATAATAATTTTCAAAAGTTTGTTCATACCATAGGTTCATACATACGCTCTATGAGCGTCTCTTTAGGTAATTATTATTTCTGTGTATGAACAAATAGTTTTAACTGGAATAATTCTTTTATAAGACACACAAATAATTATTATTTAAGAGTTCCATTTGTATGAGCCCAATGTCACGCGCATCTGTGGACCATTGGATTTTGATCTGACGTTGCACATAACTCAGGGGGCAGGCAGGTTTCCTGCCCCTTTGCATCGTCAGATCTCAATCCGATGGCTCTCGAACACCCACGTGAGCCCAGGCTCATACTAACTTTCTCCATTATTTATAGGTTAACAAACTTATTGTCAATACGCTTGTCTTGTCGTACAGCATAATTGCATAAATCATGTTTCCCATTTAAAGAAGAGAAAATAAATATGTAACCATAACAATGGAAGTCAGGGCTAAATACCGTAAATGTTACATGTGATCCTTCTGCAACTGGGATATCAGTCCTCCCTGCTACCTCTAACTTCAAGAGGAAAAAAATTACACGAATAAACAAAAGCAAACCAAAAGGGGGAGCAACATATAGAAAAATTCATTTTGAACTAAAAAAAAAATGAAAACATGGCGAAAATGAGTGCGGACACTCATGAACACTAATGAATTGCACTTTTCTTCCACAAGTCTTTGTATTCAAAATAATTCCCATCCATCAAAGTCAAAAGAAACCTACCAAAAGAAGCGCGTTCCTGGTCGATAGGGTCGTATAGACATTCCCATATATAGTTGTCAGCCCAATCACATCCACTTCTGGAGATTGGAGAGCTAAAAAAATTGCCATGGCATCATCTGAAAATGCCAGAAGGAAGGGGAGAAAAAAAAAAGTTCAGCCTCCTATGCTTAATTGAAAGCATCAATAGATAAAATTAAGTGTGAAAGCTTAGATTAAAGCCATCTAAAGTCTTAACGATCCAACCAGTCTACATCAGAATGATCCATCAACAAGATGAGTTAGACAAAAAAACACAGCATAAGATTCCATGCAGTACATGTGAAGCAGAACCCAGTAAGCTCCATTGAAACTGCAGAAACCTCAAACAGGATAACAAGTCCAAATTCACAATTCCTTGAAGTCCAAACTCCAACCAAATCAACTTAAAGTAAATAGATAAGAATGAGATTCGGCTCAGAAAATCACCGATTCCAGGATCAGTATCGATGATGATCTTCTCCACTTCAGCTCCCATGGCCGTCTCCTCAGTTGTCTCCGATCCAATGCAACGCTCCGCCACCCCAGCCACCGTAGCCGACCCAAAAGCCAGGAGGCCTTGGCTTCTCCGTGACGTCACCTGCCACGTCGGCGGCAGCAAAATGGAAGTCCCACGTGCGACAGGAGCCGCCGTGCACGTGCGCAGACATCCGATGATAATTTGGTAATTAAGCAAATCTGCAGGGGTGATATTCAGTTCCTCGTCTTGCCCTTCCCCCTCCACTTCCGTTTCAAAATTTCTACTTGTCTCTTTCCAGTCTCAAAGCTGCTTGCCCCATGGTGGAGATGAGCAAAGCTGTGAGGTCTGGGAGCAGAAAGGGCTCCCCTTTGGTGAAGGGCCATCAGTATGAGGTCGATGGGACGAAGAAGAAGATTAGGTCCAGGGTCAGGGACCCATTGACGGAGCTCAATGGCTCCTCCTCCTCTTCTTCTGCTTCTACCTCGGCAGAGACCCCCAGAGGCTGTTTCCGCTTTCTGAAACCCAATTCCTTCGCCAGAAATGCTGTTTCCAGAACACCCAGATCGGCCCCAGTTTTGTCCAAGCCCAGATCCAGGCCCCCCGACAGGAAGCTGCCTCCAAAACCCAGTTTTGAAATCCCCGGGAGACCCTGTTCTTTGTCTCCTGCGATTCAGCCCCAGAACGACAAGAGCAGAGAGAGGCCTCATAGGTTTTGCGTGGTCGATCCATCTCACTCCCAGAGCCGGCAAGCTAGGAACTTTTCGTCGGAGGGGAAAGGAATACAACTGGAATCGTCTGGGCTCGATGAAGGTAAGAGTTCTGACTTCAGTTTTAAGCCGTTTTGGGGGGAGAATGGAACTCCGTCTCCGGCTTCCCTTGTGGCTTTCAGACGAGTTCCTGAGGTGACCGATACCCCTGCCACAAAATTGGGATCAGGACCCAGTGTTGTTGTCTCGACCCCGGAAACTGCCACCCCACCGCTTCATGCCTCTGTTTCTCCGGAAATCCCAAGTGGGTTTAATGGAGATTCTAGTGTAACCTCTGCGTGCTTTGGAGCTGGTCATGTTCTAGCGGGTGTCTCTGATAAGCGCAAATGTAGACCTAGGGGTATTTTGACAGTTCAAGAGCAGAATGAAACCTTAGAGTTTTGCGAAGGTGAGAATCCTAGGGATGTTGCTAGGTTCTCCTTCATGCCAGCCCCAGCTGAGGCTGCAATGAAATGGATAGTGTCTCCCAATGATGGTGAGAAATATCAAAATCTGGAAAGTGCTCACACCGAATTACATAAATTTGGAGGCCCTAGAGCAATTGTTTCTGAAGGACTGTTTACTCCACCAACTGTTCAATTAATCCCCAAGGCCATCACAAGGAGACGGTCGCTTGGATTTGAGGGCTTGGTGGAACCTACCAAGTTGGTTTCGGAAGCTACCCCCCCTTCATCCGGTCATGGCTACTGTCAAGTGAAGAGCTCTGAAGAATTGGTTGGACGTAGAATAGCTGAGTTGAGTTATGAAGTCTCAAATAGCCCATGCTTGATTGCCTCAGGTAAGACAACGCCTATTCCTAGTTCTGGAAATAGAATGCCTAAGAATACTATTGCATCACCAGAATATGAGGGTTTTGTAGACACCACAGTTTCATTTGACGGACCTGTGAGATCATCATCATTTTTGGTCTTATCTAACGGTTGTAGTAGGAGTTCTCTTGCAGAATCTGTGAACCAGGCAGTCATCCCTCATGTGGATGAGAATGTAAGCAGTATGGAAAATGTGCCACCTTCAAAAAAAGGATTAATGTGTCCCAGTGCATTTGTTTCAAAAACTCCAACAAGCAACTTCGATGTCTATAGTAATTGTATCACAGGAAGTGATTCAAATTCAAGTATAGCTCTTACTCCACGGGAAGAAAAAGGGTGTCGGTATTACCTTGCAGCTGAAAATTCTCCTTTTTTATGTGATTCTTGGGGCGGCTATAACATGATGGACACCCCACAATCAATTTTTGGTTCGGGAAAAAAGTGTCGGTCATTGATGGACAATCAGTCTGAACTAAGTTCCATGGCTGAATCTCTAAGAGCCCCAGTTGGAAGTGATACAAATGATGTTTTGCTGTTGCCTGGTCTGAGTCATGAATTTCAATGTCCAGAGACATCTTCAAACTCTATGGGTAAATCAATTGCTCAAAAGCCAAAGTCTGAAATTGCCTTTGAGGATGCTTCAGAATTGAGAATTTCATGGCGAGAAGGGTTAGTTAGTATGATATATGAGATGGATGAATTAGACTGCTGCCAATGGTCGTCAGAAGAAGAAGAAGAAGAAATTGACGAGTTCAAATCTGATTTGCGTCTCTGCTTTGCTCCAATTGTAAAAAGCTCTACCCTAATTGCGGATGATGACTATGATGACCTTCAATTAGCCAAAGGTAGTGGGACTCCAGATTTGGTGTATGATAAACAAATGGTTGGAGAAAAGAAACCAGTCATTTCCCCGCTTGAATCCATTCCATGTGCTGAATCCATAAATACAGATGGAAACGGATTGATGGCATCTGACAGTTCAGATTGGACTCTTTGTTATAAGAACCAATTATTTGAAGTATAAATTGTGTTTTTTATCCTGATTTCCATTTTCACATCATGTATTGAGCATTATAATTATGATCTGTTCTTTAGGTGATGGTCTTATTGTAAACGGTAGAGATGCATTTCGAGTTGATTTAGTACGCTTTGCCTACCTTCTATTTTATGCAAACTTTTTTTGTTTCAAGAAATCGGAAGTATGATGCCATCAAGCAATATCAGACCATCACATACTGATTCGGGATGGATCGCTGGAGGGAGGTTGATTCAAACGGCAGCATAGTGAAAATTGCTTTCACGGGTGTAGAGAAGTCAAGTAGACAACTCAACTTTTAAACATTGAAAACTTAAACATGCACAAATTTCAAAGGACCTGAAAGTCCAAGACCAACTACCTACATAAAGAATAATATTTGATAACCTACGGGCCATCGGCCTAGAACCTAATTATTCACCACTCCCAAAGAATTGGGTCTGATTTCTAAACTCCTCTAAGCTGGGCCCCCACGAGTCAGGCCCTTCTTTAAGGGGTCCACATGTTGTTTGCATCACTTACCATATAAGATGCTGTTCAGGGTCTCATATCTGTAGGAAAGACTGCCACCAATAGTTTCAAATGTCTAAGCAACTTCTTGACTCGATTAGAGGGAAAATAATAGATAAAACCAACTTCTTGACTCGATTAGAGGGAAAATAATAGATTAAACCAAAAATTTTGGTCCGTTTTTGTAAGGGAAAAGTTTGTATGATGCCCGGACTCAATCTGAAGTATAATGCCCGCATCATACAAACTTTTTCCTTATAAATTTGGCTTTGTAATCAATAGCTTCCTAATAACGGACCAATTTTTTTTGGCTTCGTCTATTATTTTCCCTCTAATCGAGTCAAGGAGTTGTTGCTTAGACATTTCTAACATTTGGTGGCAGCATGGCCTGTAAGATCGAGATTTGACAGGATCCAGACGTATAAGGGGCAGAAATGTCATGACCTGAGCCTTGAGAAGGGTCCACAGACCGCCAACACCATCGGAGTGCACCTGAGCTCAAGCTGTGACAATACAATAACATATGCTACAAGGGATAAAGAATTTAAATCTGAAACATAAATAACTTTTATTGAAACAAATCAAAGGAGTTTCACCCAAGGGTGTTCATCTGCAACTACAAAGTAAATGCTTGACCTACTCATGAGCATTAAAATCAAACTATTCCTAAGTTCTATGCTCAACCCCATGAACGGAAGCTCTACTCTTCCTTGACGTTCCTACGCATCCAAATCTGCAAACAAACCTGCGCGCAAAAATACGCCCGGTGGAACGGACATTCCACCCGTGAGCCAAAGCTCTGTGATAATACCTTAAACATAACATGTCTTATAATTTAGCAATCACCATTCATACAATGCCAAAGATCTAGATTCAAATTCAGCATAGTATACCTATACCTAACCATCATATATGCAATATCATTTTAATTTAACATCCACATAATTATTCATTGTAGTATAAGATTTGCATAATCACCATATGCCTAGTAAAACATAAAACATACACAGCCCATTCCCCATACCACCTAGAGAATTTAGCTGTGATCCATGGGTTGCGTCGGTGCGAGAACGCCGTGAGTGGTCATACGCGTGCACACGTGATGACCCGTGAAAATCGGGAGGGAACTGCCAAAGGCTGGGGTCCACCCTCATCCCTACGTGGCACCTGGGTAAACTTATTATCTTGTTTCTGAAGTTAAGGCCCTACACCCCGACCTTAACTCCCCTTTCCCAACCTCTCACTTAGGTTGGTTCTTAATTCTTGCTCTACCATTTATGCAATGTAGCACTCCCACATGCCCATAAGAAGAGAAAGTAGATTCTACACAGTTCAACCAAGACAACTTTCATGATTCATCCATAGTATCTATTTAATTCATCAACCTGTCATAACATATGTATGCACTATTTACCATAGTTGGTATTTGACCCAAATTCATCACAACCTGCAGACAATAGCAATTATATATATGCATATCTATCTCAAACGTCAACACTCCTGCCTTTCTCTTGAGTATAACCTGTAACATCTTATAATTAAATCACAACCCACGCATATGATTGTTGTTGCACGACATACATCTTTACTTCATACCATAATTCCGATATAGCACAATTCATATAGATGAATCAAAACATCTAACCCACAATAGAGCCATGCATATATTTGCAACCTTTTCATATCTCAAACATTAGATGATCTATTCCATACGTTAATGTATTCCATACGTTAGACAATAACTCATAATCCACTCAGCATGCATCTCAAACATAATCATGCTTGTATTTACTACATAACATATCATAAATAAAGCAAGCATACATCACCCATATCATGATTATTTCACAACAAACCTAGCATGAAGAATTCATTTTACACATGCACATATAATCACAATTAATTAATAGTTCATGCTAGAGAACAAGCTGTAACGCCCGAGATTTTTCACACATTTTCCTTAAAATTCACGGAAAATTTTTGCAATATAACGTCTGTAAATCGGAGGAAAAATGACGAAACCAAAACCTGATAAAACAGTTTATAATTTAAAACATTAAACATCCACATACGGTCAATCATTGTACGGCCAAAGCAAATATCATCAGGCGCTACTCGAAAACACACGTACGAATAAATTTGCTATGATCATAGACTTTTAAATACAAATCACTCTCCCAGGCATCCCTGAGTACAAGTCCTATAACAGTCCACTGACTGATCCAAATGAAAGTCCAGAATAAACATCTTATGTTCTCATCTCACCCAATACAGGAGATCGTGGCACAAATAAACTCGCAAAGAGTCAAGCAGATACCTGAGTCAACGGGAATCAATCCACCGTTGAAACGAGCGTCCATCACCAGGCGCTCTCCGCACAACCTGCAAAACCTCCCGTACAACGGGGCTAAAAATAGTAGGGTGAGTATTTTCATACTCAGTAGGAAAATACCCAGTAGGGGAAATCCCAAACGGTGAACTCCAAGTTCAAAAATGCATGCATCATGCAACTCAAACATGAAGCAGTCAACATAATATAATCATATCGTGCACATACGCATACGATCATACTAAATGCACTATCGTGCCAAAGACATACCGAAGGCACCATCGTGCCAAAATCATATCAAGGCATCATCGTGCCAGAATCATATCAAAGGCACCATCGTGCCAAAATCATACTATCCAAACAACTTACACAAACACCCTTATCCAGGGTCATACAACTTACTCGTACCACCGTACGCATACTCATACAACATACGCATACTTGTACGACCTTACTCGTACAATCATATGCTCGCTCATGCAGCTTACCCATACATGTACGACCTTACTCGTACAATCAGACTCATACGACCTTACTCAAATGCACCGCACAAAATCATACTTACTGCCTTACTCAGAAACATATTCTCACAATTGTACTCATACTCTTACAGTCGTGCTCATACTCATACGCTTACAGTCTTACTCATACTCATACGCTTACAGTCTTACTCATACTCATACACTTACAGTCCTGCTCATACTCATACACTTACAGTCTTACTCATACTCATACGCTTACAGTCTTACTCATACTCATACGCTTACAGTCTTACTCATGCTCATACGCTTACAGTCTTACTCATACTCATACACTTACAGTCCTGCTCATACTCATACACTTACAGTCCTGCTCATACTCATACACTTACAGTCCTGCTCATACACATACAGTCGTACTCACACTCATATAGTTGTACTCATAATCGTACACATATCAACGACCACTGAAGCTCATTACAACTAATACGCTCCAGCGTCGAAATGGAAAAGAATGCCACTGGGGCAACACCTTAACCTCCGGGGAGTGACTAGACGCCATGGACTTTTCCGAAGGTAAGGCACACCAATGCTCATGGGGCATTGGATCAAACAGGTAAGAGTAGATCCATGATACTACTTACCTGAGCGCGCAAACATAAACACCCACACATAAGGGGTCATACAGTTGCCCACCATAATGGGTCTTATAGTGCCATAGAATCGCCCACCATAATGGGTCTTATAGTGCAAGAGAATTGCCCACCATAATGGGTCTTATAGTGCCATAGAATTGCCCACCATAATGGGTCTTATAGTGCCATAGAATTGCCCACCATAATGGGTCTTATAGTACCATAGAATTGCCCACCATAATGGGTCTTATAGTACCATTGCCACTCTTGGGCGTAAACGTACTGATGCCACTCTTGGGCGAAAACATACAACGCTCTCAACAGAGCATCAAACGTACGGGCTTACACGGCACACGGACCAAATCAGAAACATACGTCGCTCTCGGCGAGCATCGGACGTACGGGCTTATACAAAGACGCAGACAAAGTCAGAAACGTACATCGCTCTCAACAGAGCATCAAACGTCTGGGCTTATACAGCACGCAGACCAAATCAAAATGACGTTGCTCTCAGCAGAGCATCAGACGTCCGGTGCTCTACATAGCACACAGACAACATCCCGCAGGATAAACACCATGGCAAGACATGATAAACGCTCGGCCAACTCATCAGCGGCCAGCTCAAACACGGAACTTAATCCGTCGAACCCTCAGGTCTCAAACTCACAACGCTATCATTAGCTGTGCTTATAATTCAAGTTTGAATTAAGTATATTATGCGGTACAATTTGCCACACAAACTCACAGTCCTCGACTGATCACACCGAAGCTGAGCCCGATCGAAACCCCAGTTCGTCAAGGCAGCAGACTTCACTTACCCGTCCACATCATGGACAAAACTCACCGTACAACAAACCCTTACAGTCTTACACTTCGCCATCCATCTTATGGCCAAAACCTCTTACACTGACATCCTCAAATAACGCTCCTCAGAGCCAACCCAGTTGTCGCCCTCTTACTTATATCTCACTTATTATACTTACTTTTCACTTCATAATCTGTACGTTATGCTTGTACAATTATGAACACTCTTACTGTCTGACAAATGCCCAACATACAATCCACCCCAAACTGATCCATTCTAATCCTTGCCCGTCATACTCATATCCTCTGTCATACGCTTACACAACCGCATCCAAATTCAGACAGAGCTTCTGTCACCTCTTACTGTCCATCGCCCATATCTCTGCCCACAAACACATACGCACATCCAAAGCATAGGCAAAAGCCATCATGCATACGTATGTCTCACACATACGTACAACATACACATACGGTCATACATACATAACTTACAAACATGCATGCTAGCCATCACTAGCACATGCATACACACGTCAAACGTGCATGCTAGCCATCACTAGCACATGCATACATTCACACATACATCAAACATGCACGCTAGCCATCACTAGCACATGCATACATCAAACGTACACGCTAGTCATCTCTAGCACGTGCACACACACATTCATACATACTTCAAACATGCACGCTAGCCATCACTAGCACGTGCATAACCCATACATAGCATACTGACATATTTGCTAGCCATCGCCAGCGCATACATAATCCACATCCATAAAACATGCATACATCTCATGCATATCAATCATACCATACAATCATGCTTACACGCACCTCATGCAATCGGATCGTTACTTAACATCCAAGCATGGAATCATACAATCCTAGCATGCTGCTACTCATTCAAAGCATGCTTCATGAATTTACGAGTTCAAAACTCCCCTACCTCGTAATCATGACGTTCGATGGCGAGCACCCGACGGTGGCGGCGTCGGCGGCGAAGTTGGCGGTCAAAACCGTTGCCTAGCTGAGAGAGCTGCTATCCCGAGGATTTTAGGATGCGCCGGAACTATCACAGCCAAACAGAGTGTCAGAACTCAAAGCGGTAAAACCCGCGATCCACGGCGGCACCCTAGGGCGGCCGGGAGAAAAGTCAAGCCAACATATGTGGCGGTGCGACCCGAAGTCGATGGTGTACACTGAAGATCAGCCGGTGGCTAAAACGTGCTCAGCCGGCCACAAAGACGTCGAAATCGGCCGTGGACAGCACCCAACGGCGACGATTTCGGTCAACAAAGGCCCACATACGGGCGGAGAGCGTGGGGCAACGCTCGAGAACAAAGGAGAGGTGGAGGACAGCTCTAGTGGTCAACTCCACTCGGTGGCAAAGCCAACCGATGGTTAGGCGGCACGAATGCGGCGCCTAAACCCAGAAGTACACGCGTGGCCACATGCACACGCGGCCCAAAGGGCGGGGGAAGAGGGCTGAACGGAGACGGCTCAAGGCCCACAAAAGCCAACAGGGCTAAGGCCCTTAGCTGTGGCCAATCAAAGCGGCGACATCGCCGATCGCCACCCACAACCAAAACCCATGGTGCGGGCAGCTGTGCATCTCGCACGGTATAGAGCAATGACAAGCGGCCCATTCCAGGCGGAGTATATAATCGGGCCAAGTGGGGCTGACCCTCACTGTCGCCGAGCCGGGGCAGAGCCCACGACGGCCAAATGGCCCATAACTCGCCAATGGCAACGACCCGAGACGCACCCAAAGCGTCTAATCGGGCGGAGCAAGGCAATAGGGGCGAGGCGGGGTCGAAAACGGCAACCCCCTACCGACACTGGGTCGAGGTAGGCGGGACAGAGTCCATCCGATGGCCGGACGACGACCGGAAACACACCGGCGTCCAAAACATCCCACGGACAGTGAGATGTGAATAGTAACAAAAACCCGACCAAAAGATCGGTAGCTCACCACGGAGCGAAAAAAGCATGGCGGCGGCTCCAGCCAGTATCTATGGGTTCCTAGCGGCCAACTAAACATAAGTCTAGTTGAGAGCGGCCGCAAACGATGTCAAAATCGTACACCCATAGTGCAAAAACGGGATTGAAGGAGAGAAAAACCCGAAAAAAAGTTCGGTACCTCGTGGAGGAGCGAAGAGGCCGTGGCGGCGGTCATGGCCGGTACCTACGGACTCGTGGCGGTGAGGCAAAGCGGATCCTGACAAGAATCAACGGAATCTGACGACGGAGGAGGGAGAACGGAGCGACCGGATATGCCCTCGGGTTTTCTCAAAAACTCACTGGACGTAAAAAAAGTTTCTGGAAGTCGGTTCTGTGAAAACCGACGGGGAGGAAGATATGTATAGTTAAACTTTTTAATTTTTACATTTACGTCCCCAATGCGCGTTAACTCACTAGTTACGCGCTGAACCTCCAAAATTCGCGCCGTAAGCGCGCAGCGAGGCCCGTGGCCTGCGACTAAGCCCCACACCCGACTCTACGGGTATAAATATGGGGAAAAGACACAAATACCCATACGCTAAAACGTTACATTTTCCTGCCAAAAATGACCAGAAAAATGGCAGAAAAATCCCAGAAAATCGTAGAAAAATCAGGGACCTTACACAAGCAATGTTATAGGTGAGGGTTCTCACCTAAGCCTACTCCAAAGCCTACTCCAAAGCTTACTCCAAAGCTTACTCTTCTCCTCTAAAACCTAACACAAAAACCCAATTCATATGCTTTAATTGAAGGCTGAGAATAATAACATATAATTGCAACAAATTGAGGAAGGAAAAATATGATTTTGGGCACTTTTACTCCTTCAAAAACTGCTGTGAATAGTAATTCCGAAATTGGAGTAGAGATGGGTTAACCCAAAACAGGGAAGAAGATACAAATTCCACCCAAAGGCTTACCTTTCTTGCTTACCCCTTGCAGCCTAGCCCTCTCGTTGTCCAAAACCGCCCTCGCAACCGTCGCTGGCCACCGGAATCCTCCTCGAGTGGTGCTGCCCGCCAGAGGAGAGGAAGAGGGAAGCTAGGGCACAAGTGGAGAGGGGAGAGGGGCTGTGAGAAGGAGGGCGCTGAGAGAGGGAAAAGCGTTGAGAGAGAGAGAGATGCAGGGAGAGATGAGGGAGAGTTGCTGGCTGGGAGAGAAAGAATCTCTTCTCAGGCAGCGGCTAGGGCTGGGGGAAGAGAAAGTTTTCTCTCCCCCGATGCATCAGAAAAAAAATACCCAGGAGTCCTAAGTTTTGGACCGGGTTCAAGCAGGAAATAAAAAAAAAAAACAACAGCCCGGTTAAGAGTCACGGGTTTACAAGAAATCAATCCGTCCTTTGAATTATTTGCATCATTAGATCAAAATCCAATGGTGTGCAATGCTCGGCCACGCGAAGCCTGCTTATATAAATGGGGCTCATTTTGTAAAAGGTGTTGATAACCTTAAACAAAATTTTGATTGGAGAGAGAAAAGTAAGCCTTGATTGTCAAAACCAGGTGTAAAATTTGTTAGAAAAATTCTGATAGATAAATTATTATCCTTCGTAAAGGGGGCTGTACATTAAACGATGCCCAAAGGCTGAGATTTAATACTTGGACATTTTTTTATTTTTGTCATAAAAATGTCATCCTCTATAACTGTTGATCTTCGCCTAATCCAACACTGAATAGTTGCTTGTACCCAAATTAAAAAAATGAATAGTTTCTATTTTTCTGCTTTATATAATCAACCTATAATTTACAAAACGCCAAATAGATGGCAATTTCTGCAGGGACACAATTTGAATCCGTTCTCATTTGAAGGTCATTTTGAATTAACCCCATATGCAGCTGACTCCACCAGCACAGATGCCAGTGAATTCATTATCTCTGGCAGTTCAGATTGGACCCTTTCTTAAATAATCGGTAATAGGAAGTACAAACATATGTTTAACATCCTTATTTTGTTCTTTCTACATCATGTATTTTCCTTATAACTGTATCATGTTTTCTTAGTCTCTTTTTATTTTTCAATTGAATTTTCTTGTAAGTCTTGGCCTTCCTTTGAAGCAGAGTTGTCCTATCCTATCATGAATCCAAAAGGGGGAATCCAGATCACCCTGAAATATCCCAACAACGGTGGAGATACGGCCAAACAACTTTTGTTCATGTATTGATATGAGATTCTTCCCGTGCACTCAGAGGAGTCTAAGATTCCTGCTTCTGGTGTTCCATACAAACATATGATTATGAAGAAATAGCTCCGATGATTTCGAATAACTTTTCCACTCGAATTCTCGTTCATATCTGTCATGGCTCCCAATAGTCTGGTTTTCTATATTTAACTAATGAAGCTAAAAGTTGATAAAAAATAATTCGAGCTAAGTGCTAGGCAGGGAAATAAATGCTGCATGAGGGAATCTTCTTTGTCACATAAATGGCACATGATAGTGTTTTTTTTTTGTACTCATGAGTCGTATTAGTGTGAGCTGGATTGTCGCTGTTGGATTGAAATTGGACGGTGCATATTACTACTTTAGGTGATTTCAAATAACCCGCCTCCCCCGAATGTCAGATCTTGATCCAACGATTCATAATGCCCTAGCTCATGTTAACTTTTTCCTTTTTTTTTTTCTTGTGTAGTCGTATTTGATCCTTAATGCTCAGATCGCTAAAGAGTATTAAATAAAAGTAAAAAAATCATGTGAGGAGGCGTGTGACCCATGCACCCCCCACCACATGTGTGTGCGTGGCCTCTACTAGTAGAACAAACTTTGTTCTAAAACAGGAATAGTTAAGCAAACATGGATTCCTCTGCAACTACAAGGAATAATATATTCCTATTTACCATCCTCATGGTTGATTAAAGAATTTGGAGGAAGAAAGATATTCTTTGGTAAAACAATCAATCCATCCATATAATAGTCATCTTAATTCTCAATACTGAAGATGCTCATTATGATATTCTTGTGAAAGGAATAATATAATTTGTTGAAATCAAAATTTACAGCATCATTTGCATGGAACTCCTGTTAAATTCGTTATAACTATCATTTAGTGGAGTATATCAAGTGATCCAAACTCACAATTCTACCGCCTTTTTTGCAATATATAAGTACTTAAGTAAACCTAATATTCCGGCTAACTGTTTTGTTTTTTTGTTTATTGCATGAGTTATTTATTTGGTAGGCTCTTCTTGTTTGTTAGTATGAATGAAAGCAATACATTTAAAATATACATCCATTCATACCCCTATTTCTATTGAGCTTAACCTAAAGTTACCCCTCAACCAAAAATTATTGGGTTTGTGAATATTTATTGATAAATTTTGGGTCGGAATAGTTGAGACATGCCCAAGTCCACATGCATCTCAGCCATAGAATGAGAATCCGGTGCCTTGTCTGCCCCCCGACATCCTGCAGGGGCTGCGTATGCACCCTGTGCATATCAACGTGACTCATTTTAAGTTTAAATTTAGCATTAGAAGAGTATGAACAGACATATGCATTTAAAAAGCCTTAAAAAATAATTATTTCTTTTCATTCTTTCAAATCTTTATGAACCGACTACGAAGGCCAACCTTTGAGAGCATAAAATCTTACCACCAATTCCTTAGCATATATAAATTATATATACTATATAAATTGGCATATATAATTCTTAGTCTATTAAAATTAATTAGTTTTTTTAAATAAATTAATTTTGTAATTTTAGTTTAATTTAAAAAATTAAATAAAATTATTAATTTAGATAAATGGAGCATTTAAAAAAATCCTTGTTGGTGAGAAATAAAATAATTAAAAATATTTTTTTAGAAAATCTATACCCGCATATTTATTACATTATAGAAATTTTGATCACAATTAAGAAAAAAACACAATATAAAGCCCCCCGGGCCCTGAGCCACTTTATTTAAGAACTGTTTGGGTATTGAATTTTTTAAATATAAAAGTAAAATTTTTGAAAAAAATTATTACTAAATTTGAATTACATTTTAGTAATATAATTTTTTAGAATAAATTTGAATATTGCGTCAAACATAATTTTAAAATTTTAAACTAATATAACTCTCTCGAACTCGGATAGATACGTTTTTAATATTATTACACTCATAAATTTAAACTTTATCAAATAAAATTATAAATAAGTATATAATTTTAAACTTTTAAAATAACCCTACCTATATTACATATTTTTTGAAGCTTAAATTAAAATAAGAAGTAGCTATAGTTATTTTTAAAACGGGAGTTGAAAGTCGGAATCGAAGAAATTACATCGTGAGGTGATAATTCAATGATTCCAATCGATCCAAGTTTGAAACGGTTTAGGATTAACTTTTCCCTTTACATTCTACACACAAACGTGAATTTGATCATTCCAACCGACGTTGAAATGGAATCAAGGGAATCTAACAAAAATCAATCAGCCCCTTAAAATGCCCAGTCTCAAGCGGCACGTGCAACCCACGAACGTTTTCGTCATTTCCGTCAGTCGAAGGGCTAATATCGTCTTTTAAATAAAAAAAGGAGGACAAGAAGGTAAAAACGGCGGGGGAAAAGCGAATATAAAAGAAAATCTTTCCTCCCGAAACCCATGCCGCGTATGAACTCCCGCCAACCCCGCGTCCTTCTCGTTTGCTTTTTGGCCTTTTTTAGGTTTTTCTGCTGATCTCCGTATACAATAAAATCCCCGACACTTGCAGGCAGTTTGGAATCTTCGATTGATGGGAATGAAAGATGGAATCCGGACTGCAGTTTTTTTGTTTTTGTTTACCGGAAGGCAGGAATCCGAGGCTTCCGCTTTCTCCGGGTACTTGGTCGCCTTCTTCATCCTTTTTTCCCTGCTGTTTTTTTATTTTGTTAATTACTTTACTCGTGTTGGATACTGAATTGTTTCTTGTGTTGTTGGTAGATCTTGATCTGTATTTTTTGCGGTATTTTTATCATTATGCGATGAAATATTGATTCTTTATGCGATGGAATTGCTTCTCTCGCGCAACATGCCAATCTGACCTCCTTCCCTTGTTTTATGATGTCTCATTTGCAACATTTTTAGGATGGTTTAGCGGATTGAAAGTGGTAGCTTATTTTTTTTTTAAATGCTGATTTGCACTCTGATAATTGTTCATTTTAATTTGTTCTTTGCTTTGCTCATTGATGTTGGTGTAATTGGTGAATCTTGTGGGCGTCAGTGAATTTAAGTCCTCTGTGATTGTTGGAGCTTTTTGCCTCAGTGTCTTGTTGTGGTTCGTGAATTTTCTTATCTGAAGTTGATTAAATCTGTTCTTCTAATTCTCCATATGAATAGCCGTTGAGTGTGGGATCTTGACATATCGCTGCCTTTGCAGGTTCTGCGTCTCAAATCTGAACAGCTCTGACTACTTTCAATATGTAAGCAACAGTTTTGGGCCGTGACAGTCAAAAGTATAATCGAATATGTTGCACTTGGCCCTTTCTCTCCTTGGATTACTTATGGGTTCAGGAGCGCCTGATCCTATAATTTTTGGGTGTCTGGTTCCTGGGTCCCTAGGACTTTTCGCCCTCATTGCATATTCTTTCCTGAAATGGCAGAGAAAGAAATCTTTGAATTGGGTAAAAGCTGCTGCTGTGGCAAAGAAGAAAGTGTGGAAAAAATTAAAGGTTCCACTGTCACCTCATACTTGGATAGAAGACTTCTCTTATGATAGACATCCATCGAGCTGTTGTGTCTGCTTGACTTCTCTGACTTCTCCACAACCGCTTGGTTCCAAGGCAGGGACTGCATTTCCTCTCCACAGATGTGCTGTATGTGGTGTCACAGCTCATTTTGATTGTTATCAATTTGCTGTAAAGGACTGCAAGTGTGTAGCCCAGGCTGCTTCAAACTTTGTGCAGCACCACTGGTCAGAGAGATGGACTGATTTGGATGAAAATCCTGAGATGTCTCCTTTCTGTTATTACTGTGATGAACTATGTGGTATTCCTTTTCTTGGTGCTTCTCCTGTTTGGCGTTGCTTGTGGTGTCAACACCATATCCACGTCAAATGCCATGCCAAAATGTGCAAAGAATCAGGTAATGTTTGTGATTTGGGTCCTCTCAGAAGGATTATTCTTTCACCACTTTCAGTAAAAGAAGCTGAGGATGGAGAGGCAAATGGCCTTGTGTTGAGTTCAATTACTGAGGAGATTATTGCCTCATCAGTGCGGGAAAGAATAAGGAAAAGGCGGCATCGCAGTAAAACTGGAACTAGTTGCTCTACACAGGATGATTCCAGTGCAGAAACATCACTTCATTATGCGATTAACAGGCTTGTTGAATTGGAAAACTCCCGTAATGGGAAGATTAATGGGTCACATATCAGCAAAAATGGTCAAAATGGATTTTTACATAGCTCCAAAACAGGTGCTGCTTTTTGTAAGGTTAAAAAGTACACACTTCTAGATTTGCCACAGGATTCCAGACCACTTCTTGTTTTTATCAATGCCAAGAGTGGAGCTCAGCATGGGCCTTCTCTGCGGAGGAGACTAAATATGTTACTAAATCCTCTTCAGGTAATCTTTCTTTTCTCTCTGTTGGAGTAGTTTATTGTTTAAGAATTTTGTATTAAGCTCTTTAGCAAAGTTGCGTATGATGATGTTCAAGTATTTGTTTTTTTTATAACGTCAGCTTTGTCTATTCAGCCTGGTAACTTTTTGAATCAAAATTTGTTTGCCGTGGTTGATTGCAGGTTTTTGAGCTCAGTTCTTCTCAGGGGCCAGAAGTCGGCTTGGAGTTATTTCGCCATGTGCCATATTTTAGAGTTCTTGTCTGTGGAGGGGATGGCACTGTTGCCTGGGTGCTTGATGCCATTGAGAGATCTAACTTTGAATCACCTCCGCCTGTCGCTATACTACCCTTGGGGACAGGTAATGATCTTTCCAGGATTCTGCAATGGGGAGGTGGGTTGTCATCTGTTGAGGGCCAAGGTGGTTTGGATGCACTTTTGCGTGACATTGACCATGCAGCAGTGACAATGCTTGATCGGTGGAGTGTTACTATCACGGACCATAGCTTACAGAAGCATGGTAAAAAAGAAGAGCGTGTAAAATATATGACCAATTATTTAGGTACAAACGCCTTTGTCAAATTTCATTCCACCAAATAGATCTCTTCTTCTACATACACTTAAATTTTCTGAGTTTTCCTTTCCACGTCTTTACTTATTCCTTTCAAATATGATTTTTGAAATAATGTTGGCAATTCTAATACGTGTGACAAATATCTGTTTTTAATTATAATTTTTCCTATAGGTATTGGATGTGATGCAAAGGTTGCATATGATTTCCATATCACTAGGGAGGAGAACCCTGAGAAATTTTATAGTCAGGTAGGCACTTGTAATTGCACACTGAGACATTTTTTTGTTAAATTTTGTTCTGTGCTGGGCCGAGGTTTTATTTGTTTTGCTCTGTTGAAGTTTTCCTGGACTAAGTTGTCAATCTTATGAATGAAATAATGCGTCAATATTAAAGAGCTTAGTGCTTACTTTTAAATTGTTGACCAAAACAATTCAATATTTGTTGTCTTTCAACAATGGACACCTTACTATTTTACCATTATATAGACTCGTGAAGGGAAACTATATTAATTGTTTGTTCACAAGATAGGAGTGGTATGCAAACTGATAGTGCTTTTCTACAGTTTATGAACAAGTTGCGGTATGCAAAAGAAGGTGCTAAAGATATTGTGGATCGAGCATGTGCGGACTTGCCATGGCAAGTCCGCCTTACTGTTGATGGAAATTACATTAAAATTCCCTCGGTAAGCTGCAACATGTTTTTAGTGTCCTTTTATTGTAGTAAGGTAGCTGGTTCTTATCATGGATTTATTCCCTCTGTACTTCTGTCCTCTAGGATGCTGAAGGTATACTTGTCCTTAACATTGGTAGCTACATGGGTGGAGTAGACCTTTGGCAAAATGACTATGAACATGATGATGATTTTGAGTTGCAATCAATGCATGATAAAATGCTTGAAGTTGTTTGTATTTGTGGCACATGGCATCTGGGAAAGCTACAGGTTTGCCCATCTACTTTGTTTTAGCATCTTCTATTATTGTAAGCGATGTGATGCTCTAATTAGTCCATTACAATCATTGCATATCTGAATTAGATCCTTTCACTATTATAATTGCAAATTGCTTTGGGTAATTTTATCATGATACTGTTTCTTTGATAAACTTACTCAGGTAGGAAGTTTCTTATATTTCGAAGTATGGTAGTTTATGCATCTGAATAATCTTATTGTATTATCTAATTCTTCCACACAGGTGGGACTTTCCCAAGCTAAGCGACTGGCTCAAGGAGAGGTGATTAAAATACACACAGACACCCCATTTCCTGTTCAAATTGACGGGGAACCATGGATACAACAACCTGGATGTCTAGAAATAACACATCATGGGCAGGTACTATGACTACATATTTCATGCGTCTATGAAATTGTTACTGAGTTCTTATGTGGAGTCAACACTATGGAAATACCACACGAACTAATCTTTAAAAATCAATACATGTCAAGAATAGGACGTTCTTTAGAGCCATAATAAAGATGAGAGGGATGATATTATGTGATTCTTACTATTCCAGATGTTTATGCTACGGAGGGCATCCGATGAGCCCACAGGGCATGCAGCTGCTATCATGGCGGAGGTTTTGGTAAATGCACAGAGCAAGGGTCTAATCACTGCAGAGCAGAAGCGGTTACTTCTTCAGCAGATGGCCCTCCGTTTATCTTGAGGAGAAGCCACTCACGAACCACTGAGAAGCTGGCTAGCAACAACTATTAACACCGATTACTTAAGTCCTGCCTTCTTGTATATGACGGAAAGCTGCTATTGTATCTTTGTTCTTCTCACATGTAGAGAGAGAGGAAAATATTTGTTCGGCATATAGTTTTTTTTTAAGCTTCACGTTAATTGGAATACAGTTGTTTTTACCTCAATTGTATTCAACGCTCACTAATAGTTAAACAAAATAATATCTTACTTAAGGTGAAATAAAATTGGTTTTTGTAGTTTTTCAAAAGGATCTTGTTAATATGCGTTGGGTGCATATGATCGCGAGAAAACGCACCTTCCCCCCGAGCTGGCGGTCCGCCGGCTGAGACAAGCCCGAGTGCTTTTTAACTATTCTAATTTCAAAAAGAGCAATGGAAAAGAAGATAAGAAACCAAATAAACAAGGATCTCTTGAACAGAGGTTATATGAGGAGCAAGGCAGTTTGGAAAGCTACAGGTTTTCCCATCTACGTTGTTCTAGATATGGGGTATGACTGCCATTTAAAATTACTCTTCCTGCAGCCAAGTGTTATCTCTATTTCATAATCTCCTTAAACTACTCAGTTTTCACTGTAATAAATATATCTTCCATCTGTTCAGTTTTTTTCCAAACTGCAGAAATGCCTGCACAAATTTTCCGGTGGTTAAATCTTGTTCGTATTAAATGCTCATCAAGTTACTAAATAATCATGATCCTCGTTAAATTCTTGCACTCACTTCATCTTATATTAATAATTACATTAAAAAAAGTAATTTTTATTAAATGCTAAAACCTACATTTAAGAGAAAAAAAAGTAAGCTTAATAAAGTTATTAATATAAAATATATATATTTTTTACCAAATGGAGCTATTAATTTAAGAAGAAGGGCGTATAAATTTACCACCCAGATTTTTTTTTTTTTTTGGAATCAGCAACAACACAACAAATGCATGGAAATATAATTAGAGCTATGGCTTTTGGAGAAATTCTAGCACCCACTCAATAGGAAAAAATTCTATTTCAACAAGAGGGCAAACACAAAACACAAACTAAACAAATACATCAGAAACGAAAGAAGGTTCAGCTGCAGGGAAGGAAGAGGGCCCTGGTCTAGGCAGCAGAAATACAAGAGAACACTCGAAGGCTCCGGGACCCTCTATCCCCCTTGGACAAACGAGCCACCCCTCCTGTCGTCATCCTCTCAGGTGAGCAGATCTCTCCGGAATATTCCAGGGCGGAATTGTGGCGCCGGTGGCCTGCACGATCTACCCGGTAGCCAGCCATTTTCTCCGGCGAACTGGTAGAACCCAGGTAGTGGTGGTGGCTATCAACGTGGGGGGCGAGGGCGTAGCCTTGGGACAAGCACCTGTACTTGCGGCGAGTCTTGTTTCCCTTGATGGCCTTGTAGACCAGCGGGATCAGGCCCTCCATGACGAATCCGCAGTGAAGTGCAAGAAAAGGGCAACTGATAAAAATGGGAGCATGAGGGAGAGGATCTGAGAGCTAGAGTGCAGGCTGAAAAGCCTGTTCTCCGTGTTTTGTTGGAGGGGGAGGATCCTGGGTCTGGCTGGATGTTGACTCTTGGAATTGAATAATAAGGCTTGGGAGACTCGTTGATGGTCTGAGATGCCGATTACAAAGCAGGGAGACGAATCTTTAAAGTGAGGGACATGGTTGTTACGGACAGATGGTTGGGGTTGGTCCAGCGGAGACTTTTTTTGCATGCAAGGAGCTTTTGGGTTCACGGCCTCTGGTCTGCACTCTGCGTCTGCAGGGGTCATGCCGTTGGACGGTCGGTGCATGGATGTAACACGTTCTTGATTATTTTTAATATTTGTTTAGTAATCATAATTTATGTTATGTTATTTATTCTTTCTATTTAATATTAATAATTATGTTTAAAAAATAATTTTTGTTAAAAGGTGAAACTCACATCTAAGAATCTAAGAGAGAGAAATTTAACTTTTGATTTTTTTTTTTAAATATTCAACCACTTAATTTAAATAAAATAAAATTATTAATATATAATATATTTTTATTAAATAAAGATATTAATATAAGACAGAAACATCATTTTACATTGTTGAAAATTAAGCTGATGAGGGAAGAAGCTCAAGTGGATACGTGGCCTTGGAATGTAGTGAATTGGAGTTGCTCCTCAATGCTTGTCTTTCTTTAAACTTTATTATCTTGAGTGGAAAGTTTTGTTTTTAAAACAATAAATTTTTTTTGTCTTATAATGATATTTTTATTTTAATTTTAAAAATAAAATATTTTAAAAGAGGATGTTACACATGCACGGGTTTCAGGCGCATCATCAAAAGCTTAAGCATTGTTGGGCCGTCGGATTTGGATATGATGGCACGCACAGTGTTGAGGGCAAATAGGTTTAAATCACCCCCTACCGGCCCCTTTGTATTATCATATATTAATACCTAGGCAAACGCGTAATTATATTTATTAAACTATAATTATTAACTTAAAACAAAAAGTATTCTTACTAAAGAACTTTGAACAAATTAATCTCTTCCTATAATTCTTCAGAAATTCTTCGTTGCATAATTAAATTTATCTCCATAATTTTCACAGATTGACATGTCCCTTGAGCGGGATGGGTGAGCTGCTTTGTTTGGTGCCTTTTGGGCTAATAATATCTGTACCTAATCCATTAATTTTACAGCAAAACGTCCATTGATAACACGTGCAGGTTGGTCCATCACAATAGGCCTTCCACATAATGATAACTTAATTCCCTAATTTCATTATTACCAAACTCTTATTTGAGATGTGGAGACTGTTGAAGTCCAAGCTTTGATTTCCATGTTCTCCCTGTAGGGGCCTCTACCAAGTTTAAGATGTTACAAAAAAATTGCCGTTAGAAAAAGTTAATTAATATAAGCCCCTGTTTACGTTCAACTGATTGAGATCTAACGGTGTGTGCTACTTAAACGTTATGTGCCTCCTTAAGTAATACACGCTATCAGATCAAAATTCAATAGCTCGTGATACCCAGACTTACAGAGTCATGGGTGAGACCATGCTCAAATCAAAAAAGCTAATTGAAGTATAAACTTCCAAGTTTTCCTCAAGTGACAAAAAAACAGTCTCCTTATGTGAACCATAGTGGATTAATGACTTTTCTATCACTTCATTAAATTTTACCAAAATTTTCCAAGTAACTCTATTTTGTCACCTTTGTTATCTTTAGGGTATATAATTTGTAAGAGACTTGGTCATGTGAATCGAGGTATCACTTCTTAGAACCGGCATGCCCACACAAATGTAGAGTAGGGCCCAAAATTTAATTTCAGGCAGGTCTGAAAATTTCAGGTACGATATAAATAGGGCTGGGCCAGTACGAAGTACAACACCCTATATTTTTACACTATAGGCCCTGACACTATTTATAATTAAATTTATTTATATATATATATTATATATATATATATATATATTTAAGTGGGATTTACTTTTTCTACCAAATTAAAATTAGTGTAAGATCTATAATGTATAAAAATAAAATACAAAATTATTATTTTCTAATAAAATTTTGTAAGATAATAGTTTCTTATGGCGAAGAAGAGAATGATTTAAAAAAAGTTGTCAGGTGTATTCAAACCCCTATCTTTCGCTATAAAGGGACCTAGCTCAAAATCTAAAAAATAATTAAAAAAGATTTTAAAAAAAAAATAAAATATTTTTTAATATGAAAAATTAATAGCCTACCTAGTTTCAAGGTCAAGTTGGACTTTTAGAAGTTGGGTTAGGGCTAGGGTTGGGAGTTATGCTTTGAGGGCAGGATCCCATTTATGACTCATTAAAGCCCTGCCCAATGAGAGTCTTAGTTCCTACATGTATTGGATCATTGGGCAAGAAAATGATGTTTGTTTGGGAGCATGGAGGTGAGTTGATCATTGATAAGGTTGCTAACGAGTCGAGCTAATTTATCGAGTTGAACAAGCTCAACTTAGTTCGACTCGATTTTGGCTCGGTTCGAAATGAGCTTGACTTGAGTTCTATTTGAACTCGAAAACAAATAAGTCAATCTCGAATAGGACCAACTCGAATCGAATTAACTTGAAACTTGATTAGTTCAACTTGAAATAAACTCGAAGCTCGGCTTAAACTTGACTCGATTTGTTAGATATTACTTCTTACATATTATACTCGTATTATATAAATTTCTTAACTTTCACCTTTTATGTACCTATAATATTCTATATTATTTTATAAAATATATATACTATATATACATTAATATGTGGTATATAATGTACCATATAATACCCATATTATGTTGTTATATTTTAAACAAATATAAATCCTACTTCTAATAAAATTGAGAATGTAGATATAATAAATTATTTTATTCCTATTTTACCCTTATTCATCTATATAATATTATTTAAATTTTAAATATTACATGTAATCATTCTAATCCTAACAAATATAAATATGTAATTCTACTTGCATAATGAATATTCTTAATTCAATCAATTATATTGGTTTAGAATTAGAGATTTAGTTCTAGATTTTGCTTACAAATATATCCAGTGAACAAGTTTAGATTTTATTGTTTGAGGTCCAATTATATTAATTTTTCTTTTTGCAAGCAATCCACATACCATGAAATATGTTATTACTAAGGTCCAAATAATTCTCTCACCATAAACTTTTTTGTAGTCACTAGAGTAATTAGATATAAAATCTATGAATAGGAGTTGTCATGGCTTTGGTGACTAATTTAGTTTTTTTAGCTTATTATATGAGAATTTTTATATAAATAATATTGAAAAAAATAACTACCAAAATAATAAAGAGAAAAAAATATTTACCAATATGGTGTTCTTTTTCTCCATGTAGGCACATGCTAGGCGTTGTGCATGGGGTAGCAAAGCGGATAATCCGTGACATGTGCTGGGGTGCACACATGTGTGGAAGACTGGAAGTGTTGTATACTGTGTATATGTATTGTAAGAATTGCCCATAATGTTGCATAAATTGTATGCAGGCGTTGTGGGGAAGGCCTGTAACGTTGCGCAACATGTGTGTGCAATGTTGCGCAGAATGCACACAACGATGGGCACACATAGTTGGCTATGTTGGGACACATGGTCGACTAACACATCTTTTGAGTCTTAAGATGTCCCCTCCCCTCTAAATAGTATTGGGGAGTCCTTTGGAGTGTTTTGGGGCTGTTTGGCAAGCTTTGGAGAAACCATGCCCGTACAATTATTTTGGCTGCCACTCCAGCAGAATAAGAAAAATCTCTTATGATATATAAGGGGGACATGGTGAGTTGAAATGATGAGTTGTTGGTATGATACCTAGCCTTACAACCGGCTATCTCGGAAGACAATGAAGGCTTGTTGTGTTGCTATCTATCATGTCAGGAGCCCCGTCTGTTGGGAGATGAAGCTCTCTGACCCACAGGGCGGACACCCAACCTTATGGACGTGTTGGAAACAAATACCTTGCGTGCACTTTGCTGACATGGAGTGTTCGAATGCCCGAGTTGCCTTAGTTGCATCCGTGCATCACAAGTAGGTGTCCCCCTCCAACTAGCTCGCTTGGAAAATGTCCTAGAATGTTTGCACGTCTGCCTTGAGATGGGTTTGTAGCTTGGCTTCGCGGGATAGATGCTTGGTCAAATGACACGAGGCCATGACCTTGACAAGGCTTACTTGATTAGTTATTTGGCTTTGCAAGTGCCTCGTTGTAGGCATTTTTCGGGCGCCTCCGTGATAGTTGGCACCTATGTATCTTTTTTTTAAATTCATAATTTCATCCTTTAGAAGGACGAAATGAGTATATTTATATTAATTTTGTCATTCTAAAAGAAGAAATCAGTACAATGTACTGAATTCATTCTTTAGAAGGATGAAATCAATAATGAACAAACCTCTTTTCTCTCTCTCTCCTCCCTCCTTTTTCTTTATATTCGCTTTCTCTTCTCTCTCTCTTCAAAAGGATGAAATCATGTTTTAAAAAAATATATATTGATTTTGTCATTTGTAAATACATTATATGTTATCTAAAATTTTATATTTTAATATATATAAGTAAGAAAAAAATAAATTAAATTTTATTACTTTCTTCATACTTATCAGAGTTGGGGCTCACACTCATGTGCATGAGAGAGACAAGGAGAGAGAAAGAGAAAGAAGATAGGAGAGAGTCAAAAGAGAAAGTGAAGAGTGAGAAAGAGGAGTGAGAAGAAGAGAGATAGCCGAAAGAGAGAGAGAGTGTGAAGAGAGAGAAGAGAGAGAGTGAAGAGAAAGAGGAGAGAGAGAGGAGAGGGAAAGAAGAGTGGACCAAATTATTTTATTATTGATTTCATCCTTCCAGATGACTAAATTAGTACATTGTATTTATTTTATCATTTAAAGGGACAAAATCAGTATATTATATTAATTTAATTATTTAAAAGGACCTAATCAATACATTATATTGATTTTGTCTATTAGAAAAATGAAATTATAAATTTTTTTTAAAAATTGCCACACTAGTGCGTACATAGCGAAAATGAATACCATATTGATAAATATTTTTTTCTTTTTATTATTTTGGTAATTATTATTTTTTAATATTATATATATAATCATCTCTATTATATGAGAGGTTTAAATAATATTAGTTAAATTTTCAGTGACCGATGAAAGTTTTTTGTAGGGTAATTTATTGATTCTTATTTTAACCATAGATTTTAATAATATTTATAACTTTAATAAAATAGAATTGTATTTGTTATATTTTTTTTATTTTTGTAATGTTGACGTGATTCTCTAAATTAATATAATTTTTTATAGAGAAAAATAGTTTGGGTTTTAAATGAGATTCGAGCTTAATTCGAATATAGGTTTAAATTACTATAGTATATTTTTGAGCTCAAAATTAAGTTGAGTTTCGAGTTTTTTGATGGAACCGAGCTCGAGCCAGACATCTAGATATTTAATTAATCTTGAGCCTAGCTTTTAAAAATTGAGCTCGAGTAAACAAATCTCAAAACTCAATTTAATTCGGCTCATTAATACCCTTAATCACTTAAATTAATAGTTACACGAAACATCTACTACCAAGAGGTAAGATGTAAAAAATAACATTCTGTCATTGTGTTATATTAATGATTATATTTAAAAATATAATAATTTTTATTAAATAGTAAAACTCACGTTTAAAGAGGGAAGAATAAGTTTATGATATTATTTTTAAGCTCTTAATTACTTAAATTTAACTAAATAAAATTATTAATATAAAATAATTAATTTAAAACAAGAGAGTACGAGCTTTGGTTTATGTGCACTAATAAAGAGGGTGGGCTGGTAATTAAAACATATCTACGTAAAAGTAACTTGTACCGTCCCACCAAAATCCATGACCCACAAAGCCAAAACTCACAGTGCATTTGCACCACGTAAACCTAGGCTGATAACCTAGGCTCATATTAATGGGTCTTTTATACGTATACGAAAAGAGGAACTTAAAATAGTTATTTAATGATTAAAGGGTAAAGATCCGAACATATGTTAAAAGAGAGGCTACTTGACGAATAAGACGAAAACTTGAACAATGTACATGGAATTTGGTGAGTATCTAGTTACTAGACACCGGAGGATTCCATGATAATCTATCAGAACAAAATCCTTTCGGCAAATACATAAATATTCTGCATGGTGATGAGTGTGAATCTAACATTTCCTCGATACAGTAAGCAAAAACAAAATCCGCTGGATGCATCGAAGAATCACCTCAATAAAAAATCTGTTTTACAAAAATTTGCCACAACCTACCACCTCAAAATTATCGAAAAATATAAACAACAGAAATACAGTGAAGGTTATGGTGTCTTGAAGTAGATCTGCAGAGAACAAAGCTTTCATGTTGCTAAAATCTAAGTAGTGATTATTTAATAATGCAATTAAAAACAAAAACAGTTAGACAACAGTATCCAAGAACTTAATCATGGCGTGCCAAGAGAGGACAAGAGAGACGGTGCCAACAAAGGATGCAAAGCACATTATAAATGGATGGCACCACCTCGCTTAATTCTCCATTAAACGTCAAGCAAGTCTACCAATTGTAGGAAGAAAGAAAGGAGAAGAGAAACAAACAAGGAAAGAAATGGCTAGAGTTAGCCTGCATCTCATATTTGTTGTCGTGGCCGTAGTCCATTTCTCTAGAGGGAATGGTCTCAAGAGTGACCAACTTTGCAGCCAATGCTCCACATGCCAGGATAAGCAATGCCCTGCAAGTGAAGCCTACCCTCATATGACCGCCTGGGACGATTCCCTGATCGCCGGCGCCCTGCAGTCCGATTATGTGAAGATCGAAGACCGTGGTGTTTACTCAGTGCCGGACGTCAAGGGCGGCGAGTCCGGCGAGTATAATGCTTACTATGGATGGAAATCAACCTCAGGCTCAGCATCTGGCTACCACAGGTGAAAGTCTTCTTAATCATAATTTTGATCGGCATCTTAAAGCACCATTTGTCTATGTTAATCCCCTTAGGTACATGCAATCAATGTGTCTATAAGAAGGATTGCAGATTAAACAAGTTCCACTAATGCAGGTTCAGCAACTACATGGACAAATGTTCAAATGGGCAGAGCTACCTAGCTGTGGACAAGAATGGCAAAGTGGGCCTGTACTCTTTGAGCTCGCTGTCAAGCCTGGCTCAGGCTGACTGGAAATCGCTCAACCCCCCTCCAAGGGAGAACCATAGAAGCTTCAGGTTCTGGGTCAATGGGAGCAATGGGAAATGCCTGACCGTGTTCAAGCTCGAAGGGAAGAAGACAAAGAAGCATGCTGTTGGTGTCTCTGACTGCAAGCTTGATGGCTCCAACCCCCATCAGCTTTTCGCCTTCCGATTTCATTATCACAAGGCGTTCTGCTGCTGCGGCCTCCATAATGAGTAATCTAGCTGCTTATTCATGTCTGTGAAGAGTTGACAACAAATTTCAACCTTCAAGCCTACAGCTATTATGTAGAACTTATATTTGCAATGCAAAGATCACGTTAATAAACAAAGTTTACTTGCATCCCAACCTCACGTTGGGCATCACAGATTCACATATTTCGGGTTTAAGTGCTAACTTAAAGCTCAGATGATATATAATTACATGATTAAGTACCATTCAGTCATTCAGAGACTCCATTGTTGCACCAAGTTCAGCACTTTGAGACAGTCATTAAGGGCTTATTAGCAGCTTCTCACCCGTTTACATGAGGGCTTATTGGTGGCTTTTCACAGTCATTAAGGACTTATCACTTTGAGACAGTCCTGTGAAGCTTCCAAGCCATAATCCATTCAAGCTCAAAGTTGGGCGGTCGTCAGTGGGTTCTGGTGGGAGGCCATGGCGACTGTACGAATACCCTTAGGACATTCTCTTTCAGCCTTCTTTTGCAGAGATGTCAAGCTAAGGTCTTCTGGTATGGTTCTTAGAGAACCCGATTACTCGTATTCTCTGTTCTGCAAGTTTTTTTTGTTGTTGAAAGGGATGCAAGTTTTTCAATTGCTTCTTGTTATGGCGAATGCTGTTGCTTTAGCGACCCACCGACGCTCCTTCGCTGGTTTCTGTTTGTTTCTGGGCATGTAATTTGGTTGGAACTTCCGCTACTTCTTTGGCTTGCTATTTTTCAATCTTCACTGGGAATTTATTCTATAGTTCTTGTATTTCGGCGTTTTGGAGAAATGATTGACAAAAAGGTTTCACCTTTCTCATCTCTTTTGCTCTTTTGGTTATTGTATATGGTCATTGATATGTAGTTTGGTATCTGCGATGAAGGTTCTCGTTTTTCAGCAATATGGACAGAGACTCGTTCGCAGTTGTATCAGAAGAGAACGTTCTCGGCCGGTAAAGCCCAAAAAGTTCAAACTGCGAAAAAGTAAGCTATCTGCATAGTCAATCCCCTGTCTGATTGTTCACTCGTATTATTGTCTTGTTTGGGCCTTTTTTTTTGTGAATTTGTAAAAAAGGAATAAAACAGTGCTGTTTGTTATTAGACTTCCACCTAGAGTCATTACCTTTCTGTTTCCGTAAATTTTTTAGCATCATTATACAATGCGCATTGCAGACAAGCTCCCGCGGGGCATTCATTTGCCCATATACTGCAGAAGTTTGATTTTGTCCAGTCTTGTTCCTTTTGAAATTAGTAGAAGAATAAGAAACCACTCACTGATCTGCAGCATCTGTAATTTACATCGTTTTGAGAGTTCGAGATGATACCGAATATGTGCATAACCTATATTTTGAAATATCTTGGAAAATGTGTCTCAAATATAAAAGACAACTATCTTTAACCTCTAAAGCTTTGCTGCTTATTGCACTTAATCGGCTATCGTAATGATAAATAATGGTTGAAGTTCTAAAAGTTATTGTTCATATTTTTTGCAACTTTCATAAAGTATCTACTGCAAATTTCGCAATTAATCATTATATTAAACAGAGGTTAGGTTTGCTTTTTCAGAAAAAGAAGGCTGGATGAGATTTGTCTAGAAAGATTTCAACAGTACAGTCGAACCTTCATACAGTCATGGATTGTACAGGGTAAATTTCTTCCTTGATTTGCAAGCAATTGTGTACTGTGATTAACATTTGAAATAGGACTATGAAGTGAGATATTTTCGTGCTCTCCTGCTTATTCATGATCTGTGATACTGTTTCTAACCTTGTTTGTTCTTTGAATTATTTTGTTTCATTTATCTTTTCCTTCTTGTTTTTTGTAAAATGGAATCTCTGTACTTTCCAGGAAAAGTTTTTGTGGATGGGAAAATGGTAGACAAGGCCGGAACTCCTGTTCCTGAGAAAGCCATGGTTGAAATATTGGCTGAAGTTCCAAAATATGTATGTAGGTGATGATCCCCAAACACTGTCTATTTTTTGCACATTAAGTTCGAAAATCTATTGCATAGTTTTGTGTCACCGTAATGCATGAAATTAGATTCATGTTAATTGTCTGATTTTCTTCTGTCCAACACAGAGCAGGATATAAATTAGAGGCTGCCATTGAACAATTGAAAGTGGATGTTTCTGGAAAGGTGGCTCTAGACTCTGGACTTTCAACTGGGGGATTTACTGATTGCTTGCTTCAGCATGGTGCAGCATTTGTGTATGGCGTTGATGTTGGATATGGACAGGTTTCACTTCCTGGACTTTGTAAAACTTCGCTTTCATTTAAATGATCTTGTTGGAATATATAAAGTCATTTGAAGATTCAACTTTAAAAGAAGACAAAAACTTTGCAGTTGCAAATTTTATCGTTTAATAATGGTATGTTTAATATCTCATGTTTTTGTCTTTACAGTTTCCATTCTATTGAAATTTCTCTGTTATCAAAAAATGGAAATGAAAAACTGATTTGAGTACTTTTGCAGGTGGCTGATAAAATACGTCATGATGATCGTGTATGTGTTATAGAACGTACAAATTTGAGATATTTATCTGAACTTCCACAGAAGGTGGACGTAGTGACATTAGACCTGTCATTTATCTCGATACTTCTGGTATGCTTTCTGATGTTGAACCAGAGAACTCATTATTGGCATTATTTGTGAATAGAACATTGAAAATATGGTAGCCTGACCATCCATATGATATTTCATGCGCACAAAATAGTTGACGGATGCCTTGTTTGAAAAAAAGTTGTGTTAAATAACTTAAATAATTTTGACGAAAAAGTGCTACAAAAGTTGTAGTAGGGCCTATTTACATGATAATTCTTCAAGACCTAAGGTCCTTTTACAATTTGGTCCAACCTTTGTTATAACTCTGCAACTACAAACAGGTAATGCCTGCTGTGATCAAGGTCATGAAGGATGAATCTATGTTGGTTACACTTGTTAAACCTCAATTTGAGGCTAGGAGATCTCAGGTTAGTCCTTTTAGGATGTTTTACTTGCCTCATTTTTGTTGTTACTTAGCCTATTTCAGCTTCATGATTGAATCACCTACGAACAATAAGTTATAAGGCAACTGTATGGTTTTGTGGATTGGTGCATTTATCCTTTTTGTTTCATGTTATGCACCAACAAAGTGGGTAGTAATTATCAGTATATTGTTAATAGATCTTGTTATAGCAATTTAGAATTACCTTAGCCCTCCACACCCATAATTTCAAGAGATTCATGGTTATAAGTTCAATTCCGCTGTCTGTAATATTCAATTTTCATGTGTGACAATCTATCTTTTCCAGGGAATATTCACTTACATACGCATCTGTAACTTCTACAACTTAGAAACTCAGTGCCTACCTCTAGCATTTGATTCATATGTTCTCATAGAAGACTATATTTCCTGTCCATATGTAATACTATTATATGCATGCGTTTATGTACTGAATGCAATGCCCTTTGCTTTCCAGGTGGGAAAAGGAGGAATTGTGCGAGATCCTGCTGTCCATCAGGAGGTATGCTGTCATTCCCTAAACTAACCTTTGGCGGCTGTCAACTTTTATATTTTATACAACTGAAGCCATTCGATAGAAATCACCAATCAACCAATATTTATGTAGAAGATATGTGAATGTTATATAAAGCCATGGTTCAGCTTACTACCTTTTTTAAATTATACTATATATATATATATATTTGCATTATAAGATATCCCTTCTTTGAGAATCTTTCATTTACCTTATTGGTTTGGGTTTTTTGTATTTATCTTGGAAAACTTTTTGGACTTGGAGAGAATGGCAACTGTTCAAGAGGTGAATTATAAATGCTAAGTTTTGTTGTGTTCATAGATATCATTCAACTATGCCCTGGGTTATAAAAGTCCCCTAATTGCTTAATCACTTGGTAAGGAAACTTGATGATGAGAAAAAGTGGAGATACTTTAAGAAGCATGAATAAGACAAAAAATAATCAGTTCAAAATTAATTATACTGAGGAAAACATTAGATTGGTCTATGTTTAAGTAGAACTTTCATAGTGACAAGTAAAATTTCATTTTTTCCATGAGTATGAATTAAATTCTGCTGGAAAAAACACAGTACATGTAGAAACTAGGCCGTTTTTTCCAGCTTGATTAAATAGATTATGACCAGCATCATGCAAGTTTAAACTCCTAAAATCAACAGCCCAGCAACACTAGATGCCAATTTTTTTTATTTTGTAAATTTGCATCTGAGACAGTATGTAGTGCAGAGATTTTTAACATAGTAGAAAATACAAAAATCTACGTACAGAGGCAGCCTTTTCTCCCCTTCTCTCACTTGCAGGCGTTGGTAATTAATGAATAACTTGTAAATTGTTGAACATCAAAACCGGCAGTTCATTGTTAATCATTTAGAAGAGTTCCCTGGAAAACAGAAATAATAAATTACTCCATCTGTCTCACATTAATACCTACCTTTGGTTTTTCAAAATGAACCAGAATCTGTCCCACATTAATAGCTCCATTCAGTTTTAAAATGTAGCTATCAATGTGGGACAGGGGGAGTATAATTATTGCATCTGTAGTGAGCTTTCACTAATGAGGGTCTCTTTATTCTGCAGGTTCTGGAGAAAATCATCAAGGGTGTTGAAGATTTTGGTTTCTGCAACAGAGGGTGGATAGAATCTCCTCTGAAGGGTGTCGAGGGAAACACAGAATTTCTTGTTTGTTTTCATAGAACAGCACACAAACAGTCCGAGCTTTCCCCTATATGTGATTAATAACTACAATTAATTTTTAACTAATTACAAATTGACATGGGTAAGTAGACGAATACAGGCAAGAAGCCTAATCACATTTGTGTCTTGTAATTGGCATATTTCTTGCAGCAGTCACTTTTATTCATATCCGAGGATGTGTTCTCGAACATATGCATAAGATTTAGTGCCGAACATTCCTAAGAAACAGGATCGAATGATGTCACAAAATTGTTCCTTTAACTGGTATAAGCAATATGTAATGGAAAACTCCATCTTAATTGGTTTAACTAGGATAAGTATTTTTAAACAACTCTTTGTTATCAAGCCACCCCATTATTAAGAACATCTCCAAGAGATAGTGTTGTAGTGTGGGTAACTAAAAAAGATGCAGTGAAAATACTCGAGTATCCCAGATTTCTTTCTCCAAAGTCACAAGTCCTTTGATCGACTCTGTTTGCGACCATAATGCATTACTTGCTTATGTAACTTGACAAAAATAAGAGCACGAAGAGAAGCATGTTTGGATACTGACAATTGAGAAAACAAATGGGTCTTAAATGGGGGTACACATAGACAAGGAGTTGTCTATATCCGTCTGCTTGATGCATATATTTTATGTGTCCGCCCTCTTATTATATTTTGTCCAAGCCTATCCACTATGGACTGGGCACAGATACACTAAAAAACTAAATTTTTAGTGTCTAATAACTATGTAATATGTTCGGCTAAGTCCTAACTTGCTACATAACTACTAAATCCCAATTTGTTTTACCTTTTATTGATGTCTAAAAATTATGTACCATATTAAAACAAATTCTAACATAATATATAACCATCAATCCTTCTTTTTTCTTTACTATGGTCCCTATTATTTTTAAAAATAGGTGTACAGAGATATTCGCAGACACGAATAATTGTTTGTCCATGAACATAGTCACCTATCAGAGCAAACAAAATTAATTAGTCTGTGTCCATGTCCGTCGTGGACATAAAAAAATATCCACCTTATATAAATAGGGCCGCAAACATGGACGAACAGCCGGGCAATAAACACCCGTGAACACCCCTCATCTTAAATTAGGTGAATGAATTGTGACATAATCAAAGGTAATTACTCAGGTCATTCTTTTTGCTTCACCTACTAATCCCTTAAAAAGTAACTATTTACATTTTTTTTCACCTTTCCAACCTAAGATGAGTTTTTCATGCTCCCATTTGACAATGAGCCTAACGTAAAAAAATGCATAAGAACCGTTCATTTTAAGATCGATGGTGCACACACTAACACATGTCAGTGATATTGACGCTAACGTGCAGTAATGTGTGCGCCGACGATCTTAAATATCAATGGTTCATAAGCGTTCCTTACACTTGGCTCATTGTCACTTGAAGTAATTATCAACAGAAAAAAAGACAAAAACAATTTAATTCCAACAACTTTATTATTTTATTTAATAAGACTTAAACAAAAAAACAGCTTCACAAACTATGGAATAATGCAGCAAAGGGATAAAAATATGATTACAAGACAATTTCAAATGTATTGCAAATTTGGCAATATATGTACAATGCAGTAAGATCAAATTTCGTCTCCATAGAGAATTTAGGCGCTGCTTGGCATCCTCGATCCAGATGCTCCATGTGAGCTTCAGCCAATCGAAGGCGTAAAACATTTAAATTTACCTGACACAACACAATGTCATGGATGGATTCAAAATGCAAATAGTAGTAAACTCATTATTCAACAATACAATCGTAATGTAAAAACCTGTGCATAAACAAAATACCAGAGAATTTATGTAGATTAGGTGAGAGAGTAAGCACCTGGTCAGTTAGGTTATCAAAACGAAGGTTGCAACGAGTACAATAAACAAAGTGTTGATCCTCTTGTACCTCACCCTGCTTGCATATGGGGCACCAAAATTTGCCATCCTAGCACGCAGAACAGTAAATAAGTCACAACTAACAATTAGTGTCAGAAGGAGCATGCAATGACCAAGCTGAGTAAATCATAAGCCATGAAAACGCAAACATGGCAATGTAACCATCAGAAGCAAGTGGATTGGATAAGAGTTGAGACAAGATGGCTCAAGCTCATCTAAAAACTGAACTTGAGTCAAGTCGAGCTTGCTCCTAGTTGTAATACTAATAGTACGATTTATTATGAGAGTGCCTAGTCTGCAATTGAGCCAAGACTAAGCTCTCTGCTTGTGGAATCATGGCTGCCAATTCTATATCTGACGGCCGGGAGGCTGCTTCTCCCCCCTCAGGACAATAGCCATTTATCAAGTTCCAAAACATTTTAGATATTCTTAAAGTTCATAATAGAAATTCACATTTTTTCCAAGAAACAAGTACTGATGACTCATAGGAATGAAAAAAACTTATTGGTAGCTCATAACTGAACTCAGTTTCTATTATCTTAGCCCAAGATATTGCTGTTCTTTAGCTTCCAAGACATAAGAGTTTGTTAGCACCAGCAGCCAAACAGTGGGATGAGTATGTTAGATATCAAACCACATATCAATAAAATGCTTAAAAAGAGAGCTTAAGATTTACACCAAAGTTGATTCGTTGAATTTCAGCCAACAGCAAGCCAACCAAAGTATCAGACAAATCCAACTGACACAATAATAGGAGTTAAGCATAAACAAAAGTAAAATGACACAAATGTTTAATAATCTGAGAAATATGAGAGCAAACTACAAGCCCCAAGAATATATGATAATTCAAAAACAATATAAAAGAAGTCCCATGATTATTGAATGTTAGGCGCACCAAGCTGAAATTCGGAATCATGCTACAGTTGGAGTGGTCTTTTGCATGTACCTGCCCATCCTTAAGTTGCATTTGTTCAAAAACGGCTTGGGCCAGGTATTCATCTTGTTCCATGTGTACATTCTCCAAATCCTCCAGTTCTGCCACAGGTCAAACTCATTGCACTTATTATGGATAAGTATTAATAAATTGAGGTGTTAAAAAAATTATACCACAATAATCTGTCATATGCATATACACATACCAAAAATGCCATGGACTGCTTCTGATTAAAATAGATTCTACATGTTGCAAGCCTAAATTCGAAGTGTTTCTCAATAGAATTAAGGTTGACAGCTCTGAATTAAAGCATCTTTAATAAGCATTCAGCAAAATATTAGACTTAAGGCAACATCTTGACCTATCCATAAAGATCATTCAACCAAAGACTAAATAATTTCGTAGTGCAATTAGATAATTCAATTAAACTTCTATCCCAGTAGACATGTCACAATTCTATAGTATTGTAAGATATACATACATGCTTCTAGTAATCAGGTATGATAAAAGAAAGCAGATCATAGTAAACAGAAACATGGCCT
Organism: Saururus chinensis; assembly: GCA_035235625.1. Lineage (NCBI taxonomy): Eukaryota > Viridiplantae > Streptophyta > Magnoliopsida > Piperales > Saururaceae > Saururus > Saururus chinensis. Next base: position 42,790,155 of record CP141142.1, on the reverse strand, counting down.
ATCAATTGCCAGTTTCTCAAAGCAAACATGCATGATCTGTATTTCTTTCTTGCATGTGCCTTCCAAATAACTTTGGTTTTTACTCTCTACAGCACGTCATCGATTGAATTGAATCTAACAGTTCCCTTAATAACCTATACAGCCACCTTGCACAATCAAGCGAGGTAATGACCATAAATAGACGAAATCTTTAAAAACATCAAGCGAGGTAATGACCTTAAATACTTAAAATATGATTGCAAAGGCTTTAAGCATCACGAGGAAGGACAGAAAACATAATCCCTGGAAAGATGACTACCTCTTTGTAGAATTTCTGATTCGAGCTGCTCATGAAATATTTTATCCATCTCTATCATAATCTCTTGACTTAGGACTCCACACTCACCTTCAGCTGATCCAGACGCCACATGGGGACCATCATAGTCCCATATACTATCAGTGGCTTCAGAAGTTGAGAAGTGAGAACAGTTGTTACTTGAGGTCCGCCAAATTCTTCTCAGTTCATCAGAAACTATGTCCCGAAATGCACATTCCATGGCATCCTTCTAAAGGGAAAAATTAAAACAAGTTTCAGATAAACCTCAACTTAATTAGAGAAAGAAAGGGTGCCCAGTAAGTCGAACTATTAGTCTCTCATCAAAATATTTATCTCTACTCAGTAAATTCCTTCAAAAGATTTGTCTCCCATACTACCTGCATCTAATCCTTGGTACCAACTGGCAAAAGCCGAAACTGACTGACAAAGAAAGAATTGAAAAAAGAAGAAAAAATATCAAACCTTCCGATTTCCCACAACTGTACCATTTGTCCTTATCTTCCAAAGCAAACGACCCCGTGAATCTTGTATTCTCTCCATACACTTCTGCCGGAGCTGTAAAACACCAGTTCACGCAAAAATACAGGATATTATCATCCAGACTACACAAAAACTAAAAAAAAACTGGACGATAGCTGCTTATAGAGCAACTGGAGCAACAATTAGAGATTTTTAATACGATAGTAGCAAACTAATGGAGATTAGTTGACGAAAGCAACTCACTCGGTAACAGTGAATCACACAAAAAATGAAAGAATGACAACAAAATCGAGAACGGCCAATTTTGATTTTGCGCAAGAAAAAAAGAACAGCTACAAGGGGATAGACGAAGTAATCGTGATACAAATTGCTAGTACCTTCTCCTTCCAATCAGGATGCTGGGTCTTCAGGAAGGACCTTCTGGGCCGCGGATCCTCCATCGCTGTGCTCCACTCAACAATCAAAATTGCTTAACCAATTTCAATTTGCCAAGCCCTATTTCATATAATCGTTTCTCAATCCGTAAAACCATCAAAAGCCGAAACTTTCACACCAAGTCCTCTCAAATCCGAGCAACCATCGAAGCAAAAATCCGATCTTTCTTCTCTTCCTCAATCCCGCTCCTCAAATAGGATCCGACCCAGAAATCGAAGCGCCCAATTTGCACAGGAGCAGGGGACATGGGCTTCCCGCCAATTGAAGTATTTTGTGTAGAGAGGTTCGCATCTATTATTACGTTGAATCAGACACGCCGTAACCCACCGGTTTCTACGGGCCGTTGATCATGGGCCTTTGATCGTAATACACGTTCAAGATTTGCAGACTGGTCAGCACGTGGATTATCTCGTGAATAGATTAAGTGGCATTAAACATTATGCAATTGGAAACTTCGTGCCTTTGAAAAGCATGACTAGTTCGTGTTTTCAGGTTGGAAGTCGTGGGATCATTGTGGGTCCCATATCATCTGACGGTTTTTTAAGTGAAAACACGCGTTCATCACGAGTTTTTTCTATTACGAATGAAAAGGGATTCGGCCAGGCGCGAGCGTCGCCGTTCTGGCCGCCAGTGGCGGTCCTGCCTGGAGTGCGCGGCTGTGCGCCCATCGCTCGAGGTTAAAAAGGTCCTCGAATATTTGTGCCGGAGCCGGAGAAGGGGAAGTCTCTAGTCTTTCGGGGTGGGAAGAAGATGGCGAAGTCCTGCAAAGGCCTGGCCATGGAGCTTGTCAAGTGCCTCAGCGAAAGCCTTTGCGTCAAGGTAGCCCCTTCCCTTATTCTCTGTTTCTTGCTCAAATTTCTTCTTCTACTTTGATGGGATGATTATTGCCCATGTTTCCATTGTTTGCACTGGATTCAGAGACGTTTTTCCTCTGAAAATTGGCGGCGGGGTTCCTCGCCGTGTTCAGGACTTCCCGTATGTTCTATGTATCTGTGGAGTCAAACTTACGCTTCCTCTATCGAAATTCGAAATAAAGAAAAAAAAAAAAGCTTTGTGTGTGTGTGTGTTGGGTGGTAGGGGGGGGATTTGTTATATTGGTACATCCCATGGTCATCCTTTGAGTCCATGATGGACGAGGCCATTGGCTTTTGGTAAATTCTTGATTCTAGGTGGGATTGTTGCAGCAGGTTGTTTAATTAAGAGTGATTTGATGTACTGTTGATTTTCCTGCTATCTATTTTCTGATATGTTTGTGCAGGTGGAGAAGCGACCTTACAGAGAATGTGCAGGGGAGAAAAGTCCATCCATCTCAAGCGAATGTGTGGGTTTAAGGGAGACGTATTTCAATTGCAAGAGGGGCCAGGCACATTTCTTTCCCTTCCTTCATCTATGCTTGTTACTAAGGAATGTTATCAAATTTCTCTCACATTTATATTATGGTCGACTGTTAAACTAATCACGGCCGTGCTAACTTTACCGATTTTGTAGTATTAATAAAATCACAAAGCAAAAAAAATATGAACATGCAAGTTACCATGCATTTTTGTTAACAATCGTGTAACGTGATTGTCCTTTATGCATTTGAGATAATATGATTCCTATATATCGAATTGTTTATGGAATCTATATAAAGGAGCACCCTGAACCCTGATTATGGGAATCCGGTAGCTTTACCTGTGCTATTTGTCCCTGATTTTTTTTACCCTTGAGACCTTCAGATGAAACTGCAATCATCCTATCAAAAAAGTGGTAAATTGAAGTCCTGACTATGTTGTCTGGCTACTAGATTATGTTCTAGTGATTCACTTAGGTTGAATCAGAGATGCCAAAGAGGGAACTTGGTGCTGCAAATGATTATGTTAGGGTCTGTTTGGACTAGTGGAAAGCGGGGGAAAGGAAATGAATTTTCTTAAAATCTCCTCAATTTTCACTGTTTGGTGCGACAGGGATAGAGAAACTAGTGTCAAAAGTGAGAGAAAATTGATGAAAATTTGGCCCAAAAATTTTCTACCCATTAACCCATGAATTTTGGGTGAAAATTATCATATTAAAGAGTTATGTCTTACTGCTACTACCGCCACCATCACTGTCACCACTTTCATCATTGTTGTTGCCGCTATCACCATCGCCGCCGCCGCCACAACCACCACTATTGTCACCGTTACTACCACCACTATCGCTACTACCACTGTCATCGTCAATTTTCTCTAACATGATTTGTGCAACCAAAAAGTAGAAATTTTTTTAGGAATCCCCTAATTTCTCTTTCACCTGAATTCACTTTCTCTTTTCCTTTTTCCCGCTTTCCACCAATTCAAACAGACCCTTAGTGTATTGTAGTGAGGCGGAGGAAAGAGAGGAAACTTAGTCACTTTATAATAATATAGTGTAATTATTATTTTTAGAATCGATTATCAGCTTTGTTATAATATGTAATTTCAATTGGAATTATGTTTCTAAATATTATCATCTTGGTTGGTAGCCAACTGGATGAACTTTGTCATGCCTAAACTGACTTCCACTGGGCAAAACGGGATAACTATAACATGCAAATGCATGCTTCTATTTTTGGAATGCACAGAAATCTTGATGATTTAACTTATCCTCGTAACAGGGAATTCTGAACCCCCCCAGATTCTTGATCTGATCTTCAGTTGATTTTTGGCAGGTTGATATGAGAGCTCGAATCCGGGGGAACAAGGGATATTAAAATGGTCGATATGTAATCTCTAGATGGCAAACGTTTTGTTATGTCCTTTTTGCACTTTTTGAGTAAACAATGTACAGAACGCTGATGCTATTTGTTAATTGTTATAAGAAAAACTGTGGACACTGCTTGTAATGTGGTGTTTGGTTCTTGCTTCTATTGCATTCAACTATTGATATTGCCGTACCTCATATGCTTGAATATATATAGAAAGAACAGATATAATTTTTCTTTTTGCTTGGCAACAATTACTGATATCTTTGGAATCACTCAACAGTCTGTGCAAGTTTTTCAGCCTTTAGTGTCTGTTCTTCTTCTCCTAATTCTTGTTCTTTAGATTACCTGTTGTTGGGTCTCTTATAAGTTGTTCCCAACTAGTTGTAATTTGGTTGAGCCTTCAGAATTTTATGGATGAAGGTTACGGAAGCACCTGTCTCCTTCGCATAACATATTTAAGAAAATGTTGATGAGCAGTTATAACTGCACGGCCATGGAATTATCAGGGCTTTGATGTCGTGTTTTATCTTAAAATCTCACACCGAATTGTCTAGAAGTGGGCATTTTGAGATTAACAAGTGACAAAATATATACTCCTTCCATCCTATATGAATAGCTCTATTTATTTTTCAAAATGAATTAATTTTAGTTTATTTTAAAAAACTAATTGAGTTATTAATTTATGACAAAGAGAGTATGTTAAAGAGCTTAAACCAACGAGGTGGATTGGTATAAAAGTGCTTCTGTGATAAGCTGAATGATAGGGTCGTTACATGAATATCTGCATGGAGACTACAATGAAACAAAGAGAATATGTTCGACCTTTGAAGTTCGAAATAATAAGACTCATAGCTACGGGTAAGCAGCGATAGCGTCCTTGAGTCAGCAATACTTTATCAGAGATCACATTATGGCTTCTTTGAAATTTTCTGCAACTGTAGGTATGTATTGAGAATTGCTTTTAAACACATGTATTATTAGTAATAAGGAAGAAGTAACAAGTCATATTCATGAAAATATTCCCTATTTCAGTTTTTCTTTGTGATGATATAATGTTATAGGTACATAGATATAAGAGATATTTATTTAAATAATAATTTTTTAAAAAATATTTACTAATTTAGACTACTTTGGAAAATATTTTTCAAAGTGATGTTGTTTTTTGCCACGCAAGCACCAGCCAAATAGTTGGCACATGCATGATTTTTAAATTTTTTTTTTATTTCGTCTTTGTAAAAGGACGAAATCAATAATATGCACTAATTTTGTATTTATAAAGTGTGTACCTAAATGACAAAATCAGTACTTCCCTCTTTTTCTCTCTATTCACTCTCTCACCTCTTTAAGAGAATGAATAGAGAGAGAAAGAGGAGAGAGAGTGGAGTGAGAGAGGAGAGAGAGAAGAGAGTGAGAGAGTGAATAGAGAGAGAAAGAGAGAGTAGAGAGATAGAAGAGAGAGAGTGTAGAAAGAGAGAGAGTGTAGAAAGAGAGAGAGTGAGAGGAGAGAGAGTGAGGAGAGAGAGTGGAGAGAGAGAGGAGAGAGAGTGAAGAAAGAGAGATGAGGGGAGGGGAGAGAGGGAAGTACTAAAATCAGTACATAGTATTGATTTCGTCCAAGGACAAAATCAGTACAATGACTAATTTTATCGGTACTAATTTTATCCTTCTAAAGGATGAAATTAAAAAATATTTTTAAAAAAAAGCTATATACAGGTGCTTGCATAACAAAAAGCAACACCACTTTGAGAAATATTTTTTAAAGTAATCTAAATTGGTAAATATTTTTTAAAAAATTATTATTTAAATAAATTTCCCTAGATATAATCCTATTAATTATCTACGAGAAAAAATTAACTAGAAGAGCTGATTATTTAAGAGAAAGAGTAGCTTCAAAAGGTATTTTGTAATAGAGAATGGCTAGCTTTGTAGCTTCAATGCTCGTAGTCAGTTGGAGCCCCCTAGGAGTTAGATCATAGCTACAACGCTGGGCAAAATTTTCCTTTATAATAGGTATATTAAAATAATAGGTAAATTTCATACTAAAACAAAGAACAAAAGTTGAATTTGTAGCAGAAAAAGAAAAGAACCTTTGGAACATTTCTTAGTTTCAGCTAAACTTTAAAGCTAGGATAGTTGGTGATCTCTGGGTTGTGAAGGAATCTAACATTTGAGAAACTTCTTGTGTCAAGTCTCGCATCTTCTATAAAGTTAGCAAAATTCAAAATCTTCTTTTTTCATTATTTGTCTTAATCATATACCACCATCCTAGACTTTCACTGCCTGAACTTATTTTGTGCATGCAGAAAAAGAAGGCAGTAGTTAAAAAAAATAAACGTCGGTCAGATGGGCAATATTGTATGGTGCAGATTGCAGAATGCTAGGCGATAAGAAAGCCATACGATGTGTGTAGAAGAATGAGAATGTTAAAACGGATCGGAGTAGGGATAGGCCAGAGATAGTAGCCCTAATTAGTGACAAACTGGGAGAAAGCTATGTTGGAGGCTTCGCTCCATATTAAAAGGAGACAGCAAAAAGCCAAGTGATTAATAGCTTATATAGGCACAAATGACGGTTCAAGATGACTTTTTAAGGAACTGTTAAATTAAAGCGGCAATGTATGAATTGGATGAAAATATAGTTATTGATTGGGTAAAATTTCATAGTAGAATCCTATATAAATGGAAGTGTTGACGATGAAATTATTTAAAAAACCAATTTAAAGTAAAAAAGAAATTTCAATATAGGCTGCACCATTCCCTGCCCATTCTGCATTTATGAAATAAATGAAGGAATAAAAGAATAAAGAAATTGCCTGCTTGCTGACCAAACGTGGGTGATCCATACATGACAAGATGAAGCTTGGGTAACAGCAACGATCTCAATCTTAGTCACTGTCTACATTAAGTGTTTTTTTTTAATTGAAACTGTCTACATTACATCAGAAGTATGTGACTATTCTAATAAAAGATTGATGCCTCAGTCCCAGTAGGGGATGGAAGAAGCCAATCAAAGAAGCTTAGGGAAGTCTCACCCCTCAACCTTTGAGACGAATACTGCACCAACATGTTACAAAGATCTCCAACCGACCACTCATGTAACAAAATCCACTCAGTTACCTGTTCAAATGACCATATCATACGAAACCAATACTCCAAATGACTGTTACTTGTAAGTACTGGAAAAATATGGGCTTATTTGAATACAATAGTAACATCATTATATTGACCGCTTGATAAGTAAAAGTATTTCAGTAATATGGTGTTACCTACAACCTTATTCTCCTCCAAAAGCAATTCTCTTAATGGTCATATGAGAAAAGGGCAAATAAGAGCCACAAGAAATGTAACAGACCATAAAATGAGCAAAAAAATTATTCTTGGGGCAAGGAGGAGGAAGAGGGTGGGAGTGAAAAAGTGAGTCAAAGAATCAGTGCTGACAATCTATTGTCACCAACTTCACAAAATCTCGATATAATGAAAAATACAGCAGGTATGATAAAATGCACGTTAAAAAGAAAGAGCAGCAGATATAACCTCTCCTAATCTCCTCAAAGCCTTATCTCTGAATGTATAATACAAAATAAATGGTCTGTGTGCCTGCAAAATACATCAATGTTACCATCAGTTGTCTATGTTAGAGTATATTTGCTCATATTTTGTTCGTCCTTGGTGTTACACGTGTCATTATAGAGGGTACTTTAGTCATTACTGTTTGTCTTCTATTTCTGATTGGTACGCTCTCTCTTAAGTAAAGGGCAATTTAAAGTGTAATAAGCCAAGTGGACCTCTGTTTCGCTTGACTCTTCTTTGTAATTAACCTTCATTATTTTCAACAATAGAGAATTCCCTTATTCCTCTCCAAAACCCTAGCTTTTGTTATTCTCACAGTCTGCATGTACAGAATTAGATCCGTAATTTTCCCCAGGTCTGTACGTTTCTCTTTATCAGCATTATTAAACAAGACACTAAGTTTGTGGTGATATGGTAACAGCACATAGAAAAGTTCCAATTACCTGGGAAGCGGCAAGCCACTGGATTATACTTTTAAGCTCAACATCACCACCAAAGGCTCCACAACCCCAATTCCCAGTTGCAATACCAATATTCCCTTCAGCATGGAAAAATGAGCTAACCTCTCTATCAGAAGGCTCGACTATGTGATCACTATTTGTACTTTCACTGGACATTTCCCTTTCATTACAAACAGGAAATTTAGGTTCTTCAGAAGTTCGAGTAGAAGGGACAAAGTTCACCACATCAGGATAATTTGTTGTGGCTATAGAAGATTGACAATCTAACTGATGAATTAATAAACAAGTAGAAAATGTTAGAGAGATACAAAATGAAAGAAAAACATATAACTGGGGAGCGCTAATTTTAGGAAACTAACATGTTGATAAAGGAATGTGTCTGAGTTTTTATATGGCAATGTAAGTTACCAGGTACGCAATCAAACAGGTCAAAATAAACAAATAGAGTACAAAAGACAGGTTGTTACAAATCCTGTCTGAAATAATACATGTACACCTGCAAATTTTCTTGCGTATAGCACTAAGTGAACTCTGTATTTGTAAGACACAAGATTATCAAAGCAGAGTCGTTATTGAAGTATTGAAAGAGGGAAATCAAAAGAAAGATCTAAAACTTTGGTCTCATTTGGAAGGGCAATCCCTTCCACCTAATCGTACTAAATTCGAACTCTTTGTATCCATTTGGCCAGCCAAAAAATCAAGGCATAAATCTCCTAAGCCAGTTCATTACCTTTGGGTAGGATTGGTTGATTGCATGATGCAAAAATCCACAGTATGCCTTATTCAATTCCCTATCACAACAAAATAGCAAGTTAAAAACTAGCCAAGAAATGAAATAATAACGAATACTAGGATATCACAAAGTTAACAGAATTATTAGAAGAACATTTGGCAGAAAAAAACTGTTGTATATAGAGAAATCATTAAAAACAGAATTTGACATACCTAAGAAGTCCTCCAACAGAATACTGTCTATTTCTTGGGTCACATAAAGCATCTATTGCCACAATCCGTGTTTTTCGTCTACCCATGGAATCTAATGGTCTATCATCCTGATAATCACCCAAAAATTGGAATGAGGAAGCATATCTGCGCCACAAAAAGGATATTACAGAAAACCAATGAGTAATAACTATATCTGTTCATAACTCAAATAAAGAAGTTGCGAAAAATAATAGCCAAATATAGTATTTCTTATTTTCTGAATCCAATCAACCGTAACAAACTTTCTATAAGCTTAATTCAAGCTTTATAATTTAACTGATACTCATACTTGGCAAAAAATACAATGGGAAATTAACCATGTACCCTCCGTAATTAGAGAATCTCTCCGTGCCGACAATTTCCACAGCCTCATTATCTGCCATGGATGGAAAGAAAAGCATAGCCACAATGAGTTCAGGATTGATCATGAAACGGATCTCCTCCTGTGGGGATGATGAAATCACCAAGAATTTAAAAAAATGCTTGCAATTGCTACTCAATCAAATATCAATAAAGAATATAACAATGCACAGGACATCAACATACATATAAGGTGTTTAAAGAAAAAAAATGACACTCAACTTAAGGGCAATCTCCAATTCAGTGTAATGCCCATTTTTTCTCATTTGAAGGCACTTATAGTAAATTGTATGACTGCCAAAGATTTTAGACCAAGTTGAGAGTGGTCAAACACAAAGAAGCATCTTTTCTTCCAAACGCTAAAGAAGCTGACCTGAACACAGCCAGAGTGAAGAGCACCACCTCCAATGTATTTATTTGCAAAATCTACTTCAACAGCTCCATGCTGTTGGTCTTCTATTAAGCCCGAGTTTAAAATCTAACCAGAAAAACAATAGCATAGTGAGCAAAGACATTTCCTCAAACAACAAATGAGAAGTAACTCTACATACAACGAACAATAGATTAGTGCATATATTCTCACCTCAAATGGGCAAAGGCAAACTGTGGACTTCCTCCAAAATTCCAAATCAGGGTACACCACACAAACAGGACTTTGTTCCGAGCATAAAACTTTCCGCTGGAAAGAAACAAAACCAGATGGCATGTGCAAACATATCCGTTCAAAATAATGCTTAAGGCACTTTACTTTATGTTCTTGGCTCTGCCTCTGATTACGACAAAGAGACCTAAATCCACAAAAACCAGATATATAGATTAAACCAATTGTATTTGCCTACCTGCCAGTACTTACATATCATCTCAGACCTTGAACACATGCCTACATCTGCAAAATACCACTTTCTCCTAGTCAATTAGAAAATGCATGACTTAGAGCATCTCCAATGGGAGAATTCAAAAAGGGCCGTTGGAGATACTCAAGTGGCATCTCCATTTGCCTTTGTGGCAATATAAAGACCCGTAAACTCCAACCATATATGTCAAATTCCTTATTTTAATATTAAAAAGAAAGGTGAAAAGACAAGTGAAAGGAAATGGTACAAAGAAAAGAGAGAGGGTTTGATTAAAACAAAAAAGAAAGTACAAATGGTGTCTCCAAATGGAGACGCCAAAACTGGCACCCCACACGGGGGCACCATTTCCTAGTAGGAAATGCGCCCTATTGGATGGCCAATGGCACCAAACCAGGGCGCAATTTGATCCACGTGCGACGCCATTTGGAAATGACATCCTGCGTTGGAGATGCTCTTAGAAACTTGGTTTAGATTCCACACAGTTCCCTACAACATTATGTCTTAAATTTTAGCAATAACCAAGCTTGATTATCCTCACCCATCATCTTTCACAAAGGTATAAAGCATGAAAGATACAACCGCCAAAAGTCCTTCAACTTCTTTAAAACAAAAGGCAGCACATACCCAAACAAATGATTGAAGTTAATGGTCGGCAGGTGTAGAGCATCTCTATTGGCAACAGGAAACAAACAGAAAAGGGAGCAAGCAAGCAGACTCCCGATCAATTCCTAAAAACAAAAAATAAAGAAGGAATATAAGAAGCTCATATTATTGTTAAGGTATAAATGAAAATGCTGACAAAACACGCAAGCGCCAAATATTTCTGTCAATGATTGACTATCATTCGTAAACACAGTTTCAGAAGCTCAAAACTCAGATATGCATAAGCGAAGGCATTTATATAACTTCATCACACCATGCATGCACTGCCCCTTCAAATGAACCAAAAAAAGTAAAAGAATACATTGACATTTGAAACCCCACTAGTTCTCATTCCTAAAATTCAGAAAACGGTAGCATGGATGAAAAAGTCAAGCTAACCTGGCTGAGAAACACAATGCCGGCTTCTTGCGAAGCCAATATACGGAGCCCAGTTTTGGTTCCAGATCCTTGGCCGAATTTTTGGTCTGCATTTCGATAATGGTCCTCCAACAGAGAAGGCAGCATCATCAACAATCTGGCCAATGCCGGAACAGTCTCTTCAAACCACTTTTTAGCCTCAACCCGAGTAATTAACTGCAATCAAACAACAATATCATAAAAAAACTGAAATTTGCAAATTAGAATTCCAATTGAACTAACTTCGTTCAAAACCGAATAGACTTCGAATTTTCCAAAATCAATTTCACCAGAAGATTAGAACTTCCAAATCCCAAACTGCAAAAAGCCCAATGAAGTCACATACCTCATCGAAGAATAGGGCGTAGCCCTCGGCAGTGTCCCACCGCAACTTCTCACCGGCAAGTCCCACAGCGTCCCGGAGGTCGACGATCGCGTCGAAGAGAACGGCGCCAGAATTGACCCCGCTGACCTCTGGCCCTCTCGAGAGGGCCCTCAGCGCCTCCAAGGCCCGCGGGGGCCAGAACAGCGAAGACGACGACCGGGCCACCAGGGGCAGAAATGGAAGAATCGAATTCAAATCTTCTCGTCGCGCGTCTACCTCCATCCCTTTACCGCCTGGCTCTTCTGCCATTTCCCCGCCGGAGACGACGTAGTCACGAGCACTTCGCCTCTCGCGCAATTTAGAGGTCGCCCACGTTTCCAATTGTTAAAGTGCGCCGACATCACCGGACCCGGTTCGGAGCCATCTGAAGGAAAAATTATCCTGTACAACAGTTGCACGGGCCACGTGGTAGACACGCCTTGTTGATGTTTGACAAGCTTAACCAATTGATACGTGTTTACAAGTGAGTAAGATAAGGCATGATTTTCGGTGTACGTGTTTAAATGTGAATAGAGGTATGCACGGCTACTGGTATAGCGGTTCTACCAGATACTTTCTCTGAAGGTCCACCGAACTACCAAAACCGGCGGTCCGGTTCAATTGTTCGGTTCCAGTGTAAGCCGCTCCTACGTCCTACCAGTTACTCCCGTTTTTCGCTGACTCGCTGAGCTGACTGCCGTCTCCCTCTTCCATGGCGTCCCTACATGCCGCCGAGCTCGCCCTCCGGATATCGTCTACGTCGAAGCCACTTCCCAGCACTCCGTTTGTATCTGGGTATTCCGCCAATAGCTTCATCTCGTTTTCTTGTGCACGTCGAGGTAGCTCATCGTCGTCAAAGATTGTATTTTTTTCACCTAAATTTGTATCTGTTTTGAAGTGTAATTGATGTTGTTGCCGAGTCTGGTTCGTTCAGGTTGGTCAACGAGCGCGGTTTGTAGGAGAAGTGGGAGGAGCCCATCGGTCGTGGCGTCCGCGGGAGTCCGGCATTTTGTGGGGTCGTTATCCAGAGGGGAAGGCCTACGTTTTGCTGTGGTAAATTGCATTCAAGTATAATGAAATCTGGGTGGGTACAGTTTATTGTTTGAAGCATCCTCTACAGATTCCATGTTCCTTGAAGGGGTAAAATTTTTAATATTTTGAAATTGTTAATCGGCCGCTTATACAATTTCAAGTTAAAGAATTTAGCTTCTTATCTTCTTTTTTAATTTTCCGACTTGTTTCGTGGTTGCATGAACCAATAGTCTTTATTGAGTGGATGCATTCGAAGCTTAAATTAGTGAAGTTTCGTCTGCGTTACAGGAGTCTAGTTTTCGTAGTTATGTTGGATCATGAGTTTCTGAGATACTTTAGGCATTTGTGTCTTCAAATTCTCATACATTGGTTGATTAGTCTGGTATAAAACGAAGAATTTCACTTTCGAGTGATTCTTTCAAGTTCCAAAGTTCTTTGTTTGGTATTCAGTTTGCTGAATTATTTCCTTTTTTTTGTTACAAAAGGTTGTTGCTCGGTTTAATGAGATAGTGACTAAGTTGCTGTTGGAGGGAGCTCTAGAGACTTTCAAAAGATATTCTGTTAGCGAAGAGAACATTGAAGTATGCAGGCTTTCCTGGACTTTTTTTTTTCCATTTTCATAGCATCGATTCCACATATTTTTTGCAGCTTCACTAGATAGTGTTTGGATTACACGTTGAGATGCTGCTGCATGGACGCATTTTCTGTTATGAATTGGTACCTTAATTTAATCCTTCAATCATTAATTTTATATGGAAAGCCTGAAGGGATGAACTCTGATGTTGCCTCAGGTGTGGTGGGTTCCTGGTAGCTTTGAAATTCCTGTTCTTGCACAAAAGCTTGGGAAGTCTGGAAAATATGACGCTGTTCTCTGTATTGGAGCTGTGGTGCGGTTTCATCTAACTTTCTGACATTTTTTTGTTCAAATTATTTCTTTAATGCATGGACTTTCAAATTTATTAAGGTAAGCTTTAATAAGTTACAACAAGGAGAATTTAGGAATAGCTCTGATAAGTGAGGAAGTAAGAGAAATGGTTGAGATGGTCTAGACATGCGGAAAGGAATCTGCTGACAATAGTTGTAAACTATATGGTCACTAGTTGCTTGTGGAGACCTTACAAGGAGAGGAAGGCCATTGAAAGGAGTTAGTGAGAAAAAATTTAGAAATGCGTGAGCAGGAGGTGCAATGTTTACTTTAGGGCACAATGACAGGGAAAAATTCCATCTTACTGACTCCAAATGATTGGGATCAGGCGATCTGTTGTTGTTCTTGTTTGTTGATGAGGGTCATTGACAACAGTGAATAGCAGTGCAATATATTTCAAGAGCAAATTTGTCCAGTCGGTCAAATGGGTTCAAGACTAGACAGTGACCTTTCTTTTTTAGTGCACTTTGAGTTCTGAACCTGCCAACCTCTTTGCTATAAACTGGTTGCTATTTAGCAAACCATTTCCATTTGTCCAACTGCTTATCATATGAAACTTAAAGAAATTCCTATAATCTCAGTTGTTTTATCAGTTTATAAACTTAATGCTGTACCATTTCTTTTTTCATTTCTGTATCAGTTTGTTTTTTATTACATAACAAGGATGAACTAGTTGAATTGTTGTACTGCACATCGGCCCTTGTTAAGTTGTTTGGTCTGAGGTCTTGTCTACATTAAAAGACAAAGATTTATCTTTATCTTATGATATCAGTCCGATGAAAGAGATCTCTTGTTTTATTTTATTTATTTATTTATTTATTTTTGCATTTGCTAATTGCCTGTTCTTGAGCTCTAATTATTTCATTGGATTTTTGTTCTTAGATAAGAGGTGATACTACACACTATGATGCCGTTGCCAATTCTGCTGCATCTGGAGTGCTTTCATCTAGTTTGAACTCTGGTTAGTTTTGTTGTTAACATTTCTTGATGTTGATGCACTATATGGTGAATGTTGTCTCGTGAAGAAAAGATAACTGTTATGACCTGCCCTAGGGGTCAGGTCCACCTTTAAGATTAGTAGTGTAATTAAAATTTACTTATTAGTGATTATGTTTTAGAGTAATTAGGAATTTATTGGGCTTAGGTTTATGTTAGAGGCCTATTCTAGTTAGAAGTCTATTCTAATTAAGAGTTTTAATAGCATTAGGATTGGGAGGCCTAATTGCCTATAAATATGGAGAGGCTATGCCTATTTTGAACATTACAGAGTTCAGAAATCAGAATTTAGTTATTTTATTTTATTATTCAGTTATTTTTCTTATGCTTTTCCTTTAATTTTGTTTGTGTAAACATCGGTCTACATCAATAACAAACCCAACTGAAGTGCATTTTCCACTGACATTGCAGGAATTCCAACAGTATTCGGCGTCCTGACCTGTGATGACATGGAGCAGGTAAACCTGAAACATTCAATGAAGAAATTTGGAATGGATACTGATACCTGATAATATTAAGAATCTGTTCATAATTTGTTTGTAATATCATTTTTAATTTTACAACAGATTTGTCAAATCTTGAAATTATTCTTTAGTTGTTAATGGGTATTCTGACTCATGGTGTCATACTTTGTTAAATATGCAGGCTTTAAACCGTGCTGGTGGTAAAGCTGGAAACAAAGGTTCTGAGGCTGCTGTGACAGCTGTAAGTTCTTAATGTGTACATGTAGAAAGATATTAAAATTTAGAACGTGGCTATTCAGACCCCCTTTTTTCCCTGTATCCCCCAAACAAAAAAAAAAATATTTTTTTTTTACTTTCTTTCCCCCTATCTCCTCCATCCCTTCTCCTTCAACTCCGGCACCGGCCTGGTAGCAGCTGCTGGGCACGGTGGCTGGCGGCTGCGCCGAGCGGCCGTGGATTTTTTTTCTCCAGTCGGATCTGACTGGCCAGCGCTGGAGTTGAAGGAGAAGGATGAGGGAGAAGGGGGAAAGAAGTAAAAAAAAAAAATGGTGGGGTAAAAAAGAAATGGGGGACACAAGGAAAAAAGTGGGGTTTGAAAGCAACCTGTAAGTCAAAATAGCAATCATGACCAAGCCAGAAAGAAAACCAGTTATGTTGAGGACTGTCTGGATACCAAGTAATGCCCTCTTTAAGAGTATACATAAACTTTTAGGAGGGTCTATTATAGATAGGAGTGGTTGAAGCTAGTTAAGGACCTCCATATTTAGGATGAAAAAGGAATAGGAACAAGTTATTTATTTGAACTAATATTTCTCAACAAAATTAATAAAATATTATTAATAAATCTTGTCAGCACATATTTACATCTTATTTTTATCCTGTCTTATCATCAATAAAATTTGAACACATACCCAAAAGATTTGATGACCTCCTGCAATGTCAATAACGAGCTAACATGAAAATGACAATGAAGTTTTCAGTCTGGCTTTTTACATCTGTAATTGTGTTCTGATAACTAACTATTTCCATCATTTCTTTGTTTTTGACCAGATTGAGATGGCATCACTATTTAAAGGCAATTTCCAATAATCAACTGTAGCAGAGTGCAAGATACGAACAGCATTCTTGGTCGCTACTTCTGCATCGTTTCTTGTCTATTATGTTAATTAGATTTGGCTCTTATTGTTTAGACAAACTAAATTGTAACGTCAGGGTTGTGTTTTCTCAATTTTTGTTTTCTGCGTTCTATTCCAGATTAATCACATAAGACCTCAAATATTCTGAGGCTGTATGACTTTTATTAGTATTCAAGACAAAAGTGGTGCTTGTGTATGCAAGTTCCTTGTCATTACCAGTTACTCATTCTTTTTAAGTAGCTCGATTGGATAATGATGATCAAATTGTCGGGCAAGTTTTTTAGTCCAGCCGCAGGTAATGCATTCTGTGATGAAAGGGCTGCTGACCAAAAAACTGGTTAATTGAACTTCGTGCAAGGATTATGCAGTGGTGGCAGAACTGCAGAACTTTTCCCCCCGGTGTTCTCATTGCTCAAGTATCAAAGTTGGTGGCGTCAACCAAGCGTCCCACCAATACGGTTGTTATGGCGTATTTCTGACTGTTTTCTGTTGATTTCTAGTTTGCAAATGATTAATAGAGGTTTAAAGTTTGCTGGGGCAATGCCACATCCGATCACGTGGTGGCATACTTTTCTTGAAACCGACTCAAGCGAGCTGCCTCCAACTTAGGGAGAATTATGCCCTCGACATATACTAGCCGATTACAGTTTAGTATCAGATCCTCTTTAAAGCCCAAGTTGATAAATTGCCATGACTTGCGATGCAACTAATATCAGATGCAGAAAATATTATTTCTGCTATAAATTTTATCAATCTTTCATACTCCCTCCTACATTAATGCTCTATTTGGTTTTTTAAAATGAAATTAAATAGAGTTATTAATTTGGGACAGAGGGAGTGCTTAATTTTCTTCTGACACATGAGAAACGATGCCCGCGGTAAACAATGTGTCGTTGGTTGGCTAGACGAGAAAGATTCATGGACTTCTGAATGTCCCCGATTAGAGAAAGGGATGAATTCTATTCTAAAAAAAAAAAAGAGAAAGATGAGTTTTAAAATTGTCATATTTGAGAGTTTGCTGTTATGATAGGTCGCTTTATTGTTGCATACCACGCTAAAAGCACTAACTTGATTAGAGAAGCGGGTCCAAAGCCATGCAAGAGAGGGTGAGTACCCATGAAGGAGAAGAAAGCCACATATTCTGTTCGTTGCTTTCTCTTCTTACAGGCTCTTCTCCATATCAATGTAAAGGTAGATACAGGACTACAAATCCGGCAGAAACTCCGTAGCCACGGATTTGTTTCGTCCTCTTGCCTTGCTGAGTAAGCATGATGTTTGCTATTCCCAACAATGGCTTCCAGACTTGTAAACTTCAGATGCTGGGTCCAGTTTATAATCACCGTAAATCCAATCCTAAGAAGTTCTCTTCTTATAGAGGCCCGTTTGTATCAAACTCTTGGGAGTCTAACTCTTCAATGCCAATATCTCCTCCACTGAATCAGGTGTGCAAAAATAATCTCTGTTTGAATTTTTATTTTCTCTAGGTAATTCCGCATGTCATGCCTATTGGAATCCTCTTCATTCTCATGTGATGTTCATCCTTTTATACTATCTATTACTTATACTGAGTGTCAACAATGTATTATCTTCTTTTGCTTTTGCTTATGCAAAACACTAATACTCGTTAGTTTTCTTTTTAATACTAGAATGTCTTGCATTGCCAGCTTCTTATCAGAACAAGTGATGGTTAATTGTTTCATTTATTTGCAGAATGTGGCAGCAATCATCTTTGGAGACGGCTCTGAACCAGGCCTTTATCCATTGACGAAGAGAAGATCAGAGGGAGCCATCCCTATGCTAGCAGATTACCGACTAATTGACGTTGTTGTTAGCAATTGCATTAACAGTAACATCACCCAGATATATGCTATAACTCAGTTCAACTCTGCCTCCCTCAATTCTCATCTTTCTAGAGCATATTCTGCTATTGGATGGGGGAAGGGGGGATTTCTTCAAGTTTTGGCTGCATATCAGAGCCCTGAAGAGCAAAGCTGGTTTCAGGTTTCTACTATTAGAAGAACGTTTACATTATAAACCTATCATTTATACAATGATTGCTTCTTTTCTGGTTCTCTGTCATGTGCTTAGATTTCAAACTTAAGGAAAGCAGCTTTATTATTTTTCCTACAGGGAAATGCAGACGCTGTCAGAAGATGCTTGTGGGTAATGGAGGAACATCCAGCAACGGAATTCCTATTACTTCCTGGTCACCATCTTTATAGAATGGATTACCAGAAACTTATAGAGGCTCACCGGAATAGCAATGCAGACATCACTGTTGCCGTATCATCTAACAAAGACAGCCAAATTCCTAGAACAGGTTTCCTGAAAGTAAATAACAAAAATCAGGTTATTGAATATACAGAAAAGCCTAAATGGGAGCCAGGGAATGTCAACAAAGTAAGTATATTTCTACTAACGTTATTATCTGGAAAGGGAAGCAAACCTAAGAAGATAATGGCTGTTTGTTTTTTAATTCAATAGCAAGAAATGAATATCCAATTTTAGGGAACAAAAAACTTTTTTCCTGCCCATAGAGCCAGCATCAGAGTTTTTCGTCTTTTTTCTTTTAGCATTGCCGGATACATAGTTTATGATCCTTATAAACCGTTCCCTTTTTTGCAATTGAGTATTAAATCATTATTACTGGTATAAAGTTTAATTTTTAACAACCTTTTTAGAAGTAGGTTTAACATATAGTTAACTAATGAATGATCCAATTCTTATCAGGGAGGAAGCACCAGGACATCTGCTGGTACTTGTTTTGCTAGCATGGGAATCTACATCATCAAACGAAGTGTTATAATCAAGCTCTTAACAGAGATTTTCCCCAAGGCCAATCATTTTGGTAGTGAAATATTATCTGGTGCAATTTCCATGAACATGAAGGCAATGTTTGACCCAAATTAAGTTTCATTTCTCAGTAGTTTAAAAAACTCTTCAGCTAATTATGAGTTTCGAGGGAGCACGTGGGAGGATTATTAGAATATGGAATAAATATATAAGATTTCCCCTACCTAACAACTCAAACTTTTAGGAAACTTAGTTATCTTAAATAGTATAGGGTTGTTATAATATAAAATAAATTTATAAGATTTCTCCTTCCCAAGCAAAACTTGATTATCTTACAAGGATAATTAATAACGATTCATCTGGCTTTAACAGGTTCACTCTTACGTTCATGATGGGTATTGGGACCATATGGGGAGCATTGGAGCTTTTTATCGGGCCAACATAGACAGCACGAAGAGAACACCTTCTGGATTCAAGTAGGTATATAGTTACAGGGATCATTAATAAGAGTTAACCACCTGCTTTCCGTAAATTAACAACCACTCTGTGACAGCTTCTATGATGGAGATTCTGTTGTTTACACTTTGCCGCGGTGTCTTCCACCCTCTATCTTAGAGGATGCTACCATAACAGACAGCGTTATTGGAGATGGTTGCCACTTCAATGTAGGTATCAACATGAAGTCTAAAAATCACAAATGATATCTGAATTATGTCTAAAAACATGTGACCATCCTACTTCCAAAAGTTGATCAAAACATTTACTAATATTGTTTCTTTCGTGTAAAATGGGATTCTTTTTAAAGTAGAGATGCGAGATTAAGGGTTCTGTAATAGGTACGGGGACATGGATTGGAGATGGAGCTGTGATCGAGGACTCTGTGGTGTTTGGAAGTGACACACAGCAGGTAGGATTCTCCCAAGAACTTGAAGTACACTGAATTTTAATCTTTTAGCGTCGATTTATAATTCTTGGTGTTATTTGTAAGCAGACACCACAGTTTTTAAAGGAGAAGAGTGGCATGGAAATACCTATTGGAATTGGCGAGCAATCTCACATTAGGAAGGCTATAATTGACAAAAATGCAAGGATTGGCAGCAATGTTAAGGTAATTATCATGTCCAGCCAGATCAAAATCTCATTTTATATCCAACTCGTTATGTAGCCACAGTCATCATTTCAGTTTCAGTCTACTAGTATTATCAGCTTGACCCAACCAATAAGGTCTGGCAACATAGCTTCTTTTCTTCCATTCTGCATTGTTATCTCATGGATGGTGATATTCACACAACATAAACACTCACAAAACTGCCACAAGTATTAATTGAACTTAACAAGTGGGCCTCATACAAATTTTACTTGGGGCCTTAAGTCCAACCAAAACTCATGTAAGAGTTTTTTTGTGTAAATATCATTTGCCTTATCATATATCATTTTCTACTATACCCTATCAATGAACCAGCTAATCTGATAACTATATTTTCCACTTTCCACAGATTTTGAATGTGGACAATGTCCAAGAAGGAGGCAGAGAAACTCATGGATATGTGATCAATGGCGGAATTGTCATTGTCCTGAGAAGTGCTGTGATTCCAGATGGCAGCATGTTGTAGCTATAGCAACAATTTAAACTAGATATTTTTTTGGAAGAATTAAAATTGAACATGGCAAAGACAATAAGGAAAAACTCTCTCTCTCTCTCTCTCTTTCTTGTTTATTTGTGAAAATATTTTTTCAAAGTACACTATATTGGTCGTGTATTTCACCACTTACCAAAAGACACATTAACATAGTGTATGAGACACAAGGGCACTAACTTTTATAACATGCTGATAGGATGTGTCTTGGATGGTGGAATACACCACCAACACAGTTTGCGATGCATACCCAAAAATTTCTGGGGCTATCTATCCTTGCGCGGGACACATAGAGTAATGCTAATGCAACGTTAAAAAACGACGTCAAAAGCCTACTTCATCTTCTCATCACCATTGATGGGCTTTTGACGTCGTTTTTTAACGTTGCGTAAGCATTTGTCGAGACACATATTATAAGTGACGTCGTTTTTATCTCATTTTTCAATGCATGTAGCATACACCGGTCAAAGAAGGACCATTTTGTTGTGATTGTGGGCCATGTTTGGCTAGCCTTATCATAGTGACGGCCCCACCTGGGCCGGTTCGACCTCGTTGACCCTTGCTTCTCCTTGCGGCCCTAGGGTTTTTTCACCCGTTTTGGGCCACCGTAGCATCTCCTCTGGCTTGTAGTTTGGCGGGTCTCAGCCTAAAGATGGCTGGCCGCCCTCGTGTGGCACCATCTCTCTTTTTCTAATGTGAGCCATGCGTCCCCTCTACCAATTATGTGTCTGACCGCGCTATAGAGAGCACTATGTTTTGCCCTCTTACCGTCCTACCTCCACCGGACATTGTATGGCCTCTAGTCGGCCTACCTCAACACGACAATGGCAAATGAGATCTTTGTCGGTCACTACCCTTGGTATGGCCCTACCGCCCTTATGAATTTTGGGCCGACACCATCTAGCCCTCTCTCCCCTCCCTTTGGCCGCGTGTGCAAGTAGCCATGCATGCAGGTTAGGGTTTTGGTGCCGCCTGACCGTCGGATGGCTCCACCATCATTTGGAGTTGACATCAGAGTCCTCCACCTCTCCTCCGTCCTTGAATGTTACCCTATGCCCTTTGCCCATATGTGGGCCATTGTAAACACGAAATCGACGCCGTTGGGTGCTATCTACGGCCAATTTAGACGTCTTGTGACTGGTTGGGTATTGTTCAAACGCTGGTCGAATTTTAGTGAGTACACCCTACCATCCGGTCGCACCTGCCACTCGTTGGCACGATCTTTCTCCCGGCCACCCCTAGTGTGCCGCCATAGATCGCAGATTTTTCGCATTGATATGTGTCACCCCTGTTTGGCCGTGAGTAGTTCCGGCACTTCCTAAAACCTCGGGACAACAGCTCTCTTAGCTAGGCAAAGGTTTTGACCGCCAACTCCGTCACCGACGCTGCCACTGTCATGTGCTCGCCATCAAACGTCATGATTACAAGGTAGGGGAGCTTGAACTCGTAATTTCATGATAGCATGCTTTGAATGAGTAGCAGCATGCTAGGATTGTATGATTTCATGTTTTGGATATTAAATCATGACTTGTTTGCATGATGCAAGAGAACAAATTATGCCACGTTGAGATGCATATGTTATGTATGTGAATTGTAATCATGGTTTATGTATGTAAAATGTGTATGCGCTAGTGATGGCTAGCAAATACGTTAGTGTGCTATGTATGTATATAATGTACATGCTAGTGATGTCTACCGATTGTGAGTAAGTTACGTATGTGGATTGTGTGTATGGGCAGAGGTATGGGCAATGGACGGTAAGAAGTGGCAAGGGTTTGGTACGAAGTTGGATGTGGATTTGGATGTGTTAGTGTATGACGGAAGATAGAGAAGGTAAATTTGATGAGCAAAGATTTGAAATGGATCAGTTTGGTTTGGAGAGTACGTTAGGGGTTCGGTAAGTAAGAGGACTTAGGCTTGGAGCCTTATGAGGGTTTATTAGACAATAAGAGCATGCATAATTGTACAAGAATGACATACAAATTATGAAGTAAAAAGTAAGTATAATAAGTGAGGTATTAAGTAAGAGGATGATAATGGGGATCTGCTATGAGGAGCTTAGTTTGACGATGCGAGTAAGATGTTTTGACCATAAGATGGATGATAGAGGTTGTATGATTACGTAAGGATTTGTGTACGGTGAGCTATGTTGTAACTTGGATGGGTAAGTAAAGTCTGCTGCCTTGATGAACTAGGGTTTCGATTGGGCTCAGCTTCGGTTTGATCAGTCGAGCACTATGAGTTTGTATGGCATAATTGTACTGCATAATTTACTTAATTCAAACTTGAATTATAAGAAAACTAATGATAGCGTTGTGAGTTTGAGACCTGAGGGTTTGACGGAATAAGTTCTGTGTTTGAGCTAGCCGATAATGAGTCGGCTGAGCATTTCTCATATCTTGTCATAGTGTTTATCCTGCGGGATGTTGTCTGTGTGTTGTATAGAGCACCAGACGTCTGATGCTCTGTTGAGAGAGATGTATGTTTTCGATTTGGTCTGTGTGTTGTATGAAGCCCATACGTTTGATGCTCTATTGAGAGCATTGTATGATTCTGCCCAAGAGTGGCATTGTATGTTCATGCCCAAGAGGCACTGTATGATTTCTGCCCAAGGGTGGCATTGGCACTATAAGACCCATAATGGTGGGCAATTGTATGTCACTATAAGACCCCTTATGTGTGGGCAATTGTATGACCCCTTATGTGTGGGTGTATGTTTACACTCTTAGGTAAATAGTATCATGGATCTACTCTTACCTGTTTGATCTTGTGCCCCATGAGCATAGGTGTGCCTTGCCTTCGAAAAGTCCATGGCATCTAGTCACTCCCCGGAGGTTAAGGTGATGCCCCAGTGGCATTCTTTTCCTTTTCAACGTTGAAGCTTATTAGTTGTAATGAGCTTCAGTGGTCGATAGTATGTATATGGCTGTATGACTAAGTATGTGTGTTTTTGAGTAAGTGTATGATTATGAGTATGAGAACGATTGTAATAATTTGAATATGAGTATGACAGTAAGTGTAAGATTGTACGAGTAAGGTCATACGAGTAAGTGTAAGATTGTACGAGTAAGGTCATACAAGTACATGTAAGTTGTATGAGTTAGTGTACGATGGTACGAGTAAGTTTGTAAGACCCTGATTAAGGGTGTTTGTGTAAGTTTGGTTTGATTGTGTGTTATGCGTGCTTATATGCATACGTATACGATTGTTATATGTTGACTGCTTCATGTTTGAGTTGCATGAACACATGTATTTATGAACTTATTGAGTTCACTGTTTAGATTCCCCTACTGAGTATGAAAATACTCATTACCCTATATTTTTAGCCACGTGGTTCGGGAGGCTTTTGCAGGTTGTGATGGAGAGCTCCTGGAGATGGATTCTCATTTATGCGAAGAAGTGTTTCCCCTTTGATTCAGGTATACTTGACTCAATGTGAGTGTCCTTTGTGCCACAATCTGATGTATTGGGTGAGATGAGATTTAAGTGTTTGTACCTTCTGGACTTTTAGTTTTGATCAGAATGTAGACTGTTATGGGACTTGTACTCGAGGACACCTGGGAGTTATTTGTATTTAAAAATCCATGATCATGGTAATTTAGTCGTACGTTTATTTTTGAGTAGTGCCTGAGGATATTTGCTTTGGCCATACGATGTTTAATCGATTGATGAAAAAAATTTGGATGGACAATTGATCTGTGATGTTTTAAATTATAAACTATTTTCACAGTTTTTGATTTCATCATTTTTCCTTCGATTTACTATCGTTATATTGCAAAACTTTTTTGTGAATTTTAAGGAAAATGTATGAAAAATCTCGGGCGTTACACAACTTATGTAACAATATCGCTCCACTTGGTAACAATATCGCTTCACTTATGTATCAATATCGCTCTACTTATGTAGTAATATTGCTCCACTAATTTAACAATATCTCTCTATTATGTAGCAATATTGCTCTACATATGTAGCAATATTGGCCCATTTATGTAGCCATATCGCTCCACTTATGAAGCAATATCACTTCACTTATGTAGCAATACAATATTGCTCCATTATGTAGCAATATTGCTATACTTATGTAACAATATTGCTCTACTTATGTAGCATTATCGCTTCATTGATGTATCAATTTCTCTCTATTTATGTAGTAATATCTCTCTACTTATATAGCAATATCGCTCCATTTATATAACAATATCGCTCTATTTGTATAGCAATATCGCTCCATTATGTAACAATATTCGTCCACTTATGTAACAATATCTCTCCATTTATGTAGCAATATCGATCTACTTGTGTAGTAATATCGCTCTGCTAATGTAGCAATATCACTCCATTATGTAGCAATATCGCTCTACTTATGTAGCAATATTTATTCCATTTATGTAGCAATATCGCTCTACTTATGTAGCAATATCGCTCTACATATATAGTAATATTGCTCTATTTATGTATCAATATTGCTCTATTTATATAACAATATCGCTCAAATTATATAGCAATATCGCTCCATTTTTATAGCAACATCGCTCTACTAATATAGCAATATCACTCCATTATGTAACAATATCGCTCCACTTATGTAGCAATACAATACTATTTATATATCAATATTGCTCTATTATGTAGCAATATCGCTCCACTTATGTAGCAACATCGTTTTATTTATTTAGCAATATCGCACTATTATGTAGTAATATCACTCTACTTATGTAGCAATATCGCCCCATTTATATATCAATATCGCTCTATTTATCTAACAATATCTCTCCATTATGTAACAATATTCATCCTCTTATGAAACAATATCGCTCCACTTATGTAGCAGTATCGCTCAATTTGTGCAGCAATATCACTCTACTAATGTAACAATATTGCTCTATTTATATAGCAATATTGCTCTACTTAAGTATGAATATCACTCTATTATGTAGCAATATTGCTCTACTTATGTATCAATATCGCTCCACATATGTTGCAATATCGCTCCATTTATGTAGCAATATCACTCTATTTATGTAACAATATCGCTCTATTATGTAGTAATATCGCTCAACTTATGTAACAATATCGCTTCATTTAAGTAACAATATTGCTCCACTTATATAGCAATATTGCTATATTTATGTAGCAATATTGCTCTATTATATACCAATATCGCTCTACTTATGTGATAATATTGCTCAATTTATATAGCAATATCGCTCCATTTGTATAACAATATCGCTCCATTATGTAGCAATATCACTCTACTTATGTAACAATATCACTCCATTTGTGTAGCAATATTACTTAACTTATGTAACAATATCACTTTAATATGTAGCAATATCGCTCCATTTGTGTAGCAATATTGCTCTTTTTTGTATAGCAATATTGCTCTATTATGCAGCAATATTGCTCTACTTATGTATCAATATCACACCACTTATGCAACAATATCACTACATTTTATGGAGTAATATCGCTGCACTTATTTAACAATATCGCTCTACTTATGTAGCAATTTCGCTCCATTATGTATCAATATTGCTCCACTTATGTAGTAATATCACTCAATTTATGCAACAATATCGCTCCATTATGTAGCAATATCGCTCTACTTATCTAACAACATCATTTTATTTATGCAGCAATATCGCTCCATTTATATAACAATATCGCTCCTCCATTATGTAACAATATCCCTCCACTTATGTAACAATATCGATCCATTTGTGAAGTAATGTCGCTACATTTATGTAGCATTATCACTCCAATTATGTAGGAATATCGGTCCACTTATGTAACAATATCACTCCACTTATGCAGAATATCGCTCCATTTGTGTAGCAATATCGCTCTACTAATGTAGTAATATTGCTATATTTATGTACCAATATTGCTCTACTTATGTAGCAATATTGCTCTATTATGTAATAATATCGCTCCACTTATGTAGCTATATGGCTCTACATATATAGCAATATCGTTCCATTATGTAGTAATATCGCTCAACTTATATAGCAATATTGCTCCACTTATATAGCAATATTGCTCTACTTATGTAGGAATATCGCTCTACTTATGTAGCAATATCGTTCCACATATGTATCAACATCACAACATTTATGTAGCAATATCGCACCACTTATGTAACAATATCGCTCTACTTATGTAGAAATATGGCTCCATTTATGTAGCAATATCGCTCAACTTATGTAACGATATCGCTGCATTATGGAGCAATATTGCTCCATTTGTGTAGCAATATCGCTCCACTTATGTAGCAATATCGTTCCAGTTGTATAACAATATCGTTCTATTTATGTAGTAATATCACTATATTATGTAGCAATATCGCTTCATTATGTATGAATATCGCTTCACTTATGTAGCAACATCGTTTTATTTATGTCGAAATATCGCTCCATTTATATAGCAATTCGCTCCACTTTTGTAGCAATATCGGTTTATTTATGTAACAATATCACTAAACTTATGTAGCAATATCACTCCACTTATGTAGTAATATCGCTCCACTTATATAGCAATATTGCTCCATTGTGTTGCAATATTACACTACTTATGTAGCAATCTCGCTCTACTTATGTAGGAATATCGCTCCATTTATGTAGCAATATTGGTCCACTATATAGCAATATTGCTATACTTATGTAGCAATATCGCTCTATTTATGCAGCAATATCACTCCACTTATGTAGCAATATCATATTATCTCTCCATTGTATAGCAATATCGCTCTACTTATGTAGCAATATCGCTCCATTTGTATAGCAATATCGCTTCATTTATGTAGCAATATCGCTTCATTATGTAGCAATATTGCTTCACTTATGTAACAATATTGCTCCACTTATGCAACAATATCGCTCAATTTGTATAGCAATATCACTATATTTGTGTAGCAATATCGCTCTACTTATGTAGCAATATCGCTCCAGCCCAAGAGTATAAATAATTTTTAACATATCGCATGAGTTATGTATTTAATACTCTAGTTGATTTATGTACAGGGTTGCAGATACGTGTAATACACTGCCTTAAACCCTAAAAATTATGGTTTTCCCCCTTGTTTCCCGTGACATTGTGACCTGACAAGGTCTTCATGTTATTTACTAGTCATGCCCTTTCCTTTTGAAGCCATTTAACATCAGTATTGCATACCCTAACGCTTAGTAGTTAGGTTATTAGTTTTGGCAAATAACAGAACATACTCCCCTTAAGGGCATTAGGGTAATTATACTACTTGGAGTATGATACTCTCCATTAAGTCATTCTGGTATTTTCACTGCCCTTCTATTTATTTTAAGTCATTGACTTCTCACAAGGCCCGACTCTTAAACTGACTCACGCTTCCATTCACACAAATGTCGGCTGTTCACTCGAAGGGTATTTTTGCCATTTGGTTTGGAGCCTTATTGACATTCAAAAGGTCCAAAATTAAACTCAAGGGTACTACTTGACTTCATGGACTCTATGTCATTTTCATAGTATGTGACGGGGTCATGAACCCCTTGAACCAACCTAGGTTGACTTAACGGTTTACGATTAACCATAGGGAAAGACAGTCAATTACCCACTCACTGGGATTTTTTCTCACTAAGTGGCTTGGCTCATAATTAGGTTGCCCATTAAAATCTCACTGAGAATTTTCCCAATTTTTAAATCACATAGGCCCCTGAATCAGAGTGAATAAGTTGGGTAAGTGGTTTTCACACGACAAATTTACTATAAGGGGTAAAAGGGTCATTTTATAGTCTATGGAATTTTTCCCAGGTGTAAAACTTGATCAGAATATTCCCAAACCTCTCAATGTACACGATTAATTTTCTGGACCTGGTTCAATTCATTCTTTATTTCCTTTTTTTTAAAACTGAACCGGTTCGGTTTGGGTCGACAACCCGTAAAGCGGGTTGTCTTCCCCACGTCCGGCAAGAGACAGAAGAGCCTCTGGCAGCATCACCCCTGGTCACCACGGCGAGGGGGTGGCCAGGGCCGACCATATCACCATTACATGGCAATTCCGACCTAGAACGACCCGTTTTTCGGTTACGCTTAACCCGGGAGGGTTAAGGGTAATTCGGTAATTTAAGATTAATATTAAGGGTTTTTATTAGATGAAATACCTGTAGCCAGGTAGAGCTCGGCATAACAAGCATAACGAATCAAAGAACGGGCAAAACGGAGGTCTGGATCGGAAGTTACGACTTTCGAGAAACGTAAAATATAGGTGGGACCCACTTAGAAAGTGTCACGCCCCGG
The DNA here is from genome assembly GCA_035235625.1 of Saururus chinensis. Taxonomy (NCBI): domain Eukaryota; kingdom Viridiplantae; phylum Streptophyta; class Magnoliopsida; order Piperales; family Saururaceae; genus Saururus; species Saururus chinensis. The sequence goes on along the minus strand of CP141142.1, from coordinate 42,761,318 downwards.
CGATGCCCGACCCGAGCCGAACCCGGTCCAAGGGCCGGTCAAGCGCGCGGGGGCGACGAAGTGAAATTGAGAAACGATTCTAGCGGAAGACTTAATCCCTAACCACGGGCGATTAACAGCAACACGGAGTGCGCACAATCCTTTGAGCAAGAGTAAATAAAAGGGAAAGAAAAGGTGTTGCTTAACACAAAGTAAACAACAATCTCAAACCCACAAGCTTAGTTTAAGTAAAGCCCACCCCGGCTCAAAATAAGTCATAAGCAAACATAACTGTAACATGTGACATAAAACCACAACAAAAACCCTACACAAAGGTTCGAACATAAAGCATGAAAGAAACGATGATAAGTCACGCAACGATCTCCATCATCACACCCAAGCTACCTCTGACCTTTCCTCAAAAAGGCAATCCTGTCCGTCTGCGTGTCGCACCACGCAGCCCCAAATCAAAACACAAAAGAGGGGTGAGTTTTAACACTCAGCAATGGTTTTAATATCACTAACAACGTTGAAAATACGGTAGCATGGTGATATAGTCTTTCAAAAACAACGATGTACAAGGTGTATCACTTTCTGATCACATATTTACATCACTTATACACTGCATAACATCATAACTCAAACATGCAGGGATGTATCTCTAGCATACCAATTTCCACATGCATTCACATCATAACCAATCCCGCATGGACGTATCTCTAACATACGTATTCCCACATGCATAATGTCATCACAACCAATCCCGCATGGATGTATCTCTAGCATACATATTCCCACATGCATTTTATCATCAAAATCAACATGCATGGATGTATCTCTAACATACATATTCCCACATGCATAATGTTATCACAATCAACCTCCATCAAGGAGTAATCACACATTAACGTCACACAGATGGGAGCATAGACAAGGCCACGAAGGCGTGTCATGGTACAAAATTCTACACAAGAATTCAAGAAAGATCGGGGTTGTCAATCCCTAATACTGCTCGCCCTGGACGATCCTGGCCAAGGATGTCCCATTCTCACACAGAGAATCTAGAGCAGGGGTGTTCACCCAGGGACATCTCCTGCGGAGGGAAGAGCCCGAGTTCTCACACAGAGAACCCTAGAACACGTGGTAGCGGGGTGCACACGGCATACCACACTTCGTTCTCAGGGTCCAGATGACACACATAAAAATATTCTCACGTGTCCGCAAGACAAGTACACAACTCGTCCCCACATCATTCCATTAAACAAGACTCAACCCGAGGAGTGCACTCGTTCCACACAGGAACTTCAAATCGTTCCACACAGGAACTTCAAATCAAAATATGTCCTTTCGGACCAATCAACTTGCGATTAATCCACGACCAATAAACCCGGCACACAATTCCATCACATTGCATCCAATCGGTCAAATTCGATTAATCACGATGAAGCCTCAATTGGAAATCCATTTTCATGATGCGTGCAGCATGGTACATGCGTGGGCAAAGCATACATGAATCCTAATCATGATAAGTGCTCTCACCAGCCCCTAATGCATCATTCATAATCACGATATTAAGCTTCAACATCATCATTTCACCCCCACATGTGTGTGTGTGTAACTAGTAGAAGCCTTTCACATGATGCATATTAACATGCTTGAAAATCAACTCACCACCACATTACACATGTGAATTTCTACCTAAACATGAATTCCAGCGGAAATCATAGTAGAAGAATCGTTGAAATCTTAGCTAGATTCAAAACTCAACCACAAAGGCTAAACACCTATAACATCACTCATTTCATCATTGAGTCATGGCATTCACCAACATTCACACACCATTAATCACAATTTATCATGACAAATCTGTCCAACAATGATTGTAGTCCCTCTTGAAATATGCTTAACCAAAGGGAAACAACTATTCATAATTTCAAAATAACGATTCCAACATCATGCCACAAAACATAAGTCATTCCACCATCACTAAGCATATATCTCAACTCCATAAACTCAATAGCATGCATTTCCAGTAGCCTAACATAGCTTAAAACACTCCACATTCATATAAAATTGGCAAGCCAAAGTGGAATCATCAAAATAGGCATCATACACTCAACATGCAATTTTCTGTGTAGCCGATCGATCGCCCTTCAGGCCGTTCGATCGGTTACACGCAAAATTTTGAAAATTTCAGTTCAACCGATCGATCGCCCTGCAAGGCCGATCGATCACCAACACGGCAGAACAGTCATCTTCTTCCTTTCGCAAATCCAAACCGAAACACCATAGAAAACACTTCAAATCCACATCTAACACCCTAATCATCATCAAAAGTCCTCCTTGACTTCCAGAATATCAAACCAAACCATAATAATGCAAAACCCTAAGAAATCGGGATTAAATAATTCCATTTTCTAATCTTACCATTAACACACTAAATCAAGCAAACCATTTCGAAATAAGCCAAAAATGAAGAGTTTTACCATGGATAAACAGAGATTTCGAAGACCCATTACCTCAGCACTTGATTAAGCTCGGATTGAAGAGTCACCCTTCTTGAAATCCTTGAAAACACAATGAGTTTGAATCAAACACCAATAGAAATCGATTTACTTAAGAAATCCCTAATTAAATCTTAGATCTAGGGCTTGTTGGTAGTAAAAATCGAATTTTGAATGTTAGGGTTTGTAGTAAAACACAAATCAGTAGTTTTTGATGGTCAAGAACGAATTGAATCAAAGGGGAAAATGGTAGATTTAGAAGAATTTAAGAGAAAAGCCATGGATTAGTGCTTAATTAGAGCAAGCTTACCTTAATCGGCTTCTAATTCGGGCCTAAGTGGGGATTAGGCCAGACCTCCTTCCTTAGCCTATTCCCAAAAATGGAAATGGCTCTGGTTTGCCCTTTTATAGTAAGGGTTGGGGTAGGCATAGATAAGTTTTGGGGTGTAAATATGAAAAGTAGGCTAAAAGTTGTTATTTTGCAAATTTAAGCACGAATTAAGCCTAATAAAATTCTGAAAATTTTTGTGTGACCTTAAGTATATGTCTAGGGTCATTTGACACAAAAATAAAATTTTCGACCGTGGGGCCACAGGGTCCATAAAAACCCTAATTTTTGGGAAAATAGTGAAAAATCCGAAAAATTCCAAAAATTCACATTTGGTTTAAAATCACTTAAAACCACTAATATTGAAGTTAATTTTGGTTAAAACCATCACAAACTCTATTTATTTACGAAATCACCGAATAAAATCAGAAAACACGTAAATTGCACGATAACCCATAATTAAATAAAAATCAAAACCGGTTTAAAGATGAGGGTCCTTACAGAAAGAACACAATTTATTACTTTAAGTGGGTTTGTATTGAAGGGCTCGTCAATACGAGTCCAATGGTACCAAGAATGCGCGAATCCGAATCCGGGGTAGGAAGATACGCGAGTTTGAAGTTTTGGATTTAAAAATAAAAATAAAAATATGAGGTGCACGCGCGACGCACGCACGACACTCGCAACCGCGGCGCACGTAACGCACGGCAGTGACGCGCAGTCACCGCGCGCGGTATGCGCACCCATCGCGCTGCGCGCGGGCGACACGAAATGGCAGGCGCAGCAGCCCGAAACTGTGGCGCCGCGGTTTCTGGCTGCCCGGCGCCGCGGTTTTGGTGGCTCGGGGGCTATTTATACCCCCATTTTCTCTCCATTCTTGAGGAGAACCTCTCTACCCCCGTTTCTGACCGTTCTGAGGCCGATTAGGGCCGTTCAAGACTCGTTTCCTACAAAATAGAGTATGCTTTATGCAATGGAGCTGTCCGTTCTTCGAGTTGGAGACCGTATGATGAGGAAATGTCCCATGACAAGAGGAGGTCCTGCCCGTTATCTTCATGCACCGACCAACTTTGTTTTCTCTGTTTTTGGCCATCCTAACTCTGATTTAGTCGATTCAAGATGTGTTTCTTGACTAAATCAAGTATGTTCTACGCGGTGGAGGGTTCCATTTTTTGAGTTGGCAATCGTATGAAGAGGAAACGCCCCAAGACAAGGAAAGGTTCTACCCGTACCGACCAACTTTGTTTTCTCTGTTTCTGGCCATCCCAACTCCGATTTAGTAGGTCCAAGAGGCGTTCTTGACTAAATCAAGTATGTTCTACGCGATGGAGAAGTCCATTCTTTGATTCGACAACTGTATAAGGAGGAAATGCCCCGAGACAAGGAGAGGCTCCACCCGTGATCCTCGAGCAACGAATAAGAAAAATGGGCCCAAAGCAAGACGAGATTCTGTCCAGAGTTGCCAAGCTACATCGAGAGAAGTAATCCAGACTAGGGGAGGTTCTGTCTGCCGCTCACGGGCACAGAAAACGAGAAAAGTCTCTGGCAAGGAGAACATTTATACGTAGCCTTTCGGTACAAGACGAGGAACGTATGGAGGCTAGAGGAAGCTTCGTCTAATATCTTTGAATCTGAAGGGGAGGATGCTCATGTGAGCAACTCTGCATACCGCTACTATACGAGACATGAGGGCAGTAAGCTTTTCTGATCTCCCGTTTTTATTATAGAACGGCATGTGTGCTATGCTATGACCCATATGCTTGATGTGTACTTATATGCCATGATGTGTGTTGTCTCATTCTAGGGTAGAGTGAGACACGTGATGTGTGTGTCCGGTCTCGGCTCAGTGATAGAGCGAGCCGGGTGATATGCTCAGTCTCGATTCAGTAATGGAGTGAGATATGTGTATGAGATTTTGATCCCGCTCTGTGGTAGAGCGAGATGTACGATTCCGTTAATTTATTAACTTCCGCTTGACTCTAATATATGACGAGTTTTTGTATACTCCGATTAAATATTTGGAGATATGTATTTTATACGTATGATTTTGTGATGCTTGTTGTATGTAGTAGCCATTAGGTAGAACTACGTTCGGATCCGATTGTATTGGAATAATATCCGATACGTACGTAGGCAACCAACGGCAAGGCAACGTTGGCCCGATCCAAATCATTATAATAATATATTTTATTCTGTTTACACGCGACGAACTATGAAGCTTCGTTGTGTGTACATGTTCGTTACAACCTAAGTCTACGTACGAGGAAGCCTTAAAGCTCCGTAGTGCGTAGACGAACGTTGTACCTCTCACACTCAAACGATGATTCCTGGCTCAAGGAAAGAGAAAATTTCCTATTAGTGATTTTGTGGGCCCGGCTCGGGTCGGGTTGTTACACGACCGCCCTGGACTAGCGCCAACCAGTGGTTGTTCGGGGTGACAAAGTGCCCCCCCTTTTTATTACTGTGCAGCACGTTGGGGTGCTATGGCAGCAGGACACCATGGCCGGCGATGGGCCAGCTTGACCGAGATTGCCTTCGTCTGGTGATTCCAGGAACCCGGTCCCTCCTTCGGCTAGTGGCCTGCACAACAGCCACCAAATCTGCCGCCGCCAAGGCCTCGCCAGAGCCAGGGCAACCACGGCTAGAGCCAGGGCTGCCACGGCCAAGGCCAGGGCTGCCACGGCCAAGGCCAGTGCAGCCCCTATCCTATCACTGTTCTGGCGAATGGAAAAATTAATTTAATGTTATGTGAACAGTATTTACAGAACTCACTATTAACATAATTTTTAATAAAATTAGCTATTAAATTCCCTAATAATCTCAACTTGAAATCTTATCTCAATGGCCGAGTTGTCGTCGATCCACCACCACCAGAGCCTTGCCGGAGTTTCGCTGGAAAATTCTAATGACGGCTCCTCCTTCCTTGTCAAAAGATAACTCCCCCTCCATTAGCTCTAATTATCTATTTATATGCGCAGGGATTAGGAACCCTAATCCCCCTAAGAGTTAGGCCAAAACTTCCTCAATTAGGCCACTTAATTGGGCCCTTAAAACATAATTTTGAAATATGAATTGATTGGGCCCATATAGCAACTTAAACGGCCAATTTACACATCCAATTCGGGTAAATGGGTCCTATGCGCTATATTCAACTTCGAATGGTTATATCTCCCTCATCCAAACTCCAATTCGCGCATTCTTGGTGACGTTTTAAAACTCTTTTTGTCTAATTTTCATCCATTCAGGATTTAGCAACCAATTCTAAGTATTAAATAAGTTATACCAACAAGAAGTTCAAGGGGTCCAACACCCTCATTTCTGGTGGTCGACTTCGAGAATTTAGAAAATTCCCAGATGTTACAAGGTTACCCGATCCGGTCTTGGGACCAACAACCTGCATCATGGGTCATCTTCCACTCTGCTAACCTCTGGTGGAGCCACCTCTAGTCACCACGATGGGGTGAGGCATAATCGGATCACCACCTCGCGGCGATTCAGATGGTTTTGGCCTCGCTGCCCGATCAGTGGCCGGGGCCACAAGTGGCTTGTTTTTTCCTTTCCTCTGTGATTTTTTTCTAACACAACTACCGACAACCCATCATGACTTGGCGACGAGCTGGCTCAACTAGACTGCTATTGCATGGCAGTGTCCGAGAGCCTAGGTCCCATTGCCAGTCCAGATCGAACCCGTGGTGCAGGTCTTGTTCTCCTCCACGCACGATCAAAACCATCTAGTCTATGACCGATGCGAAGGCTGATCACCCCGGTCTGGCGAGGTTCTCCCACTTCTTGGTAGCCAGGGCGGAAGCCAAGACGCCAATACCTCTGCCCTGCAAAGCCCAAATTTGCACTACAGATGTAGGATTTCTTGCACAGTCATCATCTATTGGCCGTAGGCGGCACATGTCTGTTGCTCAATAAGGAAAGAGGGAGGGCAGAGGGCCACGACCTAACAAGGTCCTCCGGCAACCCGCCGGCCGGCCGGCCGGTGGTTACCACATGCACCCATGTCTCCCCTTTGCAATTTACAAAATTATAGGAAACATTTAATAAATTACATTCAAATAGGCCAATCTACAAAACACCTAATTATTAAGATGACGATCCTACCTCAAACGTTGAGTTGTCGTCGATCTACCATTGGTCTTCAAGCTCGCTCCACTCCAACTCCATCGTTAGCTGCCTTCACCAAAAAATTTCAATGGCGGCTTCTTCTCTCTCCCCCCTAAGGGCCCAAAAAACTCCTCAATTGAGCCCTTAGAAGCCCTTTTTATAATCATGGGGATTATCCTTAGAAATTGAGCCAAGGCTCACTAATTGGGCTATATTTTAATAATTCACGTCACTCTAAATAACTGGGCCTGTAAAACGACTTAAACGGCCCAAATACACATCTAACTCGAGTAAATAAGCCCTATACGATATGACATGTATTGTTTTTATACATTTTATATGCCTATTTACCTTATTTTCTAGTGTATGCTTAGGTTAATTAAGAGTTAATTAGAGTTTATTTATATTAAGATAGATATTAGTAGTATGATTTAATTATTAGTTAATTTGGGCAATGTTAATTGTTTAGAGTGTATTTGAATAAAATTAAATATTTTTAGGTGATTGCACACTTGTCGAGGCATGTGGACGATGTTTAGAAAATTTTACAATACTCTAGACATGCTTAAAAGTGATTTGGACAACTTTCTTTTGTGGACACGTTGGAGATATATATTGACATAAACAGAAGAGCTTAATAAATAGAAAATAGTACTGAACAGGAAAATGAACTGTACAGTGAACAATAGTCACCTTCTGAACATGTTTTGGACAATTAATTGGACAAAACTGTCCATATTGCAGAAAATGTACCTAGAAGCTTCAAAAACCAAAATTAACCACTATATGGGTTGTAATCACATCAATTAATTTAGGGTTTTCATTTTTAACTCAAAGATAAAGAAGAGGGTGATATTAAATTTGGATTTATCAGCCGAAGAAGGTTGAATTCGTAATTGCACATTGAAGGGTCGGTTTTGGATATTGTAGCAGATGCCATTGGTGAAATTGTGAAACTTTCATACTGCTGGAGAGAGCTTGGATTGATATGAAACTAAAATCCATTTTAGTTCTTATGGTGTTAAACTTGAATCAAACTCAAAATTGAAGGATGGGGACTGATTTGGTTGAAGCAAAACATTTTTATTTTTTGATGTTCTTGTAAACTCAAACAAGAGAAATAAATAATGACGAAGGAGAAAGGTTTGGGTGGAGCTGAATTGGGAAGGTGCATAAGTTGGAAGTTAGAGTCCAAATTAGTCTATTAAAGTTGTAAGAGGAAGTTTCTTGTGGAAGAACCGTGCAGTGAAAAGAAAAGATGCCAAGACATGAATAAAATAGACAAGTTGCAAACTGATGTTGAGTGTTGAAAACATAATGAAGCCAACATGAAGACAATACATAATTTTAATTCCCATTCAACTTAGGACTACCTAAATCACTATATAAACCACAAGGTAGAAGTGAAGAAGGGATATAAACCACATGGTAGAAGTGAAGAGGGGATGCATAGAAAAATCAAAGAAACAAAGATGCAGAAATTAGAGGGCTCCATGCTAGGCTGTTGGCCTGTGAAGAAAAATTCCAGAATTCAAGTTGCTTAAGGCTAAAGTGGAGGAAGCAATCTAAGTTATTTTAGTTTTATTTTTCCTTCAATACTTGTAAGTTTATTTAATTTTTAGTAGAGATTATGTTAATTAGTGGCTAGTTTTCTTAACTAAGGTTAAGATGAACCTCTTATTAATTTTGTAGAGGTGTCCAATCTATGAGATTTGGTTAATTTCAAAAGGGTTTTATGTTAATTATTCTTATCTCAATTTAATTAGTAGATTAATTTGGATATGAGTCTAGTCATGCTTTTCTCATGATTTGAATTAATTTTTATTAATTAAATACTTAGTTTAAGATTGATTATTAGTAGAATTGGGTATGAGTTGTGATTTATTCATATAGATACAACTTATGACTTAATTTTATTCATTTAAAGCCAGGAAGAATATAACTTTAGTATTTTGATTTTAAGGTTTAAAAGATGAAATTTTCTAAGATAAATAGAATTGAATTCTAATTTATTATGAGTTATATTTGAAAAGTAAATTGATGATCATAGACATGATAATTTACAAGTTAATAAGAGGGGATTCTTAAACCTTAGTTAATTTTTATTTGATATTTTCTATACTTTTAATTGCCTTCTTAGTTTAATTAAATTTAAGCTTTTATACTTTATTTGAATTTTTCTTTCTTTTGTGATTTAGTTAGCTTTAGTAATTTAAATTTATTCTTGTTTATTATTTGCTTTAATTCTTTTTAGTTAGATTATTTACTTTTGTTATTTGTTGTTAACTAGATTAGAATTTACTTGACGTAGAATTTGCTTTTCCAATTTCAAGTCTTTGTAGGATTGATACTCGATTTAGCCACTTAACTATTATAGATTCGTGTGCTTCCGAGTAAATAATTAAAATTTAACAACACGATATGTTCAACTTTAAACAATCATAACTCCCCCATTCGAACTTTGATTTATGTGTTCTTAGTTGCGTTTCGAAGCTCTTTCTATTCATCTAATGACATAAGTTCCATCTACAATTTCTATCTATTGAGGAAGTTATTCTACAAAGAATATCAACGGGTCAAACACCATATTTTCCACGTGTTTAATTTTTGAAACCTTGGAAATTTTGAGATATTACACTTTATATTCACCCACCCTCATATATTGTAGGTATAAAGACTAGTTTAGGGCTATAGAAAAACAGTCTATGGAAAAACTAACGGATGATACGCAGAATTTAGCTTAATATAGTTTGTTCACACTGTATATTTATGTTGACATGATATTGTGGCGTCTATAGCCTTCTTGTTTTTGAAATTGTGTACTTTTTAATTTAATATTTTTAAAGGTTACTCATTCATACATGGTTGATATGGGCCCTCCTTAATCTCAAATTTTACGGGAGTCCAATTTTTAAGTTAATATAAAAGTTGGGGTGTAACAATGCATGTCCATTAAGAAATATTTGTCTTCTATTAAATAGATTAGACCTTTACTTTGATATATTATAAAATTATGCATCCTTTGATATTACATGACATGTTCATGCATTATTAGGAAGGACCAAGGGCTTTTATGAAATTTACCTAACAAGATTATGGAATAATTTGGGCAATAGATCACATGACAAACAACTTGAAACTCTCACTTTTCTCAAATAAAACGAAGTGTGTGATGCTTGATGTTTGAATGCAAAAATATACTAATTAATGTATATTTTTCATACCCCAAAAGTTTCAAAAGGATAGGGGTCCAACCTAGGGTGCAGTACCCCAAATCCCTCCTGCGGCTTTTTCGTCGAGATTTTGTATAGTGCACTTAGCAAAGTTTTTGTTATTTCATAGTGGACACAATGGATTTAATGACACATAAGTGGAAAGATTATTTCAATTGAATGGGTACAACTAGAGTTTCTTTTAATCAAAATGATTTAATTGATTTTGAACGGGGTTCAATGACAACCACTTTAATACAGATTTGATATTTCATCATCTATGATTGAATGTTATGTGTTTCTATGTGTTAATGATTATTTATAATTATATATGACGATGAATATTTTCTTTACTGGGCCTTGCTCACTCTTTTTCTTTTGTTTGTTTTGGAAATCTTTCTTTGAGATTTCCTATGCATTTATTATGCAAGTATGTGTTACTTGAAGAAATTACAAGGTGTGGACGATTTTTGAGGCTATTTTGCTTGTATATTGACTAATTCTGAATAATTTTGATAGTTGGGTTAAGACACTTGAGTCACACTTTGGTTTACAATGTAATTTATTATTATTTATTTATTTTGTATTTTATATTTTGGGGTCTTGATAGAGAAGGGGGGGTGTGGGGAATTTGGTTGCTTGTTCCATGGAAGATGGCCTTCTTCTTCATAGTTGAGAGGTTAGAAGGGGAGGATCACGTCCGGCCGGCCACAATCCCAAGTTGATCCTTCCTTGCATTGTAAAATGTGAACCCCTAAAGGTATTTTTGGAAAAAATGAATTGAAAATAGGCAATTCAAGGGGATGGTTTTAGTGACATCGCTCATCATATGTGTTTAAAAAACAGGAAGGGATGTAGCCACTCGAACATGTTAGATATCCGACCAGTCAATTATATATTCGATCAGTTCTTTGTATTTCGATTGTCCATTCGGTAAGATATGTTTTCTTCTCCATCAAGAAAAAAAAAGGGCTATATGCTTACTTGATGCCCAAGCTTAGCGTTTAGATATGACAAAAAAGCACCCCACTAGAGTGTCAATGGGGAAAACCGGAAAAGTGAGTGGGAGGAAATAGGGGAAAGCTAGTGAAGGTGATGGCGAAACGGAACTTGTATGAAAGGTTCGTTGTGACATCTAATGCCATTTAAAAAGGTAGGCCCTGAGGAATAGTGTCACCAAAAGAACAACAGCTCAGGAATGACAAAAGTTTGATAGCTACGTGAAACTGATTCTTACTATCCCTCGGCAATTCTAACACCAATGAATTGACCGACCAAACAGTCTCTTCCTTGCAGTACTCGCTCAGTGAGTCAAATAGTCGAGTGAAGTGAGTTTGGAGAGATGGTTCTTTTGCCTTTTGCCTCTAAGCAAGACTGTTGGTCCGGTCCTTCTGGAGTTTATTCTAGTCTTCGGTTTCTGGGCAGACTTGAACCCCCACATTCGGCCAAATACAACTATTTCCCCCCTTGAAATGAAATGCTGAGAGTCCTGCAATAAACAAAATGATTATAATATTTTTTAAGTGCTCAGTACCCTCATACCCCCTATAATTTTCCTCTTGCTTACCCCAACACCCATCCCTTCTTCTTATAGTTTGTTCTTTCGGATCTTGCTTTCATCTCGGTGAACTAAAGAGATGAGATCTTGAAGAAATCATGTAAAATAATAACAATCGATGATTATAAAAAAATTATCAACACATTTCTCAATATGGGTGTATACTATCATTTACAAAGTCATGATGTTCCAAGCTACGTTTAAAAGAGAATTATTCCTTCATTTTCTTAAAATATATCAACCCTTTATCTACCATTCCTGCATGACTATAACCAGCTAACAAACCCACAAAAGTTATAGAGTTAGGTCTAACTCCGGACTCTATCATGCACATAAAAAGCAAGTCAGGTCTAACTCCGGACTCTATCATGCACATAAAGAGCATCTCCATGGTCTCCCTGAGCCCGTGCATCCCACATGGAGAGATAATAGAAGTTTAACAAATTAAATCTTTCTTTTGCATATGATAAAAAACTCTACAAGAATCACCTATGTTTTTATAGCTGTCATACATGTGAATGAGAGTTGTTCCCAAGTAGACATTAATTTCCATGCATGTCCTCAGCATGTGCTTATGGACCCACCTTCCTTGCTGCAAAGCTCCAATAGAAGCATAGGCTTGTAGTATGCTCACCATTGTCATCTGGTCAAGCTTGACTCCATCTCTCCGCATCATGTTAAAGATGGACATAGCTTCATCACATTCCCTGTTCGATCACATACATGTTAGATAAAAAGGCAAGAATAAAGAAGAAATTTTCACCTTCTACATAAAGCCGATGATGGAATTGCTTTAACAAAAAGGAAGACTACTCTCACCAAACTCCCTACCCTGCTATCATAACATTAAAACCCGCCATCATTCTAGAGGGCCTTTCATCAAACATCTTCCTTCCAAAGCCAAACTCCTCGCACTTCACATACATTGGTGTGGTGGCAACAGACATATTTCTATTGCAACCCCTCTTTCGGATCTTGTCATGAACCTGCCTCCCATGGATAAGTGACCTCGTGTCAGTGCAAGATAGGAGGATGAATGTGAAAGTGAACTTGTTGGGCCCCGTCTTTCCCCTCTTGAACATGGCGTCATAGAGCCCACGGCCTCCCCAAAAAACCCATGTTTGGCAAAGAACTTAGTGGTCTCATTCTAGAGGAACAACGGCGGGGAGGCAAGGGCCTTGTGAGGATGTGCTTGGTGGGGATAAGGTGGCAGTGGCGGTGGCAGAGGTAAGCATGGGCAAGGCGGTTGAGTCGGCAACACCATTGTTAATTCAACTCGACCTTGTCGCACCGCGTGCCACTTCCTCCTTAGACCGGGTTTGGCTCAGGAATGGTATGTGTTGGGGTGTGACAAAGGTCATGCCAATAGGAAGTGGCAAGTGTGACTGGAAATTGAAGTGGACTAAATGGAGGTTGGCTAATCGTTGAAGAACACTCAACCAGCCACAAGATGCCGAAACAAGCCACATACAGCACCCTACGACAGCGATTTCACATTATCGATGGCAAACAAGAGGGGCAGAGGACATAGTTAAGTGCTAAAGACTGGAGCAAAGATGGAGAGCTCTAGTGGTGAAAGTTAGTCAGTAGCAGAGCCATTTGATTGTCAAACGACACAAAAACGACGCCTTTACTCTAAAGTGCATGCACAACAACATGTACACTCGACCAAAGGGGTAAAAGGAGGGTTAGAAGGAGCTGTCGGTAGGTTCAGAAGTGGCTTAGGTTGGTGGTAGCTAATTCCAACCACTTACAAGGTAGATTAGTTGCCGGACAGTACACCCTTGTTGTTCCAACCACCTAGCAAAAATTGTAGTTTTTCAAGTGTCTGGGTAACCAAAGTGGGAAAAAAGTGAAAGGAAAGGCTTGTTCGACTAGGATAGGGTAGAGGGAAGCTGGTTCAACTGGAAGCAGCCCATGATGGCTCCAATTTGACTCCAAGGACAAAAACAAAAGGGGCAAAATTTGCTCAAGCATAAAAGGGCTAAGGGATGAGTAGGGGCCGAATATGTGTTGGAAAAAAGGGGCAGAGGGGTGGAGCATGGCAGACCAAGGCCGGTGACGAAAGCTCTCGCTGTCACCATGCTAAGTGTCACAGGTGCAAATCTTTGCCTGGCATCTATACCTGTGATGGCCTGACTGCACAACGCAGCCAGCAGGCTGCACTTGCGACCTTCCCACTCATATGCACAAGGGGAAATAAACAATCAGCAAGGAACGCCTACTTTGGTGCAAAGGGGCTCCACCTTATGCTATGTAAACTCAGTTCATCGGTTACAATGGCAGGGAGAGGGCAGGGGCTGATCAACCAGGTCGCTGTGCTCAATCTCTCAGAGTTCTCTGGTTCATCTTCACAATATCTCCATCAACCATGGCTGTCCTGCACTCTCCCCTTATATAGACTCAGCCTTGGTTGGTTCGTATCATACTAGGAATATAAGAGACTAACCTATGCAAGAGTCCCTCCTTGTCCAACTCTTTCAGCCCAATCAAGGGTGTCCCAATACAAATCAAGAAACTAGCAAGAAGTCCGTCTTCTACTAGGAGTTTAGCGCCCTGCTACTTCTAGAGTTCGTCCATCCAAGGAAACCTACTGCCTTCACTCCCACTTGCGCGCTAAGAGTCTGGCTGCGATATATGAGGGGATCCTAGCTGCCTTAGGAGTTTGCCCCTAAGGGGTTGTGGTGCCCAGCTAGCCACCAAGAGTCCTTCCCATGCAGGAACTCTTCCTCAGCCTGCTCCGCAAGGCGAGTACGCGTCCAAGACTGCTCCAACACTGCTCCCAGCATCCATCCCAGCCCAAGGGGTTGCCTAGATTGTCCGTCACCCAGGCTAACTTAGTTGTTCGCTGCCAAGTATAGGAGGTAGCTGCCCCCTTCTCTAAGAAAAAAGTTGAGGGGCTAACACTAAGGCAAGTTGGGTGGAGGCCTACCGATAGCTGTCAGCTAGTGGTAGAGGTGACAAAAGATAAAGATAGAGAGAAGAGGGGCATAAGCGAAGATGGTTGGGTAGGAAGCATGTGAAACGGAGCAAATCAAAACACTAAGGGGCCAAAACAACAGCCTCCCTGTTGTTGAGGCTAGGCGTAGGAAAAAGAAAAGGAAAGGAAAGGAAAAATAATTTATGATTGGAGCAAAAGGGGAAAATGGCCAAAAGGGGTTGAGTTGGGTTGCGAACATCTGCCTTCTGCCATCGCCTAGCCACAGTGGAGTAGGCTGGAGGCTGATCAGCCATGGCTAGTTGGCGGTAGCCACCACAGAAGCAGATTAGGGGGCGACAGATTTGAAACAGAGGCAGGGGCGGAGATGAAAGGGGGGCAGTGGGGCTAGCCAGGGGCAACGACTTTGTCGAGGCCAGCTAGACAGAGGCTGGCTGGCGGCGGTGGTGCCACCTTCAAGCTCACACAAAGAAAGGAGGGGGGCTTTTTTCGCACAATTATATTTTTTTATTTTTTATTTTTCCATCTCTCATTTTCTTTTCTATTTTATTTTTATTTTTCACATCAAAAAGTTGTGTAGTGTGTCAAGGCATACAGCCTATGACAAGTTGCACACTCGATTATAATTATGAATACTAAATGAAATGTGAAAAATAAATATGTTTAAGTGTCAAATTTCTCCATAAAAAATCAGTAAAAAATTTACAAAAATATCTCAAAAACTTATAAAAATTTAGGAAAATTACATAATGAGTTATAGTCATTATCCTAGTTTGCGGGTGTAATGGATAGGAAGGTGGCGAGGGAGGAATTTGGTTGCTTGGGTCCATGGGAGTTGCCCTTCAATCTTCATCATGGATGAGAGGTTAGAATGGAAGATCACTTCTGGCTGGCCACAATCCATAGTTGGTCCTTCCTTGCATTCAATTGTGAACACCTACCATAAGAAATTTTTTGGAAAAAAAGGAATTAAAAATAGGCAATTCGTGGGGTGGGCAAAAATACGAAGCATATAGCAAGCAGCCAATAATGAGCGGCGTAGCATTTCTCTTTAGATAATTTACAAAATTGAGAGAATGACGTGGATAATAATAATAGGCTAAAGCGCCAAAATTTTAGCAAATCACAAATAGTTTTTGGGCGAGGGGGACAATGAGGAATTTAAGTGGGCCTTGATTGGCCTTACCTCTTCCCCACTAGATGAGTCTACTGGACGATTCAAACGTGTTAGATGTCCGACCATTCGATCATCTATTCGTTCAGTTCTCTGTAGTTCGATTGTCCATTGGTTAAGATGTGTTTTCTTCATCATAAACAAAGCAGGGATACCTGCTTACTTGATTGATGCCCAAGCTTAACGATTAGATATGACAGATTAACAGGAAGCACTGAAGCAGCACAGCATGTCAATGGGGAAAAGTGAGTGGGAAAGCTGGTGAAGGTGATGGCTACATAAAATGGAATGGAACCTGCATGAAACGATGAAAAGGTCAGAGTGACATCTAACACCATTTATTGAAAAAAATGCCTTTAAAGAAGGTAGGCCCTGAGGAATAGTTTCACCGAAAGTACAACAACTCAGGAATGACACAAGTATGATAGCTACGTGAAACTGATTCTTCTGACTCTAAAAAAGTGCACAATGTAAACGATTCGTCAATTGGAGTTTTTGTTTCTTCGGCTACAAGAGTCTATCACCTAAATGGCTTTGCTATCTCACTCAGCAATTCTAACACCGATGAATTAACCGACCAAACGGTCTCTTCCGAAGAGTGCTCACTCACTGAGTCAATTAGTGGAGTGGAGTGAGTTTGGAGACTCAGTTCTTTTGCCTTTGGCTTCTAAGCAAGCCCGTTATTTCGATCCTTCTGGAATTGATTCTCGTCTTCGGTTTCTCAGTGGCCCTGACCCCCCACTTTCGGCCGTTGTGGAAAGTGCGTGATGTGATGTGAAACGGAGTTCAGTTTTTTATTATTTTTTGATAGGAATGTGAAAACGGAATAGAATAAAGGAACAAAGGACTTAGTTTTCTTGAGGAAGGTTTGGTGACCAATAGAGGGAGGCTACCACATCTTCTAGGAAGTGGTGACCACTGGTCATGTATGTGGTCAAATAAAATATTTATAAATAAATTCTTCTATTAAAAAAATAAAGGCATACTTATAATATATAAATTTTTATGTTTTCTATTTATAAAAAATAATAATATATATATATATATATATATATATATATATATATATATATATATATATATATATATATATATATATATATATATATATATATATATATATATATATATATATATTCTTCTATTCAAAAAATAAAAGCATACTTATAATATAAGAATTTGTAAGAATAGAAAACATAAGAATTTGTATATTATAAATAGAAAACATATATATAATTTGAATAGAAAACATATATATATATATATATATATATATATATATTAATAAAAATTTGATATATAAGTTCATCAACAAATTTTGATCTTCGATGATGCATGCGAAATCATCCAAACGTTTAATAAAGCTTTTTAAGTTTTAATTAATTGGCTCAGAATATGTGCATTGCATAAAGTTCATTAGGATCTATATATTCTATCTAAGCAAAAAGGTAAAAAAAATTTGTTCTAACATATTCGTTGATTGATTATTATTTTCTTTACAAAAATTATATGTACATAAAAAATAATAAATTAACTTTTTTAATTTTATGTATTTAATTTTGTACTCTATATACTAGTTATTATAGAAAAGATAATATAAAAAATATCAACATGAGATATTTTATATAAAATAATGCTACTAAAATTAGATAGTGGAATATAATATTACATTAGATACCAACACATTAAAGTTTGTTTTTAAGTTAGCTTTTAGATAGTTTGAACTATGTTTTTAATTGTACTGTTATATACTTCATATATATTTATATGTATGTTCATTATTTTATTTTTTATTATATTAAATGTTATTAAAAAATGATATAAGCCCGGGATTATATGTATCTATGGAGCCTAAATATATTATTAGATAGAGATCCGACGGCATAAAAGATATAAACAAATTTACTTAAATTATACAGGTGATTAAATTAAAATCGCACAAAACCCGAATTAATGTATGCCACGCGCTTTTTTTTGTTAATACGGAGAGTCGTGTCTATTTAAAACCGCTGCTGGCTTCCCATCTCCAACCCATCAACTACTCTTTTCGGTTTCTGATTCTCTGCTTTGATCACTTTCAATGGAGGGCTACTCAGCCGGTGCTGGACGTGGAGGAAGAGGCGGCAGGGGACGACCCAATCAGCCCCGCCATTCGGGTCCGGCCTCGACCCAATACGACCGCCGCGATCACGAGCGACAGCAGGGCCGGGGATCACGTCCGGGATATGGCCGTGGCGACGAGGCCCCCCGGACTTCAGTGGGCTACCCTACCAACTCCGGCGGAAGGGGTGCCGAGCATCAGCAGTACGGCGGCGCTGGCAGGGGATCGCACCCGGGCTCCGGACGCGACGGCGAGTCTCCCCGGACTTCAATGGGCTCCCCTGCCAACTCCGGTGGCAGGGGTGCCGAGCACCAGTCGGCTCCGGTTCCGAATCCGTGGAGTTACGTAGTTAGTCATGGCCGGAGTCAGAATGCCGGCCCCGGCCAGGCCCAGTATAGGCCTGCGGCGGCCCACCGCGGTGGAAGAGGAGGGGGTGCGGCGCAGCCCCAGCCGCAGCCTCATCCTCAGTACAGGCCCGTGCCGCAGCTGCCACCCAGCACCGCCACTGTTGACATTGCGACTGCCACTGGTATGTTTTCTTTTCCATCTTCATTAACTTGGATTGGGAAATAGAGTCTTGGGTAACCTCTACTTTAACGAATCCGCCCAGAAAGCCATAGGTTGAAGAAGATCTAATTTTGAGTTTTGCACTTTCTTTATAGTATTAGATTACTGTTTATTACGCGGACCGGTTAGTTGGTTCGTGATTCTTACCTTAATCAAATAAGAACTTAGCTGATTGATTCAGATCAATTCCCAATGGCCCCAAATCAACCTTGTTCTGTTTAATTATGATCACGTCAACGTTGATATACTGAATTTGCTAGTGAATTGTCGATTTCACAAGCCTAATTATTATTGTTCACAGATCAACTTGGAGCAATGGCAGTCTCTCAACCCCTGCAGCTGGCTGGGCAGAAGCATGGAGAACTTGTCCCAATGAAGCGGCCTGACCAGGGACAGAATCCCCCAGCCTCTTCCACTAGGAGGATCTCACTTCTGGTGAACCACTTCCCAGTCCAGTTCAACCCCTCAATGGTTATCTTGCACTATGATGTTGCTGTGAAACCGGAGGCAAGACCTAGAGAAGCTGCTTTAGTGATGGAGCAACTGTTGTCTGTTCATCTGGCATCACGCCCTCTAGCCTATGATGGCCAGAAGAACATCTACAGTGCAGTCTCTCTACCCGCTGCAATCGAAGTTAAAGTATCCAAGGAGGAGGGTCGTGCGCCTCGAACATACGACGTGACTCTTCAGCTGGTAAACGAGCTAAGCCTCAGCTCAGTCCTTGAGTTCCTCAGTGGTTCTCGACCCGTCGTTCCCCGGGAGGTGTTGCAGGGGTTGGACGTGATCATGAAGGAGAACATGAGGAGGAGCAGATTGCCGATCGGTGGATCCTTCTACTCCAAAGGAATGGGGAGAGATGTTGACATTGGTCGGGGAGTTGTTGCTTCCATGGGAGTCAATCAGAGCTTAAAGCCCACCTCTCAGGGTCTTGTCCTGTGCCGGGACTACTGTGTCAACCCTTTCCGCAAAGGGGTCCATGTCATGCAGTTTCTTGAAGAAAACTTGAACATTCGTTTTGACCCGAGGAGGGGATTGTCACCATATGAGCAGAAGAAAGTTGGGGCAGCACTGAAGAAATTGAAGGTCACTGTAACTCACAGGCGAACCTATCAAAAGTTTGTGGTTGTGGGCCTTACTAGGGAAGAAGCAAGGGCGATAAGGTTCCCAATGGAGGATGAAAACAACACGGGTGCCCCCAGAATGATGCCACTTCTACAATATTACAGGGAGGCATATGGCAAAGAGGTTGCGTACAAGTTGCTTCCTTGTTTGGACCTGAGCAAGAACCAGAAACCTAATTATGTGCCGATGGAGTTCTGTGAGTTAGTCGGATGGCAGAGATTCCCAAAAGACCATTTGGATCGCGACCAAAATAATGAACTGAAGAGGTTGGCATTGGCCCGGCCGGCCGACAGGAAGGCCCATATCTGCGAATTGGTTCAAGCTGAGGATGGTCCTTCTAGGTATGTATTCATATTACTTGATCCAAAAATTTTAGGTTGTTTGTTCCTATTTTTACACATTTCACTTACATTGGTAATCACATGCCCACCCATATGATGTTATGTTCATACATTTTTATTTGAGGCTTTTCTTGTCAAGTGGCATGTCTAAGTTGTGACATGGGTGGTCTTGCTGATACTTGAAAATAGAAATTATTGAAAATGTATACCTTTTGAACTTTTATTTCTAGCATATTCCTTTTCCAACGTACCCTTGTATTAAGAACTTCCATCGAAAATATATAGAAGTAGTATTCCGTATGTCCAACATTAATAGCTCTATTTGGTTTTTTATATTAAATTAAAATAAATATTAATGTGGGATAGAGGGAATATTTATATATTTATTTAAAAAAAAACCAAAAAAGCCTTCACCTTCTCTCCTTTGCCCTAACATTGCGCCATGAGGGGTAGTGTTTAAGAGGGTATGACCACTATTTAAATTCATAGGTGGAAATGGGCTATAGATTCGAACAGAGAAGAAGGAAATGAAAGGCAATTTTGTACATTAATTTATATTAAAAAGTATTTTTAATAATAAAAATTAAGGGTAGTATTGGACTTTTTTACATTTTAAGGGCATATTTTAGATAGGAATTCTTAATATAGGTGCACATAGGGAAGAAAAAATTTGACATGGGATATTGAAAATAAAAGTTTGAAAAGTGAATATTTTAGATATTTTTACTTATTTAATTTTTGAATAAAGTGAGTTATGATTTTCTAGAATTTATTCAAGAGATCTTGCATTACTGGGTTGGACTAATATCTTATGTTTCAAACAGGGGTGGGATCATCGAGAACTTCAACATCAGTGTTGACACAAACATGACTAGAGTGATTGGCCGACAACTGAACACACCAGTTTTGAAGATTCGTGACCAAAGAGGTCGACATTGCAAAATGATTCCCCAAGAGAATGGGCAGTGGAATCTTACCAAGGATAAAGTGCTTGAGGGGAGTATTATCGACCGTTGGGCTATAATTGATTTCTTGTATGATCGTCAACCACCGACACAACTGGACCCATTTATCAACAGCTTAGTCCAACGTTGTATTAGATTGGGGGTTAACATGAGGGGTGCTCCTTTGCTTAAGAAGGTTTGTAGGATGGAAGTCCTTGACAACCCCAGTGAACTGTCCAATATGCTCCACGAAATTAGGGATCAAGCAGAAGGGAAATTACAAATTCTAATATGCATAATGAGTGAACGTCATTCTGGGTACAAGACTCTCAAGAGGATATCGGAGATTGAAGTAGGGATCATCACACAATGTTGTTTGCGCAACCCTGCAATCAGGCCCAACAATGATCAATACCTTGCTAATCTTGCCCTGAAGATAAATGCCAAGCTTGGGGGTGCTACTGTGGCACTCTTTAATGACCTCCCATGCCTTCCAACTAATAAGGGTGTTATGTTCATTGGAGCGGACGTGAACCATCCTAAAAGTTATGATGCGGTAAGTCATTCTATTGCTGCAGTTGTTGGCACGATTAATTGGCCAGGTGCCAACAAATATGCTACTCGGTTTCGTATTCAAGATCATCGCAAGGAAAAGATTCAGAACTTGGGTGAAATGTGTCTGGAAATAATTAATGTTTATACCCAAGCCAATGGAACCAAACCAGAGAAGATTATACTATTTCGTGATGGAGTTAGTGAGTCACAATTTGATATGGTCCTCAATGAAGAGCTAATGGATATCCAGAAGGCCATAAACTTGAATGGATACTCACCGACTATCACTCTAGTGGTAGCTCAGAAACGCCATCAAACTAGGATCTTCCCTGAATCTTTTAATGGGAATGTGCCTCCTGGGACAGTCGTGGATACCATCATTGTTCATCCACAACAATTTGATTTTTACTTGTGCAGCCATAATGGGATATTGGGCACGAGCAAGCCAACACATTATCATGTTATTCGAGATGAGAACAGGTTTACAACAGCTCAGCTTCAGGAGATTTTCTATAACCTTTGCTACACTTTTGCGCGTTGCACTAAGCCTATTTCATTGGTACCTCCAGTGTATTATGCTGACCTTGTTGCTTATCGGGTGCGGTTTTACTATGAAAGCCTAGTTGAGACTTCTACCCCATCTGATTCGTCGTTGTCATCTCGGGGATCTTCTCTTTCACCTCTTGATACAGATGAGTTGGTGAAATACCTCAAGTTGCACCCTAATGTAGAGAATCAAATGTTTTTCTGCTGATTAGAATTTGAAATAGGGGTGGAGTTTGGTGGGGGAGAGGTTATGTAAATTCACATGTGACTTTGGGCTTTTGTAAGTTTATTATTTTAGCTGTTTTGTTTGTGTTTTGGTTGTGCATAATTATAAATTCTATGTCACAGTTCAGCTATTCTGGGGTCCAAATGTGTGTCCCGCATCTGTCTACTGATTCCTGACCGGAGGAAAAACTAAAAACAATTAAAAATGGTTTTTTGTTGAATAAAAGTTCAGAACATGGAAGCAACAGAAAATGATAGCAAATAACAGACTCGCATTTATATTCACGAAATTAGATAGAGCCATTACGGCCTTTTCAAGGCGGAAAATGGCAAACATGTAATTGCCTCTTTGTCCTTTCAGCAAGTTGGAGATTTTGATGATAAAATGAAAATCCCCCAAGAAGCATGGTGGAACTGTTTGGGGCCCTTTCGATTTGTTTTGGTAAGTTCATTTTATTTTTAACAAAAAATAAGATTTCATGCGTAATTGAAAATTCCATTCACGGTCATGGCAAAAACTCAACATTATATGGTGGCTTTGGTGTTGCTGGAAGGTGAGAGATATAGATGTAATTGGCATAAGTGAAAGGACTTAGCAGCCGGTTGAATTTGCCGCTCACAAGTTTGTCTTGTCCTAAAAAACAAGGTCAGTCTTAATGTGGAAGACATATCTGTAGACGAGGTAGCACTTGAAACTCTCCCCTTGTAATACTTCTATACGCTTCTAGCGGGATGGGTTTTGTGACCGAAGCCCCGTGACCTTAGGCTTTTAACATTACTTGCAACAATATATAGCGACCCTCTTATATACCATGTTTGATACCTATAAGAGCCGGTCACATAGTTGGTCAGAAAAGCTTTTGTATTCTTTTCTAGTTGCAATTTTTATTGTGGAAGAAAAGATTGTAAGTCCCATTTAGCTTCTAAAACAAAATGATGCCAAAACGATGCCAAAAGAATTGGTCTTTTTCCAAGGGTCCGGCTGAAGTCGTCTGGATATTGTTTTGTTTAAGGGCCATAATTGGATCCAGAAGAGTCTTCCTCCTTAGAAGAATTGGGCCGTTATAGTCACCATTGTGGGTCAGAAGGTATGAACACTAAGGTGGGCTGCTGATATTACTATTAGTAAAAGTGTACGTGCACGCAAGTGTTGTACCTCATAAATTTAAAGTTATATTACCATATGTACATTGAGCTATAGATTTAGAATTTAGAAATTGGTTTGTTCACTGCTAATTTGAGGAAATTTAACCGGCAGTTGTTCAGTTCATTTTCTATTGTTCTCAGTTGAAAAATTCAGTTTGGAATTTTAAGAAATTCAATTGCTTAATTTGGAGTCTCATTTTAGTTGTGAGATTGATTTTATATAAAATCTGAGAATTGCTTCCGCGTGCCACCATAATTGTTTAAATCAAATAACTTGAATCTTTTTCAATTTCGACTGTACTAAGTACATCTATTCTGCTACACATCCATTTATATTTCCCTTCACAAAAATCCTTAATGTTCCCATTTCTATTTAAATAGATAACATAAACACATCCAAGGAATTCCATCTCAAACCAATACAAAATTTCAAATGGTAATTAGAGAAAGGGATCTCAGAAGATATAGGTGATCTCTGCGAGTCTCAAAAATCACATTTTTATAGAAATTTTGAACATGTCTAAAACTACCATAAATTCAACTATATAATATGCACATATAATATGTAGAGACCCCTTTATATGAGCCCGGGCTCATATAAACTTATGTGAGCCCGGGCTCTATGGACCGTCGGATTTACATCCGACGACTAATAATACTTATGGATTATACTTATTGGTTAAACCCATGAATATTATGGGTCGCCGGATGTAAATCCGATGGCCCATAAAGCCTGGGCTCACGTAGATTTATATGAGCCCGGGCTTATATAAACTTTTTCCTAATATGTATTCATTGAATACATATTTTATACATACAACTATATATATGCATATATTGTATGCATATATTGCATACAATGTATTATAGCAAGTTCTAATTTAAAGAATCCTTAGAAAAATTGTTTATGTAATTAGAGAGAAAAAAGAGAGGATGTCTCATCAATTCCATAACAAATCTTGAGCTAAACATAATATTGTCAGAGTACATATCTGAGTTTTACATACCAACATAATCCACCGAACAAACCAAATATACCAGACATTGCATCAACAAGCCTTGAACCAGATAATTAATCTATTTATAAGTAATAATTAAATTTGAAGACATTGAAAGATATCAAAACTAAAATAGTTCTTCTTTATCTAGCTTTTTACTAACATAAATATGCAGTAAAAGTTCCGTACGTGAACAGCAAGACTTCACCTTTCCAAAAATCTTAGTAAGCTTTCACTGGCATTGAAGACTTGTCTCCACCAAACGTTGACATTTCTAAATCTAAGCTTCCTCAGTCTCAGCTTCCTCCAGTGTATTCTATCTACATCTAGCTGCATCATAGCACTGAATTTTGAGTTGGTAGCTAGTCTTTGATCTTAGGTTTATTTTTATCTCTTTCTTTTTGCCTATTCTTCCCTATCCCTCAATGAAATGCTAGCTTAACCTATTCCTCTTACACTCAGAAGATGCTGGATGGATGGAACTACATCACACAACAAAGATTGTGTTGTCCTGTTGTAGACAATCTTGGAACAAAACCCTTGGATTGATCTCTACAGTTGATAAAGGAACTGCTCTGGATCTCGATCTTGCTAGGTTTACATGGACCAGACAAAGTAACAGGGCTGCGTGCCATAGTCCTCCCTTCAGGTAGACTTATTGTAGGAGAACCGATGAAGCGCATGCATCTTTCCATGCTTCTAGTAATGACTTGATTATAACCAGTAACAGAATTATTATAAGTTACTTATACGTTTTTATGAAGGGAAGAAGATAGAGATTTAGATAAAAAGAGTTGTGTGCCCCACTTGGGTATCGTCAAGTGGAAAATAATAATCAATACTGAAGAGTTTGCTAGGTTAATGTAATATTGGTCTTGATAAGCACAGATTGGCCAGAAGTAATACAACTAAGGAAGTTCATATGAGCTGCATAAAATGGAGAAACCATTAATGAAAAAATAAAGCATTTTCTAAAGACCATGAACAATCGAGTCCCACCTCCAGTCAAGCACACAAAACTTGTATGTCATGCATCACAATATCACGCTACCTGAACCTTCAAAATCAGGACTATATAGGATAAAAATTTAGAAAATGAGAAAAAAGATCAATCCTTACAAACACAGCTAAGCTGAGCAAAGAAACAAATGAGAGAAAGAGGAAAAGGGAAGGAAAAATTGCCTCAAAAACAGAATCGCCAAACAAAAAACACTAGTTTTCCCCTCTTCCCTACGTAACATTTATGGAGAAAAGAAGTGCATATCCAATTTCCAGGCCACAGAAAATGGTATATTGCCATCGAACAAAATAAATTGTATGTAAAAGAAGGAATATTGAAACCAATAAGAAACAACCTATATAACAATCCAATTTCGGTCATACAGTCATACAACCTATCAACAAGCCATATAGTCATGTGCTTATGAGAAACAGGTCTTTTCGGTATATTCCAATCCAATTTGCAGGTGGCAAATATAGTATGAGAGAATTGACAACAATTAGAAGGACTCCGAAAATAGATAAGAAAATTAACCTCAGCCATAGAAACTCGGTGGACAGGCAGAGCTACGGGAGTTGAGCTCTTCAGAAGAACGGAAAAGCGAACAAAGAGAGGAAGAGAGAGCTGGAATCAGCAAGTTCGTCCGGTAAGACGAAGTTGAAGAAGCGCCCCGTATACAACGACTTCCTGGTTTTTTCGTGAGTGGGCCAGCGACGGGAGAGACCCAACTCGCCTGAACAAAAATCAGAGAGAGAAGAAAAGAGGGAGCGATGGGGAGATAAGCGGCTGCTCGAGCATTAAATAAAGGGAAAGCAGGGAAGGCCTACAACAAAAATCAGAGAGAGCAAAAGAGGGAGCGATGGGGTGGGGAGAGAAGTGGCTGCTCGAGCTTTCTGCATTCAATGGAGGAGAGAAGGGAAGGCCTACTGGGAGGGGTCTACTGGGAAGGCCTCTTCTCCCTTCCCACCGAAAAATTATTCAGTAGCCGTTCTCCGGTACAGGTGGTAGATATGTTATTTTTAAAGAGCGACAGTTTTGATGAATTGGTACGTATTTAAAATTGAGTAAGATGAGATATAAATTTAGAATTATATGTTTAATTATAAGGGACATATACACGGGATAAAATAGTTTTATTGGAAACTTTTTTTTTTTTGCCTATGTCTATAATTTTATTTTTTTATAAGTTAAATAAAGATAAAGAGGGGTAATTAAGGTATAAATTATCTGAGTGCCGAGTGGATTGCCAGGGATGTTAGGTCGGTTACTAAAGTCGGGTATATGGTAAAACCCGACTGACCTATTTAGGTTTAAGTTTTTACATTCAACTTAACTAACTATTTGGGTTAAATTTAAATTTATTATTTTTTAAATAAAATCCAACCTGTCTTATTCAAGTTTAGGTTTTTAAATTTAACTTAAACAGCTATTTAGGTTGAATTTGAGTTTATTATAAATATTAAATTTAAATTTAATAAAACTCGACCCCAACCAAACCTGATAACATCCTAAAACAGCTACTCGTGCTAAGGAACTTGTTTAGTGGGGTTCATCTCTGTCGATCCTTGCTGGCCTCAATCTAACTCAGGCAATTGCTTTGCTCCTTTCGTGGATGAGAAAAATAGACCTCAATGCATAAATGTGTATAGATTGCTTTGATGTGTATCTCTTTTGGTAATCCAGTCTTTAGTATAACAAGCCATCACATTGGATATCCAAATGTTTTGCTTATTTTACTTTTTCATGGCGAGTAGTGTATAAGTCCGTAGGAGCTAGGACCCGACTATTGCCGAGAACGTGATCTAACATTGTGTCTTGAAATGGAATTGAAAAATCAACTTCTCTACCGACTGGTCCTTGCAATAAACTAACTTTACTTCTATACAACCCAATATGGTTATAAGAGAGAAGAGAGTGGTGTGAGAGGTTTTAAGACATTGGGTTTTGGCTTTTATGTGAGAGGTAAAAGTGGGTTGCAGAGAGCTTTGCAAGGTGTATAAAGAGGGGTGGTTTCTTCTTTGGGGAGAATTTGTTTGCCTTTTCAAGGGCTTTTTACAGGGTGTTTTTCAAGAGGAGGGAAGATAATATCAACCAAATATTTTCACTTAGTAGATTTGTTGTTATTACTTGTGGAGGTAGGCATTGTCAAACTATAGGGTAATCTCATTGGCTCTTCTAGTAATATTTTTATTATTTGTTCATCATTATATGTATTGCTCGTGTTAATATAGCACACTAGAATAGTCGTTAATCGATGATTGGGTTTTGTAAGAATCCTAGTGATGGTTAGCAGTCCATGCTGAATCGTGCACTCCTCCACTTGTACTTTGGCGTCCAAAAAAGACAATTACAACACTATCCATGAACTCTCCTTCCATGGATTATGGCAGCTAAGAAAATGAAGTCTCTCTTTCAACCAAACATGGGAATTTGTAAAGTTGTCAAAGAGGAAGAAAGCCTTATACAATAAATTGAGTTTTTCAACTTGAGGAAAAATCTGATGGGTACATGAAGTACAAGGCTAGACTAGTAGTGAGGAGACTTCAACATAAACATGATATTTATTTTCTAGAGATATTTGCTCAGGTAGTAAAAATGAACACAATACAAATTATGTTAAATATTGTGACTTATGAGGACCTACATTTGGACCAGTTAGATGTCAATACCACTTTTATTCACAATGATCTTAAGGAGGAGATTTACATGAGGCAACCAACGGGCTTTGTTGTCTTAGGTATAGAGTGCTTGGTTTGTAAGCTCAAGAAAAGTTTGTATGGTCTTAAACAAGCACCCAAATAATGGTACAGGTTTATTTTGAACCTGCTATATACATTGTGAGGTTGACCATTATTGCTATCTCAAGTAATTTAACGATTCTTATATTATTCTAATAGTGTATGTGGATATGTTGATTGCAGTGTCAGACAGAGCGAAAATATAGAATCTCAAGTAGGCTTTATCTAAAGAGTTCTCTATGAAGAATCTAGGGGCAGCAAATTAGATCTTTGGGATGATGTTTAACAAAGATACACAAACACATATATTAAGACTTTCTCAGGCGAATTACATAGACAAGGTACTAAAGAAGCTAAATATGCACACAGCTAAGCCAGTCAACACACTTCTGCCTCATTTCAAGCTAAGCAAAAGGGATTGTCCCAAGTTTGAGGAGGAGCGGCTATAAATGAGCAAGGTGTTATATGCATTAGTAGTGAGGAGTCTTATGTATGTCATGGTGAGTAATATGCTAAACATTTCTCATGCAATAGGAGTTATGGTTAGATTTATGAGTAATCCTAAACATGAACATTGGAGAGTTTTGAAATGAATTCTTAGGTATTACAAGGTACTAAGGATTTGGACTTGATTTATGGTGAAACTAAGGTGGAGTTTCAAGGTTATGCAAACTCATATATAAAAGGTGATCTAACTATGTTTTCACATTAGGTAATGTAGCTATCTCATGGATGTTAAGAATGCAGAAGGTTGTCGACTTGTTACATACATAGGTCGAGTATGTTGCAGCTACATAGGTAAGCAAGGAGTTCATCTCGCTTTAGAATTTCTTGAAGGAGGTGGGCAAGTTGCAGGGTGAGAGTTCATTGTATATGAAAGCAAGAGTTTTATATATTTAGCTAAGAATGTAGCATTTCATGCTCGAACCAAGCACATTGACATAAGCTACCACTATATTAGATCATTGGTTGTAATGATCAAATTTTTTGTGGTTTCTACTTTCGTTACGTGGAGAAAATCAAGTTTTTCCTCACAATTATCTTGTATTTTATCCCATATATACGTGTACTTGGTGTCGTGTATGGGGCTTAATAGTAGGTAAAGAGGTGTTGCACTTAATTGAAGTTTTTGCGTGAAAAGAGGGCTGTGACATGCAAAAGGGATTTTGCTTATAAAATACGGCTTTGGCACTTAAGTTGAGATGTTGGTACTTAATATAGGGCTTCGATGCACGAAAAGAGGCTTTTGTGTGGAAAAGGTGGGTTTCAAAGTGTTGGATGAGATGTGGGTGCATTTGAGAACAATTTCGGCATGTAAATTATAGTTTTAGTGGGTGATGGGAGAAATTAAATAAAACAAATAGCATACATAAAGTAAGTTGCAACTCACAGCTAGGACCACTTTTAGTCATTCTCAAAAGGCCCAGAAGGAAATGGAGAAATCCAAGCTTCCTTTAGACCCTCCATTGTCATACTCCGCCGCAGAACGCCCGGATTATGCTCCTCTTGACTACCACGAGACCGGTGGTAATAGATAGGACGCCGCCAGCACCTCCTTGATCCTCCTCCTACTGCCAGTATTCTCCATGTTTTTCCTCTGTTTTGGTCATTTGGACCGCCAGAGAATAGCCACACCACCTCCATGAGTTGTTTCTGGCCGGCCATCACCTCTCCAGCACACCTCTAGGCAGAAAAATCACTCTCTGGGCAGAAAATCCCACACCTTCCTTTCTCCTCTGATAGTTCATGACCTTCAGTTCTTAGTTTTAGAAACCTTCAAAATTTTCAAAATTTTTAGACTACTATAGTATCGATGAACAATAACCATGCATCTTCTTCAACCTCCATCCTTGCTACAACATTGCTACAGTAACTGACAATGCAGTTTTTTTTCATGCTTCTTCTCCTTTTTTCTTTTTGGACTCAAAGGCTATGAATCTCAATTACTTTTATGAATGATTTTGGAGGCTGGGATCAAATATTTTCTCTCTGTTTTGTCCTCTTTCTCCTTAGCTTCAATATGAAATTTTCTCTGCTCTGTTTACATAAATTCTGGACATAATTTTTCTTGTCATATTCATGCCACAATTTCAACCTAGATTAGTTGATTTCTATTCTTCTATCATTCATTTTCTTTTTCTTTCTTCTTGCTCAATTATTTCCATCTTTACTTCGGGTTTCCTTTCTTTGAATTCTTTGCAATTTGTTCTCTATTTATAGTCTTCTCTACAACTACAAACTAAACATATTTGGTTTGCTATACTTGATTTTATTTGGACATTGTCTGCTTCTTTATTCTTTCCATTTATAAGATCCTACTCCTTCTAATGAGCATTAAAAAAGCTATTCGCGTGACATTTATCTACAAGCACAATAAGCCATATTTAAGACGTGTAAAAATTAAATAAAATTTTGACTTAATTCAAATAAACAATTAAACTGATTAATAATTAAATCAAACTATTAATATCTATCTTAACATAAATAAACCCTAAATTAGTATAATCTTACACTAGTAAATAAGGTAAAATGGCATATAAAATATATAGATTTTATGTGTATCGTGTATGATTATGAGCATGATATTTTGAGAAACTTTGATATGATCATGTTTTACGCAACTACGTATGGACTTACAAAGTTCACTAATTAAACCTCTCCTACTGAGTATGATAATACTCATTTCCCCTTTCCTAAATTTTAAATACTCTAGTGACTTTTGTGAGTCTCAACATAAGAGCTTCGTAGGTGGGTGATCGTTTATAATTAAACTATTTACAAGTATACAAGGTAATTGTACTAGGATAAGTTTTTAAGGGATGTCGAATCTTAGGGATAGATAAATTAATTATTAAATCTTAGAGAGAATTAATTGACAATTAAAACTCAAAAGAACTTAAACTAAAACTAAACAATGAAAGTAGTCAATTAAACTAAACAAAAGAAAGCAATATGATGGCAATTACTTAGGAAATTGAATCCACTATAGAATCATAACAATTCCTTGTCCTTTATCTAAATCTAGTGTGAATATGAACAAGTATTTTCAATTAGAAGCTAAAATTACTTTAGAAATAATCATCAATTAACTTCATAGTATGAACTATCTTTGACAATAGCATAAATCATCTACATTAAACTAAACTATAAGCATGATTCGTCTCATCTTAGTATAAACTAATCTAATTCATTAATCATATGAATATTAAAACTATTGCATGACCATCTCATTTAAATCATAGAAATTAAAATTGATGTAAATCTCAAAGCCACATCAATCTATCGTCTACATGATAATAAATCAATACAGAATTGAATAAACATGAAAACTCTTCCTTTAAAAAGGAAATCATTGTCATACAATTGTCATTATTTACAACTGAGATCTAAATTTAAAAAAAAAAATTAAAAATTATTTATAATTTTATCAACTCCTAAGTAAAAAAACTAGTCTTGCATGGTATAATAAGGCTCTTGAATCTCCATTGAAAGCTTTGATTATTTCTCCATCTTTTTCTCTCTTTTTCTCTTTAAAAATCTAATGGAATTTATTAATTTCAAGCCCCATATGACTTTATATAAGCATAAGGGTGATACGAGTTCTAGTTGGAAAAAAACTCAAAATTGGTTTAAAATAGGAAATTGTCATTAAGCCTATCAATCGCCCTAAGTGCTGAGTTAATTGGGTACACTATTTTTGAAAAATCTCTTCAATTCTATGTCCAATTTCTATTTAGGAAGCTACCTATTCATTGGACAGTCTATATTCCTATCAAGTTTTCTACTTTATTTGTTAGGCTCTTTTGTTTATGTCTATATTAATTTCCAACGTGTTTGTCACTTTAGAAAGTTATCTAATTACTCATAAATGTGTCATGAATTGTTCTGCATGTTATCCGATAAGCGTGTCTTACATACAAAATATAAAAAATAGCATTTTAGACGAAGTACATAAATAAAATCCCATCTTAATTCAAATACATGCCTAAACTCTTAATAATGTCGGAACTAATTAATAATTAAATTAAAATATTAATATATATCTTAACATAAATGAATTATAATTAACCTAATATTATACTAACAAATATGGTAAAAAGTCCAAAAATTAACCATGACACTTGTCTATCAAAGTCCTTTTTGATAATTTCAAACCTTTTCTCCAGTCTTCTTCATCCTTAGCACAACATGGCTTTATTGAAGTTTCAATCAGTATCCTTCTTGACAAGCCTCCTATACTTCTACAAAGATTTTGATCTTTATAGCAAGTCTTTTAGCTTAAACTATCTTCAATGAGAATTGAACGAAGGTTTCAATCTCAAGGCTCTTTTTCTTCACCACTTTGTCCTTCAAGAGCAAATAAATATGTGTAGGTGTGAAGCCTCCTTACAAACTATTCATGACTTGTAGGATTCTAATGGCTAAATAATATTGTCTTCAAGGTATAATAGCCATAGAAGCACTCTTACAATTCACCCTGATTAGGGAGACCTAGTGATTTGAGGAGAGGGTGTGACTTTAGCTCAATTTCTTTTGTTTAATTATGCCACTACATGTTTTATTTCTTTCAGTATATATGTATTGGGCTAAGTTGAGAGCGTATATGTATTATTTTCACCACCACCTCCCGATACTTATCGAGCTAGACATACCTTTGAGGCCCAAAAACCTTCTTCCAACGGTCGACCCACCAAGTATATACATGCAATTTGTCACACCCTACTGCACTGTGGCGGGAAAAACCTCTGTACCAGCCCCAGGCCTGGACCTTCCTTCTCACCCCACCTCCATGGGAAAGGAAGGGAAGAAGGAAAGTGGAAAAAGGAAGAGAGTGGTGAAAAGGGTCTCCATTGGGCAACCGAAGAAGGGATCTCAAGAGGTCGTCTGCAATGGCATTGGGGACATCGAGGACTTTTCCGGAGAAGAGTCTCAGAAGATTCGAGCATCTTTGCTGAAATGGTATTACGACAACCAGAGGGACTTGCCATGGAGGGTCAACCAGTGTGAGGAGGAGGGTGAAGGGGAGGGAGAAGAAGGGAAGCGGGAGAGTCGGGCGTATGCTGTGTGGGTTTCAGAGGTGATGCTGCAGCAGACCAGGGTGGCGACTGTCATTGGCTATTATAACCGTTGGATGGAGAGATGGCCCACGGTTCAGGCTCTCGCCGGAGCATCTCAAGAGGTAGGGGATCCGTTGTCTGCCCATAGTTCTGGATTTCATGATTTTGATATTTCTGCAATTGGAACATGTTGACTGTAATTTGCTGATCTCAAAAGTATAAATGTCAGATGAATGCCACATTTATTTACCGGTCAATTTACTAGTTGAATTTGAATGAAACTTCAAAAATTGAATGGTTGAACCCGATGTTGCTGAGGAAGAAAGGCCTTAATGTTTCTAGCCCTACTTGGTTCTTTCTCCAAGAAATGTTATTTACTTTTTTCAACTTTTCTGTTGAATATTATTAAGAAAAGTCAAATAGATTGTGTATGTTGCTATTATTGTCAAAACAATTTATGAATACACTAGAGTCTAGTCTACTTACCAGGAGCTTAATATGAGAAAGAAGACTCGAAGAAAAAGGGAGTGTTCTTCTATAAAAAGGGGATATTCAGTTTTGCACGAGTAATGAAAATCATTATCCGATGAGCTTTTGTGGCTGTATGTACTGAATTTTATGAGTTGCATGTTTCTCCAGAAACTGAACAAGGTTTGGTCTGGCTTAGGCTGTTATATATATGAAGTTACTAGTTGAATTTGAATGGAAATTCAAAACTTGAATGCTTAAACTAATGTAGCTGACGGAGAAAGTCCTCAATGTTACCAGCCCTACTAGGTTATTTCTTCCAGAAATGTTTTTTTTTTTTGCTTTTCTGTTGAATCTTAAGGAAAGTTAAATAGATTGTATATGCTGCAATAATAATCAGAAGCAATTTATAAATACATTAGATTCTAGTCTTCTTACCCAGGATCTTAATCCGTGAATGAAAATTATAATAAAAAAATGTTGTTGTTCTATAAAAAGGAGATATTCGGTTTTGTACAAGTAATGAAAGATTTTTATTCAATGAGCTTTTGTTGCTGTATGTATTGAATTTTATGAGTTACATGTTTCTCCAGGAAGTGAATGAGGTGTGGGCTGGCTTAGGCTATTACAGGCGTGCCCGCTTTCTCTTAGAGGTGATGTCCAGCTTTTAATATACTTATTGTATTGCAGACTCATTTTTTAATAGGGTTCGGACTTTGTTTAAAGGATCCGAGGTACATTTGGGCGTACAAATACTCCTCTTTCTTTATATCTTTCTTCACTGTGAGGAAATCTGTATAACTGCTTTGTATAGGGAGCAAAGTCTATTGTGGAAGCAGGTAAATTTCCTACAACTGCATCAGCACTTCAGAAGGTCCCTGGAATAGGAAAATATACAGCTGGAGCGGTTGCTTCCATAGCTTTCAAAGAGGTGAGTTGTATATGCATAAATCTCTTCATATTTTTCATAATGGGGACAATGACAATATAATGCTTTCTGATTTCAGCCAGTACCAGTAGTAGATGGAAATGTAATAAGAGTGATTGCCAGACTTAAAGCCATTTCTGCAAACCCAAAGGAGTCGACAACAGTCCAAAAGTTCTGGTTAGTTATTTCAGGATAGAAAAGTCGTTATATCATCTTTTGATTTAGTTGCGTTTTTTTTTACTTCTGAAATCCTTGACAGGCATGACCTGGAAAATGTTTTACCATTCCCTTGGGTCTCTGTTTTGTGCAGGAGTTTAGCAGGGCAGCTAGTTGATCCTTCAAGACCTGGAGATTTTAATCAGGCTCTCATGGAACTGGGAGCAACTTTGTGTAGTCCAACAAGCCCGGGTTGTTCAACATGTCCTGTCTCCGGTCAATGCTGTGCGTATGATATTTGCAGTAAAACTGAATCCAGACAGATCACAGATTTCCCAATGAAAGTGGTAAAAGCTAAACAAAGGCATGAGTTTGCTGCAGTATGTGTTCTCGAAATAACAGAAAGTGAGGATCTAAACTCGTGGAAAGCAACACGCAACAAAAATAATGTTTACCTTCTTATAAAGAGGCCGGAGAATGGACTGTTAGCAGGACTTTGGGAGTTTCCATCCATTCTATTAGGTGGCAAGGAAGACAACTCAAGCAAGAGGAGAAAAGCAATGGATCAGTATTTGGAAGACTCATTTAAACTCAATGTGAAGAAAAAGGGGAGAATAATTCTGAGAGAAGATGTTGGAGAATATATTCATGTTTTCTCTCACATTCGCCTAAAGATGTATATAGAGCTGCTGGTTTTGTGTGTGAAAGGTTTAAAGCAGTCCTAACTCAATTTCCAGTTAATATCTGAATATTTTATATAGTTTTTTTAATGCTAATGCTGAGGTATTCTGTTGATTCTAGGTGGAACAAGTGTTATAGATGGTAAAGAGGACCAGATAGCAACCGAGTGGAAATTTGCTAATGTTAAGTCGATGAAACACATGGGATTAACATCTGGTGTCAGGAAGGTAGGTCTGGAACATATTAATTACATGTTTAAAATAGCAAAATGAGCTTATTATTATGATTGCTAATTTAAATGCTGCATAGTCAAGGCTCAAACAATATTACTTAATAAATAACTGAATATGATCCTTTTAAAACAAGTAGTGCTTAACATGCATCGTTTTATTTGTTTTTTCCCTATATTTTTTGTTATATCAGGACCCTTCAACCTTCAAATTTTTTTTGTCAATTCATGCTTGTCTTTGGAATTTTACCAATTCAGTACTCTTTGCTTGTAAATTGAGTTCAGTTCACTGGGAAGTAGTGATTATGATGATGACGACAAAGATGACTTCTCTTTGCTGGCAGGTTTACGACATGGTTATGGATTTTAAGCAAAATGAAGTGACGGTCAATCCTGGGATAACAAAGAGAAAGATTATGGGATGTCAGAGTCGCAAGTAGTTCTCTGATAATTGATCCGAGGCTTTCTAGTGCAAGTTGCACGCCAACTTCTGCAGCAATTGTATGATGCTTTTGCGTGACTACAGCTGCAAGTTGCTACAGCCACTTTCAACTTTCAATATCTTTTTTTTTGTTGTCAATTTATCAAGAGTTTCCCCCTTAATTTATGGAAGGCTTTCAAGGAGTAATCAGAAGTCAACAGGCATTTTTTTTTATTAGCTGATGATTTGTGAAAATTCTTCATGTGTTATTGTTCATATATGATCGCAGCTATGCTATCTGGATGGCTACATGCTTCCTGGATAATTCAGTTGTGTAAATGCACTATTAATGGCAGTGACATGGATGAATACGTGAATGTTAAAAGGTTATGGTTCTTGCATTTCATAATACACCTTTCACGTAGAAGGGAGATTAAAATGTAGATGGTAGCCAATTAGTAATATTGTCATCTCCTGCTTTGTTAAAAAAGATCATATTTTCTTGAAGCCCCAAAAAACCTTTGTTGCAATGGAAATTTGGCTATCTGATTATAGTATCACCCTTTTATTGGGCAAGCGTAATTAGTTATTTGAATTTAACTCCGAGATTCTTGTTCATGTGCAAAAATGTTAGTCTTGATTAGGATAGTCTCGTAATATCCAAGAATTTTTAAGAGAATATTATAAATAATCAAGTTATAAAAAATAACATGCTGAATCTACAGTCAGTTATCCAGTGATAAAGTAGTGCATCAAGCTGATCAAGACCGTGTTTCGAAAATGTGAGGCCCCACAATCAACGTTTACACAAAAGCCGTACTTGAAAGAACATACACATACAGTATAATAAAATTATCTCCAACGTACAAAACAATTAAATGCAAATGTATCTGTTTACATTCAAAATCGAATTTGCCGCCCACAACTTTAGCAAATATATCTGTTTACACTTATAATCGAATCCACAGGTTCTACCAAAGAAATGCAAGAAACATTATTTATTTGAACAAAATCTAAAACTGAAGAAAACCATGAACCCTTATTTGAGCGTAGGTGGAGATCTCCATTCTTTGAATTGGATCGTGTTTCTTTTGACACACTCACGCTTAACATATGCATGAAGGACCTCAATATGGGCCATGAACAAGCCCCAAAGCTTCTGCCCTTGTGAGTGCACTGCCTCAAAAGTCTCAAGGATCACGAAAAGGTGTCAGGTCAATCTTCATAGTATGTTTCCCTTTGCTGACCCTCTTCAAACCAAAAATTAAGAGGTCAGAGACAGAATATGAGTAATAGTCAGCTGCCAGCATTTCATAGTTCGAATGTTAAGTAAACTTACAGCTATTGCTACGAGCTCTGCTAGTAACTCATCCAAGTGACGTAGAGGCTGCAATAATAGTTATGTAAATGAACATAAGGAATAGTTTGACACTAGAGAAAACTCTTCAATTAATATACAGCTTGAATCAATACAGCACTTACCCACTGGGTTGGGCCATCAACAGGTGCACGCAAAGGATCATCATGCACCTAATAAAGAAAAGTATAACATTTTAAGCCATTGACAGAAAATAAAAAGGAAGAACCTCGTTCAACAGCAAAATTAGCTTGGATTGAGCAAGCAGCTTTTCATTAGGTGACCAACAGTATTGGGAGAGAGGAAGCTGAAACATAGACACTCTAGATGTGTAAGCCACTGAACCCTAAATTGACAGCTTCGAAACTTCAAAAAGTATAATATTGATAGAATAAATCCACGGAACTCAAGTGGTAACTATCATTTAAACATGCAAAAAGTGTAGCCTGCACCTCCATAAAAATTCCATCAACACCAACTGCAACAGCTGTCCTTGCAATACATGGTATTAGTTCACGAAGGCCCCCGCTGGCAACACCTCCACCTTCAAGCTATCAGACAGCCAAACAAAATCAGGTCTCTTTTGCAAGCTGGAGATTAGAAGATAAAATGGTCATGGAAAGAAAGAAGGAAAATGGGAAAAAATGCACAATCAGCTACAAATTTGCCAGTCCAGTTTCACTTCTAGAAGATAGTACGTATGAAACTTTTTTTTTGTTTCGATTGGTTAGGATGTATGAAAGCTCTATGGGGAAAATGAAGGCGTCCGATTATTCCAAAATAATTGTCAGTTGCTGTGTATTATACACTTTTTCTTATCAAAGCAAGTTCCAGGTATACTCACTCATGGCCATAAATGCAAAAGGTATAGGATATTCACCTTTCTTCCAGCAGGCTGTTGAAGCGAATGAGTAATATCTGCTACCTGCAACAAAATATGGTACACAGCCACTTTTTTTAATCTTTTTTAAAGAAAACAAATATTGGATTTTATCATCAAGAACATATGAGAGTGTCTAAGTGTCAGTAATAGTTTAAGATTAGAAAGAAAGCTGACTTACAACAGGACAATTTGCTTCCCTCATCCACTCCAGGTTTCGTGGATCAACAATTAGATCATCTAAAAACAAATCCCATAAATGCATATATTAAACAAGCAGAGTATAATTACTGTTGAGGTTCTCAAAAACACCTAAAAGAAACACAAAAGGCTATGGAAAAAAATTACTGTAGCCAAACATGGTTCCTCTTTCACAAACCATCACTTTATCATTTCCGGCCAATCTAATTTTTTCCGCAGAGTTGGCCATGACCTGTCAAAAACAACAGTTAAATGGTCCCTATAATTCTTGAACATTTACACCATTAATTTTCATCAGAAAAGATAAAATAGTAACAATTATTAGCTGAAATATGAGTTAAGACAACAATGGTATTGTTAAACAAGGCTATGGATCAATGTCTACATTAATAACATATAGTAAGAGCTTGGTCCAATATCCAGACATGTGATTCACCAAACATTCAAGGGTCACTATAAGCTGTGAAATATTCTCATCTCAAGTAACAATCCATATTACGAAAATGATAAAAAGGCAATTCACTTCATCATCAGGAAGAAGTTTCTTTCAATCTTCTTCTGGTAAGGCTCTGAAGCCAACATATCAAGAAACTTGAACATCTTACAGTGCTCATGTTGTTAAGGAAAGATAAACAGCCAAATTTTGATAAGGAATGTACAGTCGGACTTCACTGTGAACAACTCAAGCTGTGTGGTCCAAAGTACTCAAAATTTAAAAATGAAATGTTACATTGGAAAGCTATAGAACTTACAGAAGGAGCACAAAATTGCCCTTTCTTTACATTGACTATTTTCCCAGTTTTAGCCGCTGCAACTAAAAGGTCTGTCTGCAGGAAGGGGTAAAGAAACAGTTCATTTTGTTCAAAAGCACAATATTTGATGAAAATCATGTTAATTATATCACAACAATACAAGGAGAAACTAGTAAATTTTAGTTTATACTACCTGACGACACAGGAAAGCCGGAATCTGAATAATATCAGCAACTCTCCCAACAGCTTCACACTAAATGATAGCCAATTGTGTGAGAATTACACAATAGAATGGTACATAACAACATGAGCTGCTGAGTCGATACAGTATGTAACATTCAGACCAATTCTTGCACCTTTTTTTCTTCTAAATAACTCTTGCACATTTTCATTAGTTAGTAAATTTGATAAGAGGAAAAACAGAAATCACCTGGCATGTCTCATGCACATCAGTCACGATAGGGAGATCATAAGTAACTTTAACCTTTTCAAGGATCTGCATTTATCAAAACAAATTTAGGCACAATATAATTATATAAACTGATGAAGTAATAACTCCAAGCACAATATACATCAATCATTAGATCATGATTAATCCAACGTTCCAATATATGAACAAATTCACAATAGTAACAACGACAATTAGGGGATGCCACCTTCATGCACAGGTATGCCCTAGGCGTTGATTTTTTTCTATTGAAAATCAGAATGATGCTTAAAATGATGCCACACACAAAAGATGTTGCCCAGATGCAAGTCATGGCAATATTATTATCAGCATGTGGTGATCTTTACCTTCAAACCTTCCTCCAGACCAGGACCACGAAATGATTTTGAAGATGTACGATTAGCCTTGTCAAAGCTCGACTTAAAAACCAGCTTTAGTCCATGTCTAAAAAAGTGTAGCAGTCAGAAGCCTAATAAATAACAAGAATAAGTATGGTCTGCAGCGAAAGGATGTTCATACTGAGAAGTGATACTCTTTATACGCTTTGCCATCCATAGAACATGCTCCTCAGATTCAATAACATTTGGCCCAGCTAGCAAGAAAAATGGTTCCGCAGCCTGATTGATGTAAAAGGAAACAATACATATGTAAACCCATCAGTTCAGTTGACACAATAAATATATTAGATCATTAACACAATTTGTTTCCAGAATTGAAGGCAGCATTGTGCAGAGAAGCTTCCATCTTCCTATTGCACTTAAGGACGTAAAGCAGAATCTATGATTCATGCCCAAATGAGTATGGACCTCCAGAGGTAATTACATGGAAAGGATATGCATTGTCAGACAACATCAGAAAATTCACATATCAACATCTCCAAATAGAATGGAGAAGTAGACGGCAATTCAGACAACAAACAAATTCAACATTTAAACTAAGGAGATACTACAAGATAAAAATTTCCGGAGAAGTTACTGGATCTCGGACTCAAAGCATATAAAATCGAGGAATTGTTCGAATGGGAGACGGCTAGAAACGCACCTTGAGCTGATTGAACAGCATTGCCGACGAATCCATAGCTTGATGCCTACAGGGAGATTATCGTATCAAAGCAAGTTCTTTTTTTTTCTCAGACGAAGAAAACAGAGATGCAGTCGGAGGCCGTTGGCGGAGACGGCGGTGGAGATGGTGGCCGGGGGTAGCGAGACGGTAGAGGTGGTGGTCGCTCGCGGTGGAGATGAAACAGAGCAGGGGGCCAAAGAGTGTAAGAGGCAGAGAGCAAATTGAACGTGATTGGTGGGCCCCAGTATTCTCCAGTCTTACTTGCTTCTCACAACTCGAAATCACTCACTGAGTCCGGAAGGCGCGATTTTTATCCTCCTCTGCTTCAGCGGCCCCCGTCGCGTCCCCTGCTTCTTCATCCGCCTTCAGTACCTATGAGAAGATACGAGGAAGAAGGAACGACTGTGTCAGAATTCTGAAGGAAATTGGGTAAGTGACTTTCTGGTACTTATGTCAGTGTGTTGGAGGAATAGCTGTGCTGCTTCCAATTGTTTCAGTCATTCAGTTAAGCCCGTTATCTGCTTGCTTGTTGAAAAATTTTAGGCTCTGGGTTTTGAGTTCTGGCTCGTCAGTGGGCGTATTTGGAAGAAAATGGAAGCTTTTTTTACATCAATTGCAACTCACCAATGTCTACCACTGACTGTTTTCCCTGTGAAAACTATTCAAATGTTTCCAGTTTTACAAATAAGAGGTGAGAAGATTAGTTCTTGTAGGGTGTGTCAACGTATGTGCAGGAACAGGGAAATTAAAGTGTCAGCCAGTGCAGAGGGGGCACTGGAACAGGGTCAAGAGACGGAGGAAGACACAGACTGGGAAGTAGAATTTTTGGGTGAGATTGATCCGTTGGGGTTTCAGCCACGGAAAAGGAAAAATCGGAATAAGTCGAAATTGTTGGAGAATACGGAGGGGATGGATTGGTGTGTGAAAGCTAGGAGGGTTGCTTTGGAATCTATTGAGGCGCGAGGCTTGGCTTCGGCAATGGAAAAACTGATGAATGTGAAAAAGAAGCAGAAGAGAAAGAATAAGAAGAGTGGTAAATTGATGATCAATAAAAAGAATGAGAATGTTGGTGATTTAAGTGATTTGGAGTATGAGTCTGAGGAGTTGGGTGAAGAAGATATGGATGCCAATGAGCTTAAGCGGTCTGTGAGTTTGATGGGAGATGGCGTTTTTGAAGAAAGGAAGCAGGAAATGAGAGAAGCTTTCATCCAAAAACTCTCCCAGTTTTCAGGACCCACAAACCGAAAAAAGGAATTCCACCTAAACAAGGAGATAGTAGATTCCCAAACTGCAGATGAAGTGCTTGAAGTAGCTGCTGAGATGATCTTGGCTGTTGGGAAAGGATTGTCCCCTTCTCCTCTGACGCCTTTGAATCTGGCCACCGCACTTCATAGAATAGCCAAGAACATGGAGAAGGTATCCATGATGAAAAGCCACAGATTGGCCTTTGCTCGTAAACGAGAAATGTCAATGCTTGTGGGTATTGCAATGCAAGCTCTGCCTGAATGCTCATCACAAGGAATATCAAACATCGCATGGGCCCTTTCTAAGATTGGTGGTGAGCTTCTTTATTTGTCAGAGATGGATAGAGTTGCTGAGGTTGCAGTAACCAAGGTTGGGGAGTTTAATGCACAGAATGTGGCCAATGTTGCAGGTGCATTTGCTTCCATGAGGCATTCAGCACCACCTCTATTTGCTGAATTATCACAAAGAGCATCTAAAATTGTTGGTACTTTTAAGGAGCAAGAGCTCGCTCAAGTGTTATGGGCATTTGCATCCCTGAATGAGAATGTTAACCACTTACTTGATGCTCTGGATAATACTTTTCAATATGCAGGTCATATTCACTGCATTGGAAAAAACACTTCCAGTGCTGTGGAGAACTTATTTGGGGATCTGGAAGGAAAAGAGGTGGAAAGGGTAGGCGATCTTTCTTCAGTGGCATTCTCTAACATACCCATTCTGAATTTCACTAGAGACCAACTTGGAAGCATGGCCTGGTCCTATGCTGTATTTGGGCAGATGGATCGGGCCTTCTTTTCTCGAGTATGGTCAACTTTGAGCAACTTTGAGGAGCAAAAACTGACAGAGCAATACAGAGAGGACATTATGT
The DNA here is from genome assembly GCA_035235625.1 of Saururus chinensis. NCBI lineage: Eukaryota > Viridiplantae > Streptophyta > Magnoliopsida > Piperales > Saururaceae > Saururus > Saururus chinensis. Next base: position 42,718,476 of record CP141142.1, on the reverse strand, counting down.
TTGCTTCACAAGTTCATCAAGCAAACCTATGCTTGAAGCATGAATACCCCCATCTTAAATTCTCGCTTGGGAGTGATCTGGAGGAGAAAATTATAGGGGCTGGAAAGACTAAGAGGTTTAATCAGAAGATAACTTCTTCCTTTCAAAAGGAGGTGGCTCGACTTCTTGTCAGCACTGGCCTTGAATGGGTTAGAGAATATGTTATTGATGGATACACTTTGGATGCTGTCTTGGTTGATAAAAAAATTGCTTTGGAAGTTGATGGGCCTACTCATTTCTCAAGGAACTTATGTAAGTCTTCTTAGTCTGAATTTGCAAATATTGAGCGGAGATGTCTTTCATTTTTTAGACACGTCAACCAATACATCCCTTTTGGCTTTTGTAGGGACTCCTCTGGGTCATACAATGCTTAAGCGACGGTACATCGATGCAGCTGGTTGGAGGCTGGTTTCTGTATGTCACCAAGAGGTAATCCTTTCACATTTTAAGACATGAAATTATTTTCTTGGTATTAAAATTTTCAAAGGGACAATGCTGGAGATGATAATTTCATCTGAGGTACCTTTGAATAAGCAGTCTTAACGCTTCATAACGATCTCCTTCTTGCTATAGTGAAAACAATACAAATAAGATATAAGTAGTTTACCACAGTATGGATTTGTCTCAGTGCCCCAGTCCAAAATATTGTACTCCCTCTGTCCCACATTAATACCTCCATTTGATTTTTCAAAATGAACTAAAATTAATTCGTTCTAAAAAATTAAGTTGAGCTATTAATTTGGGACGGAGGGAGTATTATGTACCAGAATAACGTATCTTGAACCTGGAGATCTTATCATATAGCAAGTCATCCCTGCCATTGTCATAGCTAACAGATTGCAATAAAAATGCAAAGCCTTCAAGCAAAAGCTAATGTTTTGACAAAATAAACTTTCTTTTCTCATATCTATTGATTTCAATTTCGGTTTACTATGTTACATCAAGGTTGTTTGTGATCATCAGTCATCGGAACTGATAGCTTTCAAGAACTTCACTGGAAAGGAGAAGAAGCAACATTCATATTGCCTATGCATGCATATTGAGAATCACTCGTGATTTGTGTGTATGTTTTTCTTTTCAGTGGGAGGAACTTCAAGGTGAATTTGAGCAGCTGGAATATCTCAGGAAAATCCTTAATGAACATCTCATGAAACCCATGTGAGCAGCACATAAAAAAAGGGAAAGATTTATCAGAATGCTGGGGGAAGAAAACAGCGGGAGACCCGGATAAATTTCAGAACGAGACACTTTGGAGGTTACCGTCAGTATATTTGATGTACCCTCGTGTGGGATGCGACGGTCTATTGTGAAACACAGATGGAAGAAAGTTTTACGCAGTTCTCTCCTGATTCTTGTCCATCATGGCATTAAAAGACTATAATCACACCATGTCCTTCCAAGAAAGACAGTGAGAACAGCCTGCCGTAACGTCAAGGTGCTGTTTTGATGTGCTTCAACGATTAACTATTAAAGTCAAGCTGTTTAATTGTGCTGTTTGGATGTGCTTTAACTATTAACGATTAAAGTAAAGCGGTTTAATATCACATCATTAGTATAAAATGTCACTTCGTTTGCATATTCTTCTCCTCGGTGATTTACAGCTTAAAGCTGCTTTCAAATAGTGCATCAAAATAGTGCCTATGTACGTTTGGATGGGGACTTTCCTTTTCCAACTTTCCTCAAGAAAAAGGTTGTTTTTAAAAATTCTTTTGAGATTTTACAAAATAATGTAAATCACAAAGAATGGCCTTTAAATACTAAAGGAAATCTTAAATGAGTTACCAAATGTAACCTAAATCTCAAGCCCTCTGTCGTTGGCTTCATGATGTTTGCTAAGTGTTCCAAGAGCCCATGGGTGCTTTGACATGAAAATCCCTAGTAAAAGTTAAGGGAAAGAGTTTGGATTGGTGGAAATCAGGATAAAGGGAAAAGAGAAGGTGAATCCAAGTGAAAGATAAATTAGGAGATTCCTAAAAAATATTTAGTCTGTGGTTGTATAAATAATATTAGAAAAAATTAAAACTTAAATCTACTAATTGTGGTAGTGATGGTGGAGGTAGTCATAGTGGTAGAAGTGGTAGTGGCACTGGTAATAATGATGGTGATAATGGTGACAACGGTGGTGGCGGCGATGGTAGCGGGGGTGGCGAGGGCAAAGGCGGTGGTGGTGGCAGTAATGGGGGTAGTGGTAACGGCGAGGGTGGTAACGGTGGCGGCGGTAACGATGGTTGGGGTAGTGATCAGCAGCAATGACAATGGCAAAAGCGGTGGTGGTAGTGATGGTGACGACGACAATAATGGTGGTGGTGAGGCAGTGGTAGTAGTGGTAGCGACAACATGACTTAAACCTTTGGTACGCTGATTTTCTTCCAAATTTTATGGGTTGGGTAGGTGGAAATTTTCACTTTCCTTTTACTGGGAGATTTTTTAAAAATCCCTTTCATTTTCTCCATTTCCACCATAAGTATTTTTCATTCTCCCTCGCCACAATGAGCCGAATATAAGGAATGCATGGAGAGCATCCATTTTCAAAATGGACAGCGTACATGCTAGCTTACATTAGCGCATATGGTACTTGTGCTAATGTGCACTAACATGTGCGCCGTCTATTTTGAAAATGGACGCTCCCCATGCACTCCTTAGGCAGTGGGGGTAGTGGTAGTAGTGGGGGTGGGGGTAGTGGTAGTTATGGTAGTAGTGGTGACAGTTGCAGCGGTGGTTATGGTGGTGATGATGATGGCGGCAGTAGCAGCGGCAGGGGTAATGATTGACAGCGGCGACGATGGCAGTAGTGGTGGTGGTAGTAGTGATGGTAGCGGTGGCAGTAATGGTAGTGGTAGTGGCAGTGGTGGTGGCGGTGATGGCAATAGTGGCGGCGGTGACGTCATGACTTAAATATTTAGTACGTTGATTTTCTCCCAAAATTTATAAGTTTGATAGGTGGAAAATTTTTCATCTCTTTTCTCTTATTTTTTTATTTTAGTATCTTTTTCCCTATTGCACCAAACAGTAAAAACTAAAGGATTTTTAAAAGATTCCTTTCATTTCCCACTTCCACCAAAAGCATTTTTCATTCTCCCGGGCCACAATGAGTAAAACGTAAGGAACGCATGGAGAGCGTCCATTTTCAAAATATATAGTATACATGCTAACGTACATTAACACATATGATACTTATGCTAATGTGCGCTAACGTGTGCGCCGTCTATCTTGAAAATGAGCACTCCCCATACTCTCCTTGGGCCTGCCTCACTGTCAAAGCAAAGCATAAAAAGGCTTCCCTTTCCGCCAATTCAAACAAACCCTCAAAGCATGTCCCATGTGTACAATTTTTTTTGCTAGAATTAAAATGAGAAAGGTCCATTTGGGCAATCATTCAGGTATGGGTTTCTTATGAACTATAGCATGTCTTCCACCTAGTCCGTTGGCACCGAAAATGACTTAGCACTCCTTGCAAGAGTGCGAGCCATCCAGCCCCACCCCATTGCCAATCCTTTACTATGTTGGAAAGAGTATGTAAAAAAACACACATCAACTCCATTCCCTCCTACATGAAAACATGAGTGCTAGGGAAACGTTTTTCATGCTCATTCTTCAATGTCAACTGAGCGTAAAGAACACCTGGGAAGCATCCATCTTCGAGATCAACGACATACGCACTAGCGCATGTTAACATAAGATTACTTACACTAATGTGCACCATCAATCTCAAAGATAGACGCTTCCCGGGCATTCTTTATGCTCTAAACATATCTTCCTAACTAAGAACTTTCATTTTGGATTAGCACGGTCACCATCAAAGATGACAGCCAAATACTAGCTTTATTCCGCCCCAGCTTCAATACAAACCTAATAGCATGGACGGGTGCCATCATCTCTGCTTCTTCAGCATCGACAAGCTGTTGCCCCGTCCCACAAATACAGGCCTTGATGGATCCCTCCCAGTCCCTAACACACGCCAACACCTGATAGACCCGCTTCCTTAAATAAGATTCTTCATTTGTAGTTTTGAGGCCACAGTCTCCTCCCCTTCAAAGCCTTTGCTCCTCCGATTGCTGTTGAGATAGAAATCTGCATAACCAACAATATCAGCCGAGTGCTTATTGTCCTCTCCCAGGAGCACCCTATTTCGATGGTGTATCATATTGCCCACATGGTGGGCAGGACCTTGGCGACCTCCCTCTTCCAGCTTTGACAATATAAAGTAAACCACATCAAAAGGCCTCTCATTAAACTCTTCAAACAACCAACTTTATTCATATTAATCACTATTCACAACTCACACGCCACTAATGAAGATTAAGGATCCGTAAAAAATCAATAAATAATAAAAAAACAAAGAACCATACATACATACAAACACCTTTCTAGCGAGGGGCTACTAGTGAAGAATTTAGATCTGTCTAATTCAGTCTGGGGAAAAAAAATATTGAGACAAGCAAACAATTTTCTAGCCAAGAGGGGGTGGACAAGTCACAAAATACATGTAACTAATACATTGTCGACAACATCATTCACTGCACTTTTCTATTTGCCTAGTGTACAAAGTGGTGAAACATTGTAGGACCTTACATGTCTTTTTTTTTATAGCTATAGGACCTTACATATCCTGTCTGGTAATAAGGACCATGAAATAAATAGTACAAAAGTCTCATTAGATATGGAAACACGTTTAATTTTCTAGGCGCTTCCTGATTTGGCTCGGCAAATTAGTTGTAAGTTGTCGCATTGGACGTCACATTGGCATTGCGGACGGCTCGTCTTAGCTCAGCCAAAAAGTCGATCTGAAGTTGGTCAAACAATATTACGTCAGAGAAAAATAACTAGAATATGTGTACAATCGCTAAGAGACCCTCCTCCATTTACCTGCTGAGGAAGCTTTGACTGTCCCCATGCTGATCCACTAGCCCCAGAATACATAACAGGTCTTTCTGGCGGAGTACAAAGAAGCATAAAAAAGGCATGTGTAAGTAAAAACACAATGAGATAAGCTTATAGGATAACTTTTAGATACAAAAGCTGGATTTTACACCTATGTTTATTCTGACAGAACACAAGATGCGCCATAGTAATTTTTCTCATTTTTAATATTTTTTTCTCTTATGATATTGAATAACATTGGGTGCTGCAAAAACTGAAATCTCTTGTACTAGAGGGACATAAGTGCATTAGCAAACAACATTCTTAAGAATCAAATCCCAATGCTCCTTGGATGTAGAACATCCAGCTTATATATACAAACAGATACTTGGATGGAAGAAAAAATAAATAATAATATAGCAAACGGTAATGCAGACAACTAACCCAGACTTATTGTTTTCATTCTAGACATTGATTCAGAAGCCTCCTGAGAACTATAATAAGTATAGTTTGCAACTTGGACATCAGAAAAGGACGCTCACTCTTTGTCATTTCATAAAAATTTCCCCAACAATGACATCAAAGATTTCTCAAAAAGCAAAAGATACTTGCATGAGATTAAATACAAGGATTACAGTAAAAACAAGGTGCACTATACAACCATTTAAAAATCTAAGCTCTAAAAGAGCTTGTCATTGGTGTCATACTGACATCAAACAAGACCAAACAGGTAAACTTGATACAGGTAAACTCGATTCAATATGTGGGTGGGTGCTAGTGTGGGTGGGAGTGTGTGTGGGTGTGCGTATGCATGAGAGAGAGAGAGAGCTTAAGTAATGTTTGACATATCATTCAATCAACCTGTCTATCCCATAATGCTCCTAATTTTACAATCTACACTTGGAAAGCTGATAGTTAACATTCAACTGACGCTTGTGATATTGCATTAAAGTAACTGACAGAAAGACTTAAAAGCATAAAGTATAATAAGCAAAACGCCACCACATTTGAATCTGAAGGCGCACAACAAAAAGGGGGCAGAGGGGTTTTTAAAAAAAACCCACCTGCCCCCTGGGTTGAAGTGTGCCACATAAATTTATGGGGTGGACCAATGCATCTCTTATAGGGAGCTGTTTGCTGTAATTTGTGCAGAATTACCAGATAAATCTACCAAAGGATCGTTATAAGAGTGAATAGCAGCCACCCAGCCTGCACAGATATACATAAAAAAACAAACAATCAATCAGAAATCCAGCCCACAAACTCCACATAGCACCACAGCTGTAGAATAAACACAAAGCAAATAGTAGGTTATAGAACATTGACTTATTAAACATATCTAGCTGCAGACATACGATTGCTCATAAGCTGGGCAGCTTCACTTCTACAACACCCATCAATAGGTATTAAACTTGGATTCCGTCCTTCATTCTGAGGATTGCTTCGAATTGCTTCCCCATGATCAACAGTGGAGCTGACTGCTGAAATGACCATATGGCTCTTCTCTCCATCAGTCCCATGAGAATATACCCTTTCAAAGCGATCTGGCACATTTTTAAGCCAAACAAATAAATATAGAAATAGTCTGTACACCACTTGAACATCACATGTCAAGTACCAAGCTGGATCAGCAATCAAATATGTGCGAAAAATGATAATGATGGTGGACAAAAAGATGGTTTACAAATTCATCCTCTAGCATTTAAGAACTATAATAATAAACACACAAATAAAGAATAGCAATCACAGTTGTCAGGAATATAAGAGAAAAGCAAATTACTGAAAAAAGGATTTACATGTCAATACAATCCACTAGCAATGAGTATGTTACATTTTTTTTTGGTACAAGCATACTATGTTAATACTGATGCAAATAAAATGGGACAAAATGATAATTAAATATTCCAGTATCAATTCATAATCTGCTACATCTTGACAGTACAACTTCCATGCGATGAGCGCAGCGGCATTAACCTACACTCAGACACAGGCTAATACATCTATTATGGTAAACTATTTGCTGCAAATTTGTGCAGTAACTACTAGATAAATCTACCAAATGGTCATTTTAAGAGTGAATAGCAGCCACCAATGGCATAATCTGGTACATTTGATGCTTATGGCCAGGTCTATTAATTTATAAGCTAACGCCTTGTATTGTTTTGGTCTAAAAAGTTAAACAAGCAGCAATCTTTGCAACGTAGTTGGAGATGCTTAAGCTTATACTTCTTCTCAACAAAAATTAAATTCTTTTCAGAAGTAAATTATTTACAGGCAGAAATACTACAACAGTCCAATTATAGAGGTAAATTACAGGTGACAAATTCAGACACTGCTACGCCCAATACCAGTCGCCTACCAACACTCTTAGCATTATTTTATTACAACTTAAAAATCTCCCCCCAATTTACTAAATAGAGAAAAAATGAAAAAAAAAATAGTCGGGACTTATGAGTTACCTCCCGACTTGCGCCTGTTAAGAGTTCGGTTTCTGTAGAAGTGAAAAACGGGGAGTTAATAACGATTACCATACACAGAGCCCAAAAAAATTGTAAAATGCACAAAAGCAGAAAGAGCTGCGTAAGCTCAAATTAAATTCAGTACACTTCAAGCCGATTCAGTAATCGACCCATTATCAATGGGGCACCAAAAAAGCAAGACAACAAAAAAAACACACAAAAAGGAAAAAAATCCAAATTTGGAACGTTGAAGTGTTAAGAAGGCACCTCCATGAGGGCAATTGATCCAGGTGTATAAGAAAATCTGTGTCTGAAGTCAATCCCTCATATAGATATATAAATATGAAAAACCCCAAGATCCACCATAAATGCACTCCAATAATGCCAACTTGCTAAAGAAGTCCAAATCCGAATCAAAATTCTGCCCAAGCTGGTCGGACCAAGCCAACAGATCATTGCATATGCAAACGGATCCAAAGAAGGCACCATATAACCAAGATACCACTCAATCAAAACAACGAAGACGAAAAAAAGAAGAAAAATTCAGACGCTTGCCTTTGAGAAGGAGGAGCGTAGCGCTTGACGGCGGCAGTGTCGGAGGGGTTTTCGAGCATCTTCCACTGTCGGAGAGAAGCCGCAACCCCTCCACCTCGTCCTCTTTCCCCTGTCTCTTGTCTTCCTCCGACGACGACCACCCTTCTTACTTTTCGTTTATCCAACCAATGAATATGTTTTTTCTATCCTAATTGAGTATTTAAACTGCTGCTAATCTGGGATTATTACGACATGGTCTCCGTACAATAACATTAATCCGGTCTGCAGAGTTATTTTATACTCCCGTCCAATTTTAACAGTTATATTTAAAAAAAATATTTTTTATTAAATAATAAAACCCATATTTAAGAGAAGAAAAAAATAAATTTAAATAAAATAAATTAAATTACATAGAACAAATTCTTTTGCATGGAGTACTACTACCCTTACGTAGGATAAGAGATTAAATAAACTAATAAAAGTGGATAGGGGTGGGGCTCGCCCAACTTTTTAGAGCCAATCCGGCTATGCAGGGTGGGTCCCAACCCTCAACTAACCTATTCGCTATTCGCTGCTTTGAGTTGTGATACGAGAAGAGAAGGGGAGTAGGGGACCCATTTATCTTGGCATGTATTCCTCAAGTCATTTTCTTTAATTATCCTGTAGCATTAGAAATAATATTCTATATCACACCCGTTGTTGAGGGATTTTCCCTAGTGTATAGAATATATAGGAGTCATTCATCCAAAAAAATTAATGACACACACACTAACTTATATTAGTACTAGGGCCAATATTGTTGACATATGCATTAACTTCAAATATCAACGACTCTCATATCTTCTTTACTCTAAGCTCATCGGAAGGACCATAGAAAATACTTATGTTGTTAAAATCTTTGAGGCTAGCAAACTTAGCCTGCATTATCACATATCTATCCTAAAGCCATGAGATGTGACCATGTGTCTACCGAGCCTCACTTGCAAGTTTGCAATGTCCCAATACATCAAGCTAACCAGAGGAGGATATAACTTTACAATGTTCAAAATTTAGCACCATTGGGACAATCAACATTGTGCAAACAAATCGACAGAGGCTACCCACATGACCCAAAGGCTGATGAGAGTCTCGAAGCGGGAACACAATGACAGTGTGCGGTAGTAGAACAGGCACGAAAGAGAGAGGAGGGTAGGCCTCAAGGACCTACGAGGCCAAGGCAAGAGGGGCATGAAGGGAAGGGAACATGTAGAAAAGAGAAGAAGACAGGAACAAGGAGGATGGCAAGTACATTATTCAACAAAGAATTTTTCATGCTTTTTTAATGAGGTCAGTATAAGCTACATATGGAAACCATTGATATTTAAGATTGACGATACATACACTAGTACATATTATCGTGAGTGATACTTATGTTAACATGCACTAGTATGTGCGCTGTCAATCTTATAGATGAACAGTTCCCATACATACTCTGGGCTCATTGTCAAAAGGCGTGAAAAACTCTTCCATTATTCAACACCCATCTTTAAGATGATGGCAAATTCCTATTACACCCTAGTTAACTAAAAGATGATCTATGTTGTTCTAATCCAACGGTTAACAATAAAAAAGCTCTAAACACAATTAATACAGCCTAGGCATGGCCTTAAGCGCAATTCAAAATAGCAAAATATTAAGTAAATAATTGCCACAAACTCCTTGCGACAAAACATAACAATGCATAAGCCATTCACGCCTTGCATCAAGTTACAATGCTAGTCATTAAGCAACTCATATTCCCTCCGTCCTATTTTAATAGCTACATTTGAAAAATTAGTAGTTTTTTATTGAATGGTGACACTCACATCTAAGAGAAGAAAAAATAAACTTATGATACTCTTTTTTATGTACCCAACTACTTAAATTTAATAAAATAGAGCTATTAGAACTAACTTTTTTGCCAAATAGAGCTATTAATTTAAGATGGAGGAGTGTTCAGTTTAACCAATCTCCTCTAAATAACATAAGGGATTTCTTGTATTCAAATAGAGTAGCAACGAAAGTGGTTGTAATAGTATGCCTTAGACCAGAATCCACTTAAGTGCTCCGAAATACCCTCCAAGGGAAGACTTTTTCATGCTCCCCTTTGACAATGAGCCCAATATAAAAAACACATGAGAACCTTTGATATTTGAGATCAACGACGCACACACTAGCGCATGTTAGCGACAATAGTACTAGTACTAATGTGCAATAGCATATACGATGTCGATCTTATGTATGAAGGGCTCTTATGTGTTTCTTATGTTTGGCTCATTGTCAGAGTGGAGCATTAAAAACGCTTCCCCTCCAAGACGTCTTAATGTTAAATAAGAGGAAGTGAATACTTAGAAAATGTCTAATGAGCCATGACATACCAACATGGTCGACCATGACACATGTCATGAGCACAAGACATATCATATATATTCTCCCTGCCTCAATCATTTGGCATCCTCGTCAACACTTGTCCTTATAGGGGTTACTCTTGCCTCCAACCATGACATGTCCCTTCATAGAAAATATTGACTTTCACCTTCTTCTTCCCTTCCCTCTCTCCCTTTACGCCCATCATCCATCTATTACTTTGTCTACATGAGCATGATTAAGACAGCTATGGGTTTATTAAAATGAGACAGATTAGTGGGACCACTATTGTAATTGGGAAAAAATTAACATAAACCCGGGTTATTGTGCCTCAGCATGAGCCTTGGCATTATGAGCCATCGGATCTCAATTTGATAGCAATCATTAATATAAGGGTGGGCGGGTGATTCCAATCTGCCTACACTTGAGTGTGAACAATTGAAACGGTAATCTAACAGCCATTGATGAGCCCGGGCTCATACTAGGGCCCATTAAAACCGTTGATTCAACTGTGATTAACAGTGTGAACTACAAAAACATTTTGATTGAAAAAAAAATGAGACCTTGATAATGAGCAGCCATGGCACTGATCGTTCTAGGGGAGAACAAATTTATACCTTGATAAACCTAACAAAGCCAACTGAAGTGCACGACTCATTGACTCCATGCAACAACACCTTGACAATTAACTGAGGAAGAAGTTTGCGCAGAGCTTAGTAATAGTAAAGAAATATGTTTTCTTACCTCTTTGTTCTTAGTCATGTACGTCATATTTTACATGCAAACCACAGTGATAAGGACCAAGGTTCTTGGGATCACTATACTTGATACTTAGGGTTGCACAAAAAACCCGAACCCAACCCAACTTGGATAAAACCGACCCGAAATTGATCAAGTTCTTGTCAGGTCGGGTACTTTCTCGGGTCGGGTAGGGTTTTAAAAAAAACTGTATCAATTTCGGGTCAGGTTTAATCTAAAAAAAACTCAAAACCCGACCCAAGTTTTATTTTACCATATAAAACCCTAATTTTGTTTTGCTATATGCTCTCCCCTGCGGCGGCCTCTCTCTTCCTCCACATCTGTAGCCTCCCCAACTCCAGCCTCTGCCATCCTCTCGATCTACCCTCTCCAAGTTGAATTGTTCAAGTCGGCCTCCAGCTTCCTCCCAATCTACCCTCTGCAGCCCCATCTCCGGTCCTCCGGCTTCCTCCCAATCTACCCTCTGCAGGCCCATCTCTGGCCCTCCAGCTTCCTCCAGATCTGCCCTCTACAGCCCCATCTTTGGCCATCCGGTTCCTCCCAATTTGCCCTCTACAGCCCCATCTCCGGCCCTTCGGCTCCACGAATATGATCTTCTCGGATATCTTTACCGATCTGATCTTCACCCATTTCTCTTTTTCAGAATGCAAAAACTGATTTTTTGAGGTTTTTTATGATGACAAAAGCCGATGGGAGCTAAGCAGCACCAGCACCATTACCGGTGGCAGAAGATTTCGAGGGCGGCGGAGGCCCCCATCTAGGATGACATCAAGATTGAAGTTGTTGAGGTCCTCTACAGCCTAAAAACATCCTCCAAGCAAGAGGCTTTCAATCCCAAAGACTCCTATGAGGCCAAGTTGAGGGTCTCCTCACCATCCTCGGCGATCTTTCTGCCGGCACCGTCTGCTGCCAGACAACTGTAAGTCTCATTGCCAAAGCCAAAGAGGACAACTGCAGGTCTCCTTGTAGGCAAAAATGGCGACAACGGGCCACAAATTGACCTTTAAAAGGAGCCTTCCAAGCCGAATGACAATCTGGTGACGGTTAATATGAAGTCGACAGCTACAACTGAAGTATCGAAGAATGAGATGAGATTTAATTTGGGTTCTCGGGTAGGGGTCGGGTTTTATCTCGGGTCGGGTTCTATCTCGGGTAGGGTCAGGTATTGCACTACCCGACACCATCCTACCGGAGATGCAACCTTATTGATATTTGATCAGACAAGAACAGAAAACGCAATTCCCAGCTGTTCTCTAATAAAATCAGGGGTGTGCTCCAATATCCCGTGCATCTTTCTTATGTGTGAAAACCATGAGCAATTAAACATGTCTTTCAAACCACTAGGTTGCCCACGTGGTTACGTTTTAATTTAACGAGTGTAACCTCGTTTATTGATAAATGAGCATTGGTTAAAACAAAAGCAGCGGAAAAAGTCTATAGTTAATGGTAGAATACACGGATACCACGGTGTGCTACATGCACCCAAGAATTTCTCCTCAAAGGAAATTATTCTTTTTCCAGTTGCAGTGAATGATTATATGTTTTTGTTCAGCCAAATGTATAAAAAAGGGCAGGTTAAATTGAGGCAAGCATCTGAAACTGCACGTTCTGAGAAATTAGGATGAGGTGCAAATCGATATCAAATCACATTCATAATCATTATAATTATAATTATAATCAATTAGTATATTTTTCTATTAATTTAGGCTCGGCAACATAGATTTTACGCTTTTATTTTAACTTATTTTGTGTCTTACAAAAGATAACATAGTTATCCTCATTTATTAATTTCGTTCAAAGTTTTTTTCTCCTTCACTTTCTTATTAGGGTATTTATTAATCTTCGTTCGTACACTGAGCTTCTCCTTTAAAATTACTACTCTTAAGTTTTCACATATATGTTTATTTTAAATTTTATATTTTTTAGTTATTTTACATATCCACCTTAGCCCCGTCATTTTAACTACACTCAGTTTATCAAGTCACATTGTTTGCCTTGATATCAAATCACAATGCTTGCCAAAAAAAGTCATGAGGTGATTGTAAGTGAAAAAAATTCACGGTGATTGTCAGTGAAAAAAAAATTTATAGATATTTGGCGCGAGCCAATATGCAGGATATTTTGGCACTGCAAGAAATGGGATGCTTGTGCCATCAGAATTAAATAAAATTGAAATTACGCTTGGTAATAGAATTATTAGATCTGGCCGAATGAAATAGAATAGAATTGGTATGTGGCGGCTTCTTAAAGTACTTAATGAATAATAACTAACAAAACCACAATCTGTTTTTGGTGCAAATTGCAAACTTATTGATCTCATTTCTTATCCTTTAAAAATTGCTCCTACATGACTGAGGCATGACTTGGGACATTGAGTCATGAACCATGGCTGATAAGTAATGTGGTGATCGATTTGTGGCCTAAGATTTTCCATCTTTTCAACGTTTGCCCCCAATGAGGTTGAGCCAAACAAAGTCCCAATGCAGTCTCATGCTTGCATTACTTTCCCAGTCCAAAGCACATTTATACATTCCTATCACATGGTTGAACCAGCAAAATGAAGAACATCTGTTTTTATCCTTTACTTTTTTAATTGGCAACGCAAGCAGCAACTTACTTTTCTACAAACTGACATTTGATGGAGACAATCACAACAAAGAAGCTCAGCCCACCTATATATCCACCGTAGCCACAGTTCAGCTCATCAACTTCTATTTCATTTTACAGTAGACAGTAAACTAAATGTTGAGAAAAAAAGAAGAATATTTCCCATTCAATTGGAAAAAAAGGCTCACCCTCCATATACTAATAATGTTTTCAATCATAAACATGCTGGAACTCAGGACGCGTAACAATGACTACTTATGTCACACTCAAACGCATTCAATGAAATTGAGACGGACTTTCCACTGTTGGTTGACCGGAAAAATCGTTTTTGCACTGCTGTACAAACTGATAATTTTCAATTGAACGTCACTCTTCTTTCTCAGCTTTAAATTTGGCTGCCTCCCACGCCTTCCCCTTTCTTCATGTGAGGGCACAGATATAGAAGGACCTCACTATCCATAACTATATATGATAGAATGGCTACTATGATGATGAAGAGGAAGATCATCCACGTACTTATGCCTATTATTACACAAAAAGATCAATTAGACTATTACAAGAAAAGAAAGTTTTAAATATACTACATTAACCACAAGTTTCCTCACCAAACTGCTTCTTGTGTTGAATGATTGTAACCATTGCACTGGAATCGAAGGATGTGGAAAGCAAAGCCCTGCATTCAGAGATGAAAAAACAATTAATAGGAAAATCTCAGCCACCAAAAAATGGTCTAAATAAAAGTTGGACAATTAAAGTCACCAATAACAACTAAAAACTGAGGTGAAAGCAGAAGTGAAAACTATAAAAAAGAGTAAGGGTGTATTAGATGTAATAAAATATACTCAAAACATAATATGTATTTCTGTCTGACCTCTTCATACAAACACATATAAATTTTGTTATTATATAGGCATCACCAGCTCACATGAAATGGCCCAACTGAATTTTTTAGGCATGATTATCAACATCACCTCATCCTAACAATTTGGTATTAGATATCCCATTTATACTCTTTCTTGCTAATCTATTCTTAAGCATTGCAACCTTCCACATAGGCACCCCATGCCACAGGTCCCATTGCTTAAATTTGCATATAAAATTGACCAAATATCACTACTCGGTGCAAGATGGTGAAGCATTTTTTAGTGTTCAGTTGTTACAACAGGAAACAGCGAATCTGTAATTCTGACACCTCAATCCAATTTATTCTTCTCAGACATGGACTACTCCCTCCATGCAAAGATAAATCATTGGCATAAGTAATTTTTCTTAACTATTATAGATTACAAGGTGATGGACTGACCTTGAATCATGTGAAAACGTCAGTGTTGTAACCAGACCAAGATGCGCTTTCTTCACCAATTTGTTTACCTGCATTGTCGCAGAGTTGACTATAACAAAATTACCTTCAACTGTCCCACTGCATATTAGCCACAAAGGGACAAGAAAATGAGGAATTTCAAAAGAATGATTTCATATAGTGTTATTTTAAACGAGGAAAAAATAGCAGAAGTCAATCATATTCTGCCCTCATTGTCTAAATTACTATGTTTAAAATGCAAGACTTAAACACAGCATCTCAACCAACATAGAAAGGAAAAAACCAAACATGTACTGTATACTTAATAAGCAAGCGTGATAAAATTGAGATTTGTCACGAAGTGCAAAGGCTGAATCAAAACGTCATCAAGGAAGTTGAAATAATTCAAGCAGTACCCAGGTAGTAGTAGCTCCTTTTTTGCTATGATAACAACAGAGAGAGCATGCAAGCAGACAGGCAACTACAAGTGATGAACAGTATGAAACATACAGGTCAGGCAGATAAGAAATTGTCATATCTATACCTGGAAAACAGAAGTTCAACCAAAAGGTATCACATGCAAGATTAATAGGTGCATTACGGAAATTCCAAAAACAATTTACACATGGTAGACAAGGGGAAGAATAACATGAAATCAGACATGAAGAATATATACATAGTCATCTAATACATTAGCATAATCCCAATCAGTTGATCCAAAGTAGGTAATACATCAAGAACAACGAATGACAGAAAAAAACATAGTAAAAAAAAATGATATGCATTTGGTCAGGATGATTTGCTCCATGTCAAATGACAAAAGACATCACAAGCAAATATATGAACATTTCACAAAACATCTGAGAAAGAATGGAATACAGCATGGAAGCTATTGTAAAATATACGAGTTGCAGGAAGTCTTCGCTAATGACCAATCTAAACCCCATTGCTCACCACTATATATAGATCGATGACATTGTGGGGATGTCACCGCTGATATTTGTGAGACCCTAATGGGAAGGAATATAACCACGAAAGAGCACATGTATCAAGTTATGAGAAAGTAAGAGATGTTTACAGAGTAAAAACAATTTGTAACGGAGATAAATGATGGAGCAGATTTGACATCTATGACCCCAACAGTTGAGATAGATTGACGACACCAATCATACCCAACACACATTTTTATAAAGGGAAATTTCTTTATGCCCCCGAGTTTTCACCTATTTACAAATGCCCCCTTCTATTCTCAATATTTACAACCAACCCAACTTGACATCACAAACAGACCTTTCATTGGTTAGAATTCCAAATTTACCCCCTAAAAGTACTGGAATAAATTAGTTCCCAGTGGGCTTTGACACCTAAAAGGGTACACCAATGCCAGGATATTAAGTTGCTGGTGCAAAGGTGGTGACTAAGTGGCAGCTGGATCAGTATAGTCATTGACAGAGTAGAATAGTTCCAACTTTGGAGGGTAATAATTAAATTTCAGTTAATAGAGGTGACGGTTCTGTTTGTGAGCATCAAATTAGGGGGTTAGTTGTAAATATTGAAAGTAGAGGGGTGGTGAAAACTCAGGGATGCATCTGAAAATCTTCTTTTCATAAAACTAAGAGGAGATGCACGTAACAAAGAGGGCATATTAAGAAAAATGGTAGTATCTAAAAGCCAAAGATCTCATAGATAGCTATTTTTGTAAAGGAAAAGACAAAGAAGATGTCACTGACATGATCAGACATGGATGGTTAAAGGTGCATCTCACAGAAGGAAACAAACAATTTTTCAAGGGGCTGTGTGTTTGGCAACAGTTTTAGAAACAAAAAAATAATAATGCAGGTAACACAAAGACTTCCTTGAGGACAAAATGGAAAAAATTACGTCAATGAAATTTTTAAAGAAGATAATGAAAAGGTGAATCAAAAATCAAAGAAAGATTTTGTTCCTGACACATGCAACAGAGATGGTTGACCTCACAAATAAAAATAAAGAAACAGTTTGAAGAAGACAAAAAAAAGATTACCAAAGTTATCAATTTACCTCATGAAGAGAAATTGAGAAGATGGACCTGTATTAATGCCAGGAACAACCTCTAATGGTAATTAATTGTTATAAAACATCCAATCGGTAATAATGTGTGCTCCAAGGTAATTAGAAGGAAGAATTGACCAGAAACAACCTTTAATGATAATTAATTGTTATAAAACATCCAATCAGCAATAATGAGTGCTCCAAGATAGTTTACAAGGAAGAATTGACAGAATAATATAGCATAATGGCGACAATGAATATATAATAACATAAACATTATAAGGTACAAGATAAGCATTTACATGGCAAGAAACTTTCCATCATCTGATACACTGAATGCTGATATAGAATCACGGACTACTACTTTTGTTCTAATTCTCTCCCACGAAGTAGCATTCCAAGTCACAATACCACCTCGATCACCTGGAAAACAAAACTTTTTAAAAACATGTCTGAAGCAATAACATATATATATATATATATATATATATATATAAACTAAAAAATGATATAGAATACAACCTTTCATTGCAACAACGTATAGAATCCGATTATTATTGCCGCGTGAAAATCGGCAGAACCCAAACCTTTCTCCCTAATTACCATGAGCATATTCAGTTCAGACAATAAAGATAAAACTCTAAAAGAAAAATAAATCTTTCAAAAGTAAATATTACATAAGGATTACATTTTCCCCTGCCAGATTAGCTACAATTGTAGATGATGATGGGTCCCAAACCCTGCAAGCGCCACTACTTCCCAGAGATACTAGCAATTTCCCATCAGAGCTACAACCCAAAGATATTAACAAAAAATTGAGAAACAGCATGTCATGTCCTTGAGAAAGTTCATGTCTTTATAAAATTAGGACTTTATACTGTTGTTTCCTCCAGATACCTAAAATCCAAATCCTTCACGGTGTCATGAGCATCAGGGCGATCAAGTATGGATTCCATGCTAGGCCACTTCAAAACTCTTAAATGGCCATTCTACACATTAAACAAGCTGGATAATCAGTGTGACTCCTAACTGAACAAACTGTACCTGTATATGTGCATGAAAATAGCTGACTATACAAAACTTTTCTGGCAGCACAACAGATAATTAAAAACCTCATTCCTAGGCAACATTTTCCCACAAGTATGTAACTTAACAAAGCATAGCCATATTTTATCAAGTGTATGCATCAATAAGCTATTACAAATGGTTAGTAAAAAAGATGGGTCCATACCTCACCACCGACAGCGAGTATGGAGCCGTCCAAGTTAAAGGCCAAAGCCAACTGCTGTCCAACATCTTGCAGCGGCGTAAGCAGCTTCTCAGAAGGCTTAATGGCCAGCTTACCCACACCATCGCCCTCTGGAACATCCCACTCAAACCATCTACAAGCAAACATTGCGATCATGAAAGGAAATTCAACCATCCAACAATTTGTCCAATGCAATTCAATTTATCATACAAGCAACTTCTAAAACAGAAAATATAATCAATTCGAACATCAAAAGAAATTAAAAATAGCCAACGAGAGAGAACCAACTTGCAGGTGTCCGGAAAGGAGCAAACCAGTCCTTCCCCAGACGGGTGCACCGCCATCCTATAAGGCAACTCCGCAGCAGTCCCATGTCTATGCACCTGCATGAACGAATATTATCATTACACTGGTAACAACACTTATATTGTGCAGAATAAATTCGAGATCCACACTTACTGGCAACTCAGAGAGGGAGGCAGAGGCGAAATCGAATTCAGCGAGGACAAGGGCGTTGGGGATCCCGGACCGGCTATCCCCGCCGCCGCCGCCGATGATTAGGAATCCAGTGGCGGGCGGGGAGGTTTCCGACTTTCCCGCGTTTTCCGCGCTGTCCTCTCCCTGTGCTTTGTCTGGTTTCTGCTTGAGGATCTTGTCGTAGGGGACCCAAGAGGCAAAGTAAAGGGGGATCCCGTAGTTCCTGCAGCACGGCGGCCTGGGCCTCGCCCCCTTCGCCATAGTGCACACGGTTCCGTCTAGCTCAAACGTAGATCTCCGGTGATTCGGCCACCGGGCCTGACGGAGAAAGGGGAGGAGGAAGCAGTGGTGGAGCCTGCGATAGGCTCACAGCAAGCTTGGAAGAGGATGGGAGGCCGGAGGCGATTGAGATTGGGCGTGCATGGTAGACTGGAGGTGGCACGGGGAGACGGAGGGAAGAGCCAAAGAGGTCTTCTCATTTGGCTGCTGGAAGGCGATGGCCGATCAAGGGTTTGCGGTTGGGCCCATTTGTTATTCAATCTCGGGTCAGACTCAGACTACTTCGGCTATGGGTCGGGGGTGAAGAGAAGCATACGTGCATCTCCGACTCCAAGTCTCCAACTCATGCGTTGCCAATTTGGAACTCGGAAATGGCCCCAACGACTCGGCCGGGGTGTCATTTATGACATCTTACTTCGGACCCTCTCCTTTCACTTCTATTTTTACCTCCGTTTTTTTTCTTAAACGCGGCTATATTTTTCTCGTATTATACTCAAGCTCCTTATATATTATATATTTTAAAATTATTAAATAAATTATTAAATATACCCCTAACTATTTTTTAAATTTTTTTTTTAACTTTTTAAATGCCTCATCTCCAATCTTTCCCTTCTACCGTACATGAGCTCTTCTATTTCCTTCATCATTTATGGATTCTCTTTTTTTACCATTTTCCTTCTTCCCCGTTACTCGTAGCTCCTTTTTCACGGTCTTTTTCTTCTCCCCCTCACCTTGCTGCTTCTTTGAAAAACTTCTAGATAGTTTCTAATAAGGGGTGGTCACCACCAACATATGCAAAGGGGAACTAAGGTCTTCATACAAAGAAGTTTTATTTGCCAGTTGGTATCCCCCATCAAGAGATAGTTTTTGGCGGGGAGAAGTCAATACCACAATATGTAGATATTGACGGAGACCTTTATTCCCCGTATAATGCAGTTTTATTTGTCATAGATACCCCCCACCACGAAACCTCCAAAATTTTTAAAAAAACTTTTAGAAAGCTTCTAGCAAGGGGTGGTCACCGCCACAATATATAAAATTTGATGGGGACCTAAGGTCTCCGTCTAAATTAATTTTATTTGGCGGAGTGCACCACCCGCCAAAATACCTCTAGAAATTTTGGGGTGCTAGGGGTGGGCATGAGTAAAATTATAGAGGGGTTTGGGGGTACTGAGCTGTTAAAAAATATTAGTTATTTTCTATAATGGGGGGCTCTAAGTATTTTTTGGGAGGGAAGTAGATGCGTTACTTTTCTTTTTAATGTTAGGTTTTTTTTTTACCTCTTTTCATTAATAAATATTCACCAATTTCACTTCTATTTTTCATTTATCTCAAGTAGTATTTTTTTTAGCTCTTCTTCTCTTTCTTCTCAACATTCTTTCACACATGAACTTCTCAAATACTCAATTTTCTTATAAAGATTTTGGAGCACAAGTTCCTCAAACTCCACACAAAAATATATATGGTCAAGGTGTTAGTTTCAACATGGATGCATATGTCATTCTTGTAAGTGCATGACTCAATATTAGCATAAATGCCATGCACGAAAATGAGCAAAAAGTCAGAACTTTTGGGGACTGGGTGGTAGAATACTATTATGCCTACAAGTAATTCAAAAGTAATCATTTGTTCAAGATGCTAAAAAAATATTTTAGTACAATTGAAGCAAGTGTCAACAAATTTTGTAGATGTGTTGCATCTATTGACGACTCCTTGTCTTCTAATCTAACCTCTCTTGTACCTCGGTGAATATGACTCTCACACTAATATATATGATCGTGCTTTGAGACCACCATGGTGGATAGCTAAGAAAAGAAAAATTTTATTTGCCAATTGGTATCCCCCATCAAGAGACAATTTTTGGCGGGGAGAGGTCACTACCACAATATGTAGATATTGACGGAGACCTTTATTCCCCGTATAATGCAGTTTTATTTGTCATAGATACCCCCCACCACGAAACCTCCAAAATTTTTAAAAAAACTTCTAGAAAGCTTCTAGCAAGGGGTGGTCACCGCCACAATATATAAAATTTGATGGGGACCTAAGGTCTCCGTCTAAATTAATTTTATTTGGTGGAGTGCACCACCCGCCAAAATACCTCTAGAAATTTTGGGGTGCTAGGGGTGGGCATGAGTAAAATTATAGAGGGGTTTGGGGGTACTGAGCTGTTAAAAAATATTAGTTATTTTCTATAGTAGGGGGATCTCAAGTAGTATTTTTTTAGCTCTTCTTCTCTTTCTTCTCAACATTCTTTCACACGTGAACTTCTCAAATACTCAATTTTCTTATAAAGATTTTGGAGCACAAGTTCCTCAAACTCCACACAAAAAAATATATGGTCAATGTGTTAGTTTCAACGTGGATGCATATGTCATTCTTGTAAGTGCATGGCTCAATATTAGCATAAATGTCGTGCATGAAAATGAGCAAAAAGTCAGAACTTTTGGGGACTCGGTGGTAGAATACTATTATGCCTACAAGCAATTCAAAAGTAATCATTTGTTCAAGATGCTAAAAAAATATTTGAGTACAATTGAAGCAAGTGTCAACAAATTTTGTAGATTTGTTGCATCTATTGACGACTCCTTGTCTTCTAATCTAACCTCTCTTGTACCTCGGTGAATATGACTCTCACACTAATATATATGATCATGCTTTGAGACCACCATGGTGGATAGCTAAGAAAAGAAAAATGAAAAAACAACAAGCATTGAATCCATATATGTTGCAAACTTTGTCCAAAAAATGGGAGAAGATAGAAAAGAAGTACATGAAAAAAAAAAGATGACACTTCTTAAGGAAAAAATAAGCAAGATAAACAAAGGTTTGAACAAAAATGGAGCAGAACAAAGAGACAATGCAATTGAAAAAAATATAAATGGAAATGAAAATTATGATAGATACTTCTTATATGTCTGAAGAGCAAAAGCAATATTATGCCCATGAGAGATGGGAAATTCTCTAAGGAACATTAGGTGGAAGTGGGAACAAATAGTATTATGTATTTTAATATTTTATATGTATTTTTTATTTTAATATTATTTTGTATGAATTTTTATTTTATTGTTGTTTGTTATTTTTAAAATTTTATTTTTTTATTTCTTAATAGCATGAATACTATGCATTATTTATTATTATATTTTGGTTAATATATATATATATATATATATAATAAATTTGATGTGAAGTAAAAATAATATTAAAATAATAAATTTGACATTTTTGGTTGGAGTTCACAAGTTTATATATTGCCACATAGGTAAATGGAGATGTCAAATTGAGCCACTTGTGCATATCCAATGACTCAATTTGATATCCCCATTGAAGATGCTCTAAAGGTTTTTATTGTCACGGTTGTAAGGGTCTAGTAAAAAAATAAGGGCCAACAAATTTTTTGTTAGAGGTCCCTTTTTTAAGCAATCGATTTTTAAATTAAGAATGTATAGCCAGAGCTACAGCTCCTTGGCCCTTATATCATGGTCAAGGCCATGATCGGATTGTGAGCTGCACCTCTGAGCAGTTTTTTTAAAAGAATATAGGCCTTATTAATATTTTTTTAGGGTATAATAAGGTATATAAAAAAACATCATAAAAAATATTGAACCTGTTCATTTTAAACTTAATTTGACAACAGGCCTATATAAGATAATATTTTAATCTCACCTTTAAATTAAGAGTTGAGATTATATTTTTAAATTTAGGCCTCCAAAAAGATTCATGAGAGATTAATAACAATTTAAAGATAACCTTTAATAATGGGAGTTATATTATATTTTAAAAAATCTAGACAATCTTGTAACTTTTGCTAGTAAACTAGAGCCTTGGGGTATTAGGTTGTTGCCCAGCTATGATTTGATGGCTATAGGCTTATGATTGCTAGGCATCCTCATTATATTTAATATCATTTTAATATATAAGATTTATTTATTTAACCATATAAACTGTAGACCATTAATTTAAATTTAAAAGTTTGATCGACCTTCTCATTAAAATAGATTTTTCATATTTTACCTTTCTTTTTCTTTTTATTTGTTTCGAGAAAATAATAAAAAATCATTGGTTTTAACCCTACAACGGAAGGAATAGGAAATGAATATATAAAATTATTTTAAATTTTAGAATCGTTAAAAAGCATTCAGGTCGTTAAAATAGTACTTACCTGTGACATTTTAAGTCAACCTGAGAAACTCTATCTTAGGTTGATTTTAAGAGGGTTAATATTGGTGGATTACAATCAAATTGGGTATGGACTAAGGGGGATAATTGGTAAATGGTAAAGGAACGAGAGTGGTATATTTTAGGCCAATTTTGATGAATGGACCCACTCATCAAGGCCAATCAAACCCCAAATCAACAATTTAAATTTGAGGTTGCTAAATAGATAAGCCCCACATATTATAATGACCAAAAAAATTGTGAACCCTCGTATTCAAATGAGATGTTTAAATCCTAATTGGTTCCACACCTATCTTATAACTCAAATGACCCAAATTGGAAAATATAATTTTAACCGATGATTTCATGGTGAGATTAAAGTGGGCCCATAAGTCCAAATGGCCCAAAATTTATGGCCCCCCCATATTTTAAGATATTCTTCTTTCATTTGGTCTTAACCTCAACAAATATTGGTAAGGACTATATTTTTAAAATCAACTTGATAAACTTTTTTTCTCATGTTCTCATGTAGGTTATATATTTTTAAAAAGTAAAAATTTTGAAGACACTAATATATATATATATATATATATATATATATATATATATATATATATATATATATATATATATATATATATATATATATATATACACGCCTACTCGGAGACAAATCTACCCCGTCCTTGCACTACTTTCCATTTATAGAACTTATTATGTTGGAGACTTTACTTTAAAATACTTTCCTTTTATATTTTGATAAGCTATAATCAATGAGGGTAATTGATTCAAAATGTAACAGGCTGGCTATGGGCCTACCCAGTTGGCACACCCTCCCTTATAAGAGCGTCTTCTTTTTTCTTTATTTTTGATGAGAAGAGATAAATTTCTTCTTCTTCCCCTTCGGCATCTTCTCCCCTTTCCCTTGATTGAAGCTAGGTACTATTTGTGTTCTAATCCGGGACACAACATAGGTATCAGAGCCTCAACGATCTACCATGGCTCAAGGCAAGCAATCAGTAACAACTCCAGTGACCCATGCCAAGAAAGGACCACCCAATCCCAACTTCGAACTTGGGCACATCCATTGTGCTCTCCATGTTTGAAACAATGAATGCACAAATTCAACAACTAACGGTAGCCTTCACTCAGCTTCAGACTTCCTATGTGGTGCCCATATGCTCATGCCACAGCTAGCCAATGCTGAGGTGGGTGAGCCTTCTCATCTCTCTTGATCCCATGCCCCAGGCCTCCAAGTGGTGTTTGAGAGAGTTGTGCAATCTCCTTCAACTCTATACGATTTTGTACCATTGATCAAATCAAAGAAGGAGGTTGTTCGTGGTTAGAAAAACAAAGCCTCCCAAGTGTTCACGTAAATTCTGCAATGACTCCAAACTACATAAACTTGTCCCAAGAGCTCTAGGATATGTTGGGAGGAGTTTTTTGGGCCTCGTGGAGGGCCAAGGGGTGGTGTTGAACCCCATTTGGCCAGGCTGTAGTGTCACGCCCCGGCGTTGCCCAACCCGCACCCGGTCTAAGGGCCGGTCAAGTGCGCGGGGGCGACGAGGGAAATTGAGAAACGGTTTAGCGGAAGACTTAACCCTAACCACGGGCGACTTAACAGAAAATACGGAGTACACACATTCCTTTGAGCAAGAGTAAATAAGAAGAAAAGAAAGATAATTGCTTAACACAAAGTAAACAACTAGTCTCAAACCCACATTCTTAGTCAACCATAGCCCACACTGGCTCAAAATAAGTCTTAAGCATCACAACTGTATAAAGTAGCATAAAAATCCAACAGAGAACCCTACACAAAGGTTCTAAACATAAAGCATAAACCAAGGAAAATAAGTCACACAAGAATCTCCACGATCACATCCATGTCATCTCCGACCTTTCCTCAAAGAGGAGACCTTGTTCGTTTGCGTGTCGCACCATGCAGCCCCAAAGCAAAACACAAGAAAGAGGGGTGAGTTTAACAAACTCAACAATGGTTTTTAATATAACTATCATCATCAGAAATACGATAGCATAACAATAAACTCATTCAGATCTAAGATTGACAAGGTGCATCAATTTCTGATCACTCATACACATCACCTAAACCTGCATCATAGTGCATAATTCACATAGTGTCATTCACATCATAATAACCTGCATGAATGTATCTCTAACATACATATTCTCTCATGCATCACATCATAACAACCTGCATGAATGTATACCTGCATGAATGTATCCCTAACATACATATTCCATCATGCATCACATCATAACAACCTGCATGAATATATCTCTAATATATATATATTCCATCATACATCACATCATAACAACCTACATGAAATGTATCTCTAACATACATGTCATATCATGCATCACATCATGTCAACCTCCATCAAGGGAAAATCACAATTTAGTGTCACACAGACGGGAACACGGACACGGCCACGAAGGCGTGTCATGGTCCACAATTCTACACAAGAATTCAAGAAAATTCAGGGTTGTCAATCCCTAAAAACTGCTCGCCCTGGACGATCCTAGCCGAGGATGTCCCATTCTCACACAGAGAATCTAGAGCAAGGGTATTCGCCCAGGGAGATCTCCTGCGGAGGGGAGAGCCCGAATTCCCACACAGGGAACCCTAGAACACGTGGTAGCGGGTGCACACAGCATACCACACTGGATTCTCAGGGTTCAGATGACACTCATAATAACAATCTCACATCCACAAGACAAGTACACAACTCGTCCCCACATAATTATATTTCTCTAGACTCAACCCGGGGAGTGCACTCGTTCCACACAAGAACTCAAATCAAAACATGTCCTTTCGGACCAATCAAGTTTCGATTAAGCCGCGACCGATCAATCTGGCACACAATTTCCCACATTGCATCCAATCGGTCAAATTCGATTAACCTCGATAAAGCCCCAATTGGAAATCCATTTTCATGATGCATGTAACATACATATGTGGGCAAGGCATACATGAATCCTAATCCATGGTAAGTGCTCTCATCAACCCCTAATGCATCATTCATAAACATAATATCAAGCTTCAACATCATCATTAATCCCCACATATGTGCGTGTGTGTACCTAGTAGAAGCATTTCACTCAATGCATTTCAACATGTTTGAAATTAACTCACTACCACACTACACATGTGCATTTATATCTAAACATGAATTCCAACGGAAATCATAGGAGAAGAATCATTGAAATCATAACTCAAATCAAAGCTCAACGCCAATGGCTAAACACATGTAAGATCATTCACTTCATTCATAAGTCATGACATTCACTAACATTCATATATCAACTAACCACATTCTATCATAGCAAATCAGTCCATTAATAGGTTGTAGTCCTACTGAAAATATGTTTAACCATAGAGAATCAACCATTCATAACTTAAAGATGACAATTTCAACATCATACCACAAACCACAAGTCATTCCACAAATCTCTTAAATGTATACCTCAACTTCATAACCTCAATGACATGCCTTTCCAGTAACATACTACAGCTCAAAACACTCCACATTCATAAGAAATGGGCAAACTAAAGTGGAATCACCGAAATAAACATCATGCAATAGATCAAAAATCTGCTGTGTAGCTGTTCGAATGCCCAGAAGGACGTTCGATCGGCTAAATAAGAAAATTTTGAATTTACAGTTTTGCCGTTCCAACACCCAGAAGGCCGTTCGATCGGCTAAACTGAAAATCTGTCGATCTGACAGTGTTGTCGTTTGAACGCCCAGAACGTTTGAACGCCGACAAGGCAGAAACAACATTCTTCTTCCTTTCAAATTTTCAAACCGAAACACCATTGATAACACTCCAAATCACCATCTAACAACCTAAATGTCATCAAAAGTCCACCATGACTTCCAGATTGCTAAACCACATCATAACATGATAAAACCCTATGAAATCGGGATTAAAGATTACCATTTTCTAATCATGCCATTAGAACACTAAATCAAGTAACTCCATTCAAAATAAACCACAAAATCAAGAGTTTTACCATAGAAAGACTGAAATTTCAAAAGTCCATTACCTTATCCCTTGATTAGGCTTGGATTTGATGGTCACCCTTCTTAAAAACCTTACAAAGACATAGAGTTTGAATTAAACTCCAATAAAACTGATTTAACAAAGAAAATCCTAATTAAAAACTTAGATCTAGGGCTTGTTGAACATAAAAATCGGATTTTGAGAGCTAGGGTTTGTAGTAAAAATGCAAATCAGTAGTTTTGATGTTTAAAAATGAATTAAGACAAAGGGGAAATGGTAGATTTAGAAGGGATTAAGAGGAAAGTTAGGATTTAGTGCTTAATTAGAATAGACTTACCTTAAACACCTTCTAATCCGGGCCTAATTGGGGATTAGGCCTGACCTCTCCTCCTCAGCCTATTCCCAAAATGGGAATGACTCAGGTTTGGCCTTTTATAGTAAGCTTTGGGGTGTGCATGGGTAAGTTGTGGGGTGTAAATAGAAAAATAGGCTAAAAAATGGGTATTTTACAAATTTGAGCACTAATTAAATCTGAAAAAAATTTTGAAAATTTTTTTATGAGCTTAAATTGATGTCTAGGTTCATTTGGCACAAAAACCAAAATTTTGACGGTGGGGCCCACAGGGGTCCCACCAAAACCCTAATTTTTGAAAAAATAGTAAAAATTCAAAAAAATCCCAAAAATTCACATTTGATTCAAAATCACTTAAAACCACTAATCTTAAAGTTGATTTTGATTAAAACCATCATAAATACTATTTATTTACGAAACCACCAAATAAATCAGAAAACGCATTAACCTCACGATAACCGATAATTAAAGAAAACAAAAACCGGTTTAGAGATGAGAGTCCTTACATATAGTACCCTCACTACAAAGGGTACAAGAACCCAATGGAGTGGCTATATAAGACATAAAAGTTTTTGCCTGCCAAGGGACCCATTCTGATGATGTACATCTGCGCATAACTGCCTTTTACTTAGACAACGATGCTTATATATGGTTCCAGATATGTGAGAAGGAGGTTCGTTTCCCGACATGGCCTTCTTTCGCCGATACCATTTGTAACGACCCGACCCGAGCCGAGCCCACAAAATCACCAATAGAAAATTTTCTTTCTTTGAGCCAAGAATCATCGTCTGTGTGCGAGAGGTACAATGTTCATCTACGCACTACGGAGCTTCAAGGCTTCCCCGTACGTAGACTCAGGTTGTAACAAACGCATACATCCAATGAAGCTTCATAGTTCGTCGCGTGTAAAATAAAATAAAATATATATTTATAATTAATTTGGATTGGGCCAACGCTGCCTTGCTGTTGGTCGCCTACGTACGTATTGGATATTATTCCGACATGATTAGATCCGAACGTAGTTCTGCCTACTGGCTACTACATATATCACACATCACAAAATCATATATGTTAAAATACGTATATACTAAAATTGAGTCAAAATCATATTGAAACTCGTAATCTATCAGAGTAAAGTGGAAATTAATAAATCAACGAAATCGCACATCTCGCTGTACCATTGAGCTGGATCATAACCACATATACATGTCTCGCTCTATCACTGAGCCAAGATTGAAAATACATATTACACATCTCGCTCTACCCTAGAGCGAGACCCCATACAACATGGCATATAAAGCACACATCATGGCATATAAGCACACATCATGGCATATAAGCATAGGAAGCATATGAATCGTAGCATAACACAACACACATCAAAACTAGCACATGTCATTCTACAATTAAAATGGGAGATCAGAACTGCTTACTCCCATCATGTCTCATAAGGTAGTGGTATTCGGAGTTGCTCGTTCCTTCTGGGCATCCTCCCCTTCTGATCTGGAGGTAGTAGACGGAACTTCCTCTAGCCTTTATATGTCCCTCGTCTTGCACTGAAAGACTACGTACGAACGTTCTCCTTACCAGAGATTCTTCTCATTTTGTGCGCCCGTGAGCGGTGGATAGAACCTCCCTTACTCTAGATTGTTTCTCTTGTTGAGGCTCGATAACAACGGACAAAACCCCATCTTGCTTCGGGTCTCTTTTTCTTGCTTCGGTGTTCGAGGATGACGAGCAGGGCCTCTCCTAGTCTCGAGGCATTTCCTCCTCATACAATCATCAACTCAAGAAACAGAACCCTCCATCGCGTAGAACACACTCAACTTAGTCAAGAATGTCTCTTGAACCGCCTAAATCGGAGTTAGGATGGCCAGAAACAGAGAAAACGATGTTGGTCGGTGCTCGAAGATAATGGGCAGAACCTCTCCTCATCTTTGGGGAGTTTCCTCATTCTACAATCACCAACTCAGAAAATGGAACCCTCCATCGCGTAGAGCACACTCAATTTAGTCAAAAACGCCTCTTCAATCGAATAAATCGGAGTTAGGATGGCCAGAAACAGAGAAAATGAAGTTGGTCGGTGTTCGAATATAACAGGCCTCTCCTTGTCTTTGGGGCGTTTCCTCATCATACGATTGCCAACTCGAAGAAATGACCACTCCATTGTGTAGAGCATGCTCGATTTAGTAGGAAACGGATCTTGAACGGCCTTAATCAGCCTCAGAACGGTCAGAAACAGGGAAAAAGTTCTACTTCAAAAAGGGGAAGAAATGAGGTATTTATAGCCGAGCTGAACTGAAAAACCGCGGCACCGCAATTTTTAAACCACGGCGCTGCGCCGTATCAAACAGCGCACCGTGGTTGCACGTGCCGTGTGTGCGTCCGTCACGCGCACACACCACACTAATTTATTTTCTTTTTTTC
Source organism: Saururus chinensis (assembly GCA_035235625.1). Taxonomy (NCBI): domain Eukaryota; kingdom Viridiplantae; phylum Streptophyta; class Magnoliopsida; order Piperales; family Saururaceae; genus Saururus; species Saururus chinensis. The sequence goes on along the minus strand of CP141142.1, from coordinate 42,688,531 downwards.
TTTTTAAAACAAATTTTAAACGCGCGTAACTTCCTACCCCGGATTCAGATTCGGGCATTCTAGGTACAGTTAGACTCGTATCGACAAGCCCTTCGATACTAACCCACTTAAAGCAATAAATTGTACTCTTCTTAAGTGGGTCCCACCCATTTTCTATGATTCTCAAATGTCGTAACTTCTAGTCCCAACCTCTGTTTCGCCCGTTCTTAGATTCGTTACGCTCGTTTCTTCGAGCTTTACTCAAATATAGAGGTTTCAATGGTTAAAACCACCTATAATTTATTTAAAAAATTACTAATTACCTCTAACCCCCTTAGTCAGACGTAATCGAAAAGCGGAATGTTATATCGGCCAACCCCAATTCTAAAAAAAATATTATTTTTTTTATGTTTCCACATAGGTGGATAAGAAAGGAGAAAGTGAAGATGTATAATTTATAAAAGTTTAAGAGATTCTAGGCTCAAATGATTATAATCAGTTGTGAAATGCCTTCTAAAGGGATATTATCTTATGTCTTATGGGGTCAAGTAGTGGGACCCAACCTAAAAATTATAATTTTTTAAGTAAAATAATATTTTAATAAATAAATATAAAAAAAATAAAAAAAACCAAGACCTGTGCTCTCTTAGAACTAGGCTAAGGTTTTTAAGGTATGTATAGGGTTAAGGTCATATAGGGTTAAGGTCAGATCAAGGCCTATAAATAATCTAATGGGCTAGGGCAGGGCTTTCAGCCCCAAATAAAATACATATAAAGAGGAGAATGATAAATAGTTCTTGCATAATAAATGTAAGTAAACACTAATATTTTTCTTGCTCTGGGACGCTCACAAAATGCTTTCCACAATGAAGGCGCAAGGGCAGGGGCTGATCATGGCAAGCGTCATGCGGGTTCTCTTATGTAGCATTAGATATTTGCATGCATAGCCTTGAGTAGCGGGCTCTAGGCCAGACAAACGCCTAACTCTCAACTTCAAGCACTAGATCCTGGGTTGTTCTAAATTGAAATTGCTTTAATCAAATGCACAAATGCCTTGGATTAGTGGAAGGCATCAGACCTCATAAATTCCAAGTGACTACACTACGTTCAATAGGTAATGAGCTTGTGATCCATTTTCTGACAATAATTGCTCTTGGCTGAGATAATCTTTGAATCTAGAACCAGATGAGTCTCAAATTTCCAGTACATTAGGATACAGAACGTGCTTCTTATCATCTGATTGCTATGCACTTACCCTATGCATGTCCAGGTTTTATAGGGCATAAACGAGCATGGACTTATCCTATTACACTGAAAAGCCAGAAGACGTACGGGAGGAACACGTCAAATACAGTTCTATAATCCTTGAAATTGTAACGAATTACATATACGACATAACTATTATATGGCCACCGGTATAAACTAGGCAATGTTTTAATCTCTCATCTCTGTCCTAGACCAAGAGCAAGGAAGGAGTTGGCAAATCGAAAGCCTACCGAGGCTTTTTCCCCCACGAGTAATATATAGACCAGTATTTATACATATCACAATTTCTCTAAAATTTGTAAAGCTTATGAATCAAAAGATGCATTTTTTCCCAATACCCCTCTTCCAGTCCATCTTTACAGATATTATTCATACCGCTGCCTCTGGCAAGTCGAGTTATCTGGTGAGATGGATGCCTCATTTTACATGCTTTCAAGCGTTTAGCTTCAGGCCTCTAGCCCTCCAAACTATGGTGCATATAATACCATCGGTACAAAAATATAATCCTCATTGAAAGATTAGTATGACCCTCATCATACTAAAGTAAATTAATCCACTTTGTAACCAAGCTACCTTCACTTCTCACAAATCCCATATAAAAGATAGTTGATTTCAAAAGTGCGACCATTGACATCTCTCGGTTTCCTTTTGAACCTAGCAGGTGATGGTATTTGGTACATTAAACGAAAAAAGGAGGAAGATGGTGTTCCAGAACTGCCAGCAATTCTCTCCCCTTCCTTGATTCATCAATAGGACCATTCCCAAGTATTCTTGCTGCCGCTAAAAGTTGCCCTCTAAGGCGCTGAGATAATAATCTCCCACCCATTTGCACACATTCTCTATACAATGGCAAGTATGCAATAGCTATTACCAATGGCGTTGGTAAGTCTTGCAGGAAAATAGGTGAAAGGCCCCGCCTCACATTAACATAATGATTTTCCCCATATTTCAACCCATCCATAAAAGCTGCCTCCGACCAGTGTTCACGAAGAAATGCTCTAAGCTCAGTTGCCACACCTTCATCCTCTGTAGTAGCAATGCTATCAGCAACAGCATATGTAGCAGCAGGATCACCAAGAAAGTCAGACCGCAGTAGGAAGTGAACACCCTCAAGAGAACCCCCACTGCGTTCCCCGGCAACTTTCAGTATCTCAACACTGAGTGCAGCAAGAACATGCTGAGGCACATGGGGAAGAAGGTAGGCAGCCACTTCCACTTGGCTGCTGGATGTGGCAGCAGTGAGGGCAAGACACATCTCCATGTCACGACACCCCCTCTGGACAAACCACTGAACTACCTGCATGCATCCCCTTTCTGCCGCTCTCATCAGTGGTCCCAGAAAGGCAATGGCATTACCTTCTTCAACCAAGCACTCCATGGTACCAATCTTGCAATAGTGTGAAGCGAAGCCCAAGGCAAGATCCACATCCACATCCAAACTGTTCCTCTGAGCAATCTGGAAAAAAAAATCTCGAAGGGCATTAATTTAACAAAAAGGTCCAGATTGACGGCTTTGTCAAAGATGCTGTCAAATTTTAAATCTACACTATAAGGTCTTCAATAACAAAGCCTGATTATTAAAGAAGCACTTGAAACACAAATCATACTGGAGATAATTGGACTAGTACTATGATGGATACCACATCACTCACAGAAGCATTTTTACTCTCTACAACTTACTTGAAAAGTAAGTGTATCTAAAGATGTATCTACTACTCATCAGTTCCAGATGTATAGAAGAGAAGTAAAAATGCAACTTCTGACATAATGCATAATAAGGTTTACTTACCAAATAATCCTAAGAGAAGAACATGTGCAAGCAAACTGCAACCTAAAACTAATTTTTTAGTACTTTCTGAAAAAAAGATGACCGTAAAGCTGAGCAATGAGATATAGGATCCACATTAATAACAAGAGCTACAATAACTTTCAGGATATAGAAGTTAGATATTTAAGCACACTAGAGCCAGCTGAACGCCCATCAGTAAACCTTTTGGCCAGCTTTCTCAAAGCACAATAGATTTGTTAAACAAAGATTCACAATATAAACAAAAAACATACTTCATATTCTGTTAAATCCTATAGAAATTTGACGTTCTATGTCTTTACAGAAAGTTGTTATTCATGTAACGTAAACAGAATTAAGTTCTTTATATTTCTATTATCAATGTAGTAAATATATCAGCTCAACAGTGCAGCATCAAGACCTTACTTCTTATTCAAAAATTATCTAAATAGATGTATAAGAAATGGACAAAAAAATCCCAAATACCTAATTCAAGAAACAGAGCCTTAAGATAGGTTTAGTAAAAATAGAAAGTGCTGCATAGCTTCTGACTTCATCCACAACCTTCCAGTATGTCTGCTATTGTGTAGATTTTTTACCATTAAGACTCCCTGATACAATCTTCCACAAATTCTTACATATCAACTTAGCTTACAGAAACCAGGCATCTCAATCAATGAATCAAAACACAGAAAGAACCACAGAGATGAAGAGAAAAAGATCAAACAGAGAAAGTGTTTATGAAATTACCTGCAGTAGAATTCGTACAAGTTCTGTGCTTCCAAACCGAGACGCTTCAAGGAAACACTGATTAACATTATCGGCACCTCCTTCCACCAACATTCCCAGCAAACCTTGAATTGCAGTTGCAGAAATTCCAGATGCCCAGCCAGGATCAAATGAACTTGAGAAGAGTGTTAGAGGGAAACAGGCAGCATCAAACGCCTCTGTGAAGTCTTTTCCCGTAAGCTGATTTCCCGCAAGATCAAGAAATGACTTGAAAGCAGATAACTGTAGTTGAATTTCAAGTGTAGAGCTGTGACCAACTCTGTCTCGGTTCCCATGACAGCGGGAATGAAACCCAATACATCTCAGAGCCCAGTCTGTGAATTTCTGAACTTTAGCACCAGCTTCTGCTTTTAAAACATCATCCCCATTACACTCCTGAAGACGCTCGTGAAGCCTATTATAGAGACAACCACAAACAAAGTGAGCAAACTTAATTCCATCTTGTAACATTTTTGAAAAGAACAATAGAATGTGCAAATTCGATTGCCCCCCACCCCTCCCCCCTTTTGATAGTAAGGGGCGGCCCTTTTATTTTCAGGTGACATAGCAATCACAGAACCTTGCTTGCCACATCAGACTGAAAGATAAACAAAACACGCCTTGACTTACAAAAGAGGAGAAAGAGCATATCATTTTATGGGTCATATATGTATTATCATAACCACAAGCAAGTAGCACCCTTTTCCTAACAATTTGGGGCCGGTGACATGGATCTCATGCTCCCATTATAGCTTGTTTTGTGTCAACTCTTTTGTAAGAGATAGCATAGTCATATCCTTCCTTATTAATTTCATCCAAGATCTCTTAGGTCATATACATATTATACATGAATATAATATGGTTAACCATATTGCATATTCTAGTCGTTTGGCCGCCCTAATCGGTGACACTAGATCAGCTGATATAGCTAGCCCCAACAAAAAAAAATTAAGAACTCTAATCATATGCTAAAAAGTCACCCAACCTTCAACATAAAAAAATATTTTCTTCTCTATCAAGCAGGTTTCAGTTAAGCATAAAGATTTTGAAGAGTAACAAAGGCACAAATTTAAATGATCAAACCACCCATTGTGGTATTGCAAGAGCAATATGCTAGGGCTTTATATCGCAGAAATAACACACATTTTAGATTTACAGAGGCTTTTAAAATGAGCATTATATTCCAAAATTGTCCAAGCAATCTAACATATCATCCCATACGTGAAAGAGAACTAAAAATGTCACAAACATCTGGATCAGTAACCCACCTTTGAGCCATAACAGTTACAGTATCTGTTAAACTCATTGTCCGACTCTGACATGCAGAAACACATGAAGCAAGAAATGAAGTCCTAAGAGCCGCTCTCGTGAAATCATAAGCACCATTTGTAACTATCTTCTTGATCAACCCATTGATCCCGTGCAATTCCTCGTCATTGCTCAAGAACCATATAGAGTCCAGGGCTATGCATAATGCATCGTTCAGTGTCTGCGCGTCTGCAAACACAATTAAACTCTCAGCCAGTTCCCAGTTACGAGAAGTAACTGCAGATTGAAAGACACGGCCCAACTCCACACGGTTCTGCCTGCTAAGTTTTTTCTCTTGCCCAAGCTTATCCTTTTTACGGGGGTCGAGTTCAGTAGTCGCCATCCTCAACTTGTGCTTCTTAGCGCTGCAACCACAACTCCCAGAGATGGTTGGATTTTTAGTAAGCATAGGGGATTCCCTGGAGAAGACCACAGAGCTAGCCTCCCCTTTCTCAGTATCAAAAACATCTCCACCGCCTTTAGGCGTTTCATTTACACTCTCATCCATATCCATCGCCGAACACAAATGATCGACTGAATGGTTTTCACTGGCACACAGTATCTCCCTTTCCATTAGATACTACATTATTCAGTCCCAACTGTAGGGAGAATGACCAGCACCCTAATCAACACAACAGCATGGCTGGGCTGTTAGCAACACCAATTATCTAGCAAATCAAGTCGACAAACCGATTATTTGATTCGACAAATCAGATCAATCAACCCCTGCTGGATTGATTAATCCTGCTCCGAAGCACAGCTGCTATGATTAAATAGAGGGAAAAAAATTACAAATTAACTGGATTGGAGATAGGAATCATCAAGACACCCAATGAGCGTTCTCAGAAAAACGGAAACAATACCCAAAAAAGCTGCCTCCTTTATCTCTTCCGAACAATTACGGCATCTAGTACTTCTAAACCCCTCCAAGCCGAATTAAACACCAAACCATCATCTCAAATCTCCATCCTAGCAAGCACTTGAGCTTCAAAATCCGGGGAAGAACAATCCCAACCACTGGCCGCTATTGAATCCGCCCCATACCTGAAATCGAGACACCATCCAAATGAAAATCACCCGATTTCGTCAGTCTCCACGCCAATCAAAGCAAACCCAGAATCAAATTTCAAGCAAATTAAACGATGACATAAAAATAAAAAAAACAGGAAGAAAAAAACAGCCAGAAAGTAGCACAAAAAAGAAGAAAAAAATGCAAAAAAAAAAACACACAGAGAGAAGGCAAAAAGGACGACCACAACCTCAATCAGAGGAGGAGGGAGGGGGAAGAGTCATCGCCGATCACGGCCACGAACGGGCGAAAAATGGGGCATTTTTTCTTGGGTTGATATTTTTTGCAGAGAGAGAGAGAGAGGTGTGGTGAAGGCATACGGAGGCGATGTTTTGACTTCACAGGAGACGCCAGAGCTGGGAAAGGGCCATAAGCCTTTTCTCTCTCCTATGGAGTGGGTCCCAATGACCTCCGGTTGACGTGCTGGGTCCCACCGCAATGATTACTTATGGCCTCTCTTTCTCACTCCTGCAGTTACTTCTCTCTCTTTCTCGCTCTCTTGTAACCAAATTTCGATTGTACCCTTGGTAAACATTGGAAAACGTCATTGTGTCCCTCACAAAGGATGAGGAGTTTTACCACTGATGTATCTTTTGAAATATAGAGATGGTATATACTTATCGACCATGTTAAGGGGGTGAGTTTGGCTATAAAATAAGGTGGCAGGCTCCTCATCTTTCACAAAGAACGAGTTCAAAATGAGTCCCTCTATTATAACTAATAGAAAGTTTCTTTTAACCGATTATTATTGGTTGCATTGCCTGCATACCCTGTGTTGCCTCTATGCCCTGTGTGCATTAGAAGGCTTATTCCGATCTCATTCCGGAAAGGAATATAAAAGATCTTATTTAAAAAAAAAATTAACTAAATTAATATTATAATTTTTCCTATAAAAAGTATTTTTATGTTATTAAAATTTATATGTTAAAATATTACTTTATTATTTTTAGTTGAGTAGAACTTATAAAAATAAGCCTCATTCATCAATGGTGTAGAAATGATAAAGTAGCATTTTAACATGAGAATCTTCATGTCAAAATAGCATTACTCTTTTCATATTTACCGAACTTGGCTTCTCCACAAGTGATCTTCCCAGCGTAAAATGAGGAATTTCAAAAGAATGATTTCATATAGCGTTATTTAAAACGAGGAAAAAATAGCAGAAACCAATCGTATTCTGCCCTCATTGTCTAAATCATTATGTTTAGAGTGCAAGACTTAAACACAGCATCTCAGCCAACATAGAAAGGAAAAAACCAAACATGTGCTCTATACTTAATAAGCAGGCGTGATAAAATTGAGATTTGTCACGAAGTGCAAAGGTTGAATCAAAACGTCATCAAGGAAGTTGAAATAATTCAAACAGTACCCAGGTAGTAGTAGCTCCTTTTTTGCTATAATAACAACAGAGAGAGCATGCAAGCAGACAGGCAACTACAAGTGATGAACAGTATGAAACATACAGGTCAGGCAGATAAGAAATTGTCATATCTATACCTGGAAATCAGAAGTTCAACCAAAAGGTATCACATGCAAGATTAATAGGTGCATTACGGAAATTCCAAAAACAATTTACACATGGTAGACAAGGGGAAGTATAACATGAAATCAGACATGAAGAATATATACATAGTCATCTAATACATTAGCATAATCCCAATCAGTTGATCCAAAGTAGGTAATACATCAAGAACAACGAATGACAGAAAAAAACATAGTAAAAAAAAATGATATGCATTTGGTCAGGATGATTTGCTCCATGTCAAATGACAAAAGACATCACAAGCAAATATATGAACATTTCACAAAACATCTGAGAAAGAATGGAATACAGCATGGAAGCTATTGTAAAATATACGAGTTGCAGGAAGTCTTCGCTAATGACCAATCTAAACCCCATTGCTCACCACTATATATAGATCGATGACATTGTGGGGATGTCACCGCTGATATTTGTGAGACCCTAATGGGAAGGAATATAACCACGAAAGAGCACATGTATCAAGTTATGAGAAAGTAAGAGATGTTTACAGAGTAAAAACAATTTGTAACGGAGATAAATGATGGAGCAGATTTGACATCTATGACCCCAACAGTTGAGATAGATTGACGACACCAATCATACCCAACACACATTTTTATAAAGGGAAATTTCTTTATGCCCCCGAGTTTTCACCTATTTACAAATGCCCCCTTCTATTCTCAATATTTACAACCAACCCAACTTGACATCACAAACAGACCTTTCATTGGTTAGAATTCCAAATTTACCCCCTAAAAGTACTGGAATAAATTAGTTCCCAGTGGGCTTTGACACCTAAAAGGGTACACCAATGCCAGGATATTAAGTTGCTGGTGCAAAGGTGGTGACTAAGTGGCAGCTGGATCAGTATAGTCATTGACAGAGTAGAATAGTTCCAACTTTGGAGGGTAATAATTAAATTTCAGTTAATAGAGGTGACAGTTCTGTTTGTGAGCATCAAATTAGGGGGTTAGTTGTAAATATTGAAAGTAGAGGGGTGGTGAAAACTCAGGGATGCATCTGAAAATCTTCTTTTCATAAAACTAAGAGGAGATGCACGTAACAAAGAGGGCATATTAAGAAAAATGGCAGTATTTAAAAGCCAAAGATTTCATAGATAGCTATTTTTGTAAAGGAAGAGACAAAGAAGATGTCATTGACATGATCAGACATGGATGGTAAAGGTGCATCTCACAGAAGGAAACAAACAATTTTTCAAGGGGCTGTGTATTTGGCAACAGTTTTAGAATCAAAAAAATAAGAATGCAGGTAAAACAAATACTTCCTTGAGGACAAAATGGAAAAAATTACGTCAATGAAATTTTTAAAGAAGATAATGAAAAGGTGAATCAAAAATCAAAGAAAGATTTTGTTCCTGACACATGCAACAGAGATGGTTGACCTCACAAATAAAAATAAAGAAACAGTTTGAAGAAGACATAAAAAAGATTACTAAAGTTATCAATTGACCTCATTTAGAGAAATTGAGAAGATGGACCTGCATTAACGCCAGAAACAACCTTTAATGGTAATTAATTGTTATAAAACATCCAATCGGTAATAATGTGTGCTCCAAGATAGGTTACAAGGAAGAATTGACCAGAAACAACCTTTAATGATAATTAATTGTTATAAAACATCCAATCAGCAATAATGTGTGCTCCAAGATAGATTTACAAGGAAGAATTGACAGAATAATATAGCATAATGGCGACAATTAATATATAATAACATCAATATTATAAGGTAGAGCAAGATAAGCATTTACATGGCAAGAAACTTTCCATCATCCGATACACTGAATGCTGATATAGAATCACGGACTACTACTTTTGTTCTAATTCTCTTCCACGAAGTAGCATTCCAAGTCACAATACCACCTCGATCACCTGGAAAACAAAACTTTTTAAAAACATGTCTGAAGCAATAACTAATATATAAATTAATTAAAAAATGATATAGAATACAACCTTTCATTGCAGTAACGTATAGAATCCGATTATTATTGCCGCGTGAAAATTGGCAGAACCCAAACCTTTCTCCCTAATTACCATGAGCATATTCAGTTCAGACAATAAAAATAAAACTCTAAAAGAAAAATAAATCTTTCAAAAGTAAATATTTCATAAGGATTACATTTTCCCCTGCCAGATTAGCTACAATTGTAGATGATGATGGGTCCCAAACCCTGCAAGCGCCACTACTTCCCAGAGATACTAGCAATTTCCCATCAGAGCTACAACCGGAAGATATAAACAAAAAATTGAGAAACAGCATGTCACGTCCTTGAGAAAGTTCATGTCTTTATAAAATTAGGACTTTATACTGTTGTTTCCTCCAGATACCTAAAATCCAAATCCTTCACGGTGTCATGAGCATCAGGGCGATCAAGTATGGATTCCATGCTAGGCCACTTCAAAACTCTTAAATGGCCATTCTACACATTAAACAAGCTGAATAAGCAGTGTAACTCCTAATCAAACAAACTGTACCTTTATATGTGCATGAAAACAGCTGAATATACAAAACTTTTCTGGCAGCACAACAAATAATTTAAAAACCTCATTCCTAGGCAACATTTTCCCACAAGTATGTAACTCAACAAAGCACAGCCAAATTTTATCAAGTCTATCAATAAGCTATTACAAATGGTTACTATAAAAGATGGGTCCATACCTCACCACCGGCAGCAAGTATGGAGCCGTCCAAGTTAAAGGCCAAAGCCAACTGCTGTCCAACATCTTGCAGCGGTGTAAGCAGCTTCTCAGAAGGCTTAATGGCCAGCTTACCCACACCATCGCCCTCTGGAACATCCCACTCAAACCATCTACAAGCAAACATTGCGATCATGAAAGGAAATTCAACCATCCAACAATTTGTCCAATGCAATTCAATTTATCATACAAGCAACTTCTAAAACAGAAAATATAATCAATTCGAACATCAAAAGAAATTAAAAATAGCCAACGAGAGAGAACCAACTTGCAGGTGTCCGGAAAGGAGCAAACCAGTCCTTCCCCAGACGGGTGCACCGCCATCCTATAAGGCAACTCCGCAGCAGTCCCATGTCTATGCACCTGCATGAACGAAAATTATCATTACACTGGTAACAACACTTATATTGTGCAGAATAAATTCGAGATTCACACTCACTGGCAACTCAGAGAGGGAGGCAGAGGCGAAATCGAATTCAGCGAGTACAAGTGCGTTTGGGATCCCGGACCGGCTATCCCCGCCACCGCCGCCGATAATTAGGAATCCAGTGGCGGGCGGGGAGGTTTCCGACTTTCCCGCGTTTTCCGCGCTGTCCTCTCCCTGTGCTTTGCCTGGTTTCTGCTTGAGGATCTTGTCGTAGGGGACCCAGGAGGCAAAGTAGAGGGGGATCCCGTAGGTCCTGCAGCACGGCGGCCTGGGCCTCGCCCCCTTCGCCATAGTGTACACGGTTCCGTCTAGCTCAAACGTAGATCTCCGGTGATTCGGCCACCGGGCCTGGCGGAGAAAGGGGAGGAAGAAGCAGTGGCGGAGCCTGCGATTAGGCTCACAGCAAGCTTGGAAGAGGATGGGAGGGCGGAGGCGATTGAGATTGGGCCTGCATGGTGAGACTGGAGGTGGCACGGGGAGACGGAGGGAGGAGCCAAAGAGGCCTTCTCATTTGGCTGCTGGAAGGCGATGGCCGATCAAGGGTTTGCGGTTGGGCCCATTTATTATTCAATCTCGGGTCAGACTCAGACTACTTCGGTTATGCGTCGGGGGTGAAGAGAAGCATATGAGCATCTCCGACTCCCAAGTCTCCAACTCCCGCGTGGCCAATTTGGAACTCGGAAATGGCCCCAACTTTTGGACCCTCTCCTTTCACTTCTATGTTTACCTCCGTTTTTTTTCTTATACGCGGTTGTATTTTTCTCATATTATACACAAGCTCCGTATATATTATATACCTTAAAAATATTAAATAAATTATTAAATATCCCCCTACCTATTTTTTAAATTTTTTTTTTTTACTTTTTTAATGCCTCATCTCCAATCTTTCCCTTTTAGCACGAGTGAGCTCTTCTATTTCCTTCATCGTTTATGGATTCTCTTTTTTGACCATTTTCCTTCTTCCCCGTTGCTCGTAGCTCCTTTTTTACGATCTTTTTATTCTCCTCCTCACCTTATTGCTTCTATGAAAAACTTCTAGATAGTTTCTAATAGGGGGTGGTCACCACCAACATATGCAAAGGGGAACTAAGGTCTTTATACAAATAAGTTTTATTTGTCAGTTGGTATCCCCCATCAAGAGATAATTTTTGACGGGGAGAGGTCACTACCACAACATGTAAACATTGACGGAGACATTTATTCCCTATATGATACAGTTTTATTTGTCATGGATACCCCCCACCACGAAACCTCCAAAAGTTTTAAAAAAACTTCTATAAAGCTTCTAGCAAGGGGTGGTCACCGCCACAATATACAGAATTTGATGGGAACCTATGGTCTCCTTCTAAATTAATTTTATTTGGCGGAGAGTACCACCTGCCAAAATACCTCTAGAAGTTTTGGGGTGCTAAGGGTAGGCATGAGTAAAATTATAGAGGGGTTTGGGGGGTACTGAGCTCTTAAAAAATATTAATTAATTTTCTATAGTAGGGGGCTCTAAGTATTTTTTGGGAGGGAAGTAGACGCGTTACTTTTCTTTTTAATGTTAGGTTTTTTTTACCTCTTTTCACCTATAAATATTCACCACTTTCACTTCTATTTTTCATTTATCTCAAGTAGTATTTTTTTTTCTTCTCTTTCTTCTCAACATTCTTTCACACATGAACTTCTCAAATACTCAATTTTCTTATAAAGATTTTGGAGCACAAGTTCCTCAAACTCCACACAAAAAAATATATGGTCAAGGTGTTACTTTCAACGTGGATGCATATGTCATTCTTGTAAGTGCATGACTCAATATTAGCATAAATGTCGTGCACGAAAATGAGCAAAAAGTCAGAACTTTTGGGGACTAGGTGGTAGAATACTATTATGCCTACAAGTAATTCAAAAGTATTCATTTGTTCAAGATGCTAAAAAAATATTTGAGTACAATTGAAGCAAGTGTCAACAAATTTTGTAGATGTGTTGCATCTATTGACGACTCCTTTTCTTCTAATCTAACCTCTCTTGTACCTCGGTGAATATGACTCACACACTAATATATATGATCATGCTTTGAGACCACCATAGTGGATGGCTAAGAAAAGAAAAATAAAAAAAACAATAAGCATTGAATCCATATATGTTGCAAACTTTGTCCAAAAAATGGGAGAAGATAGAAAAGAAATACATGAAAAAAAAATGACACTTCTTAAGGAAAAAATAAGCAAGATAAACAAAAGTTTGAACAAAAATAGAGTAGAACAAAGAGACAATGCAATTGAAAAAAATATAAATGGAAATAAAAATTATGACGATAGATACTTCTGATATGTCTGAAGAGCAAAAGCAATATTATGCCCATGAGAGATGGGAAATTCTCTAAGGAACATTAGGTGGAAGTGGAAACAAATAGTATTATGTATTTTAATATTTTATATGTATTTTTTATTTTAATATTATTTTGTATGAATTTGTATTTTAATGATGTTTGTTATTTTTGAAATTTTATTTTTTTATTTCTTAATAGCATGAATACTATACATTATTTATTATTATATTTTGGTTAATATATATATATATAATAAATTTGATGTGAAGTAAAAATAATATTAAAATAATAAATATGGCATTTTTGGTTGGAGTTCACGAGTTTATATATTGCCACATAGGTAAATAGAGATGTCAAATTGAGCCACTTGAGCATATCCAACAACGCAATTTGATATCCCCATTGAAGATGCTCTAAAGGTTTTTATTGTCATGATTTTAAGGGTTTGGTAAAAAAATAAAGGTCAACAAATTTTTTGATAGAGGTCCCTTTTTTAAGCAATCGATTTTTAAAATGTGAATGTCTAGCCATAGCTACAACTCCTTGGCCCTTAGATCATGGTCAAGGCCATGATCGGATTGTGAGCTGCACCTCTGAGTAGTTTTTTTTTTAAAATATAAGCCTTATCAATGTTTTTTAAGGGTGTAATAAGGTATATAAAAAAACATCATAAAAAATATTGAGCCTGATCATTTTAAACTTAATTTGACAAACAGGTCTATATAAGATAATATTTTAATATCACCTTTAAATTAAGAGTTGAGATTATATTTTTAAATTTAGGACTCCAAAAAGATTCATGAGAGATTAATAACAATTTAAAGATATACCTTTAATAATGGGAGTTTATTATATTTTAAAAAATCTAGACAATCTTGTAGCTTTTGCTAGTAAACTAGAGGCCTGGGGTATTAGGCTGTTGCCCCCGGCTATGATTTGATGGCTAAAGGCTTATGCTCATTAGCCAATGTTAGGCATCCTCATTATATTTAATATCATTTTAATATATAAGATTTATTTATTTAACCATATAAAATGTAGACCATTAATTTAAATTTAAAAGTTTGATCGACCTTCTCATTAAAATAGATTTTTCATATTTTACCTTTCTTTTTCTTTTTATTTGTTTCGAGAAAATAATAAAAAATCATTGGTTTTAACCCTACAACGGAAGGAATAGGAAATGAACATATAAAATTATTTTAAATTTTAGAATAGTTAAGAAGCGTTCAAGTGGTGGAGGAGTAGGGCAAATGCATCTTTTATCCCTTACTTGGATGTGCATTGGGTGCATATGCGCCCGACACACATTAATAGGACTCTTTAAATTTACAAAATCATGTCAGCCGACTGGGTTAACAAATCTATTCTAACTATCAAAAAATACCTAGAATTTTAGGTAGAATGGGGATTATTTTTTCTTTCTACTGCTCGAGCAATAATGACAAATTGTGAAGCTCAACTATAAGGGATCAAAGGATAAATTTTGTGCTATACATGTTAGTATTCCCTCTTCTATTCGGGTATCAGAATTGGATCTGTAACTTCCAATAGTATGAAGGCTCGTTGGGAATGCATCACTTTAGGTACTCTGAATGGAGTCTCCTATTGAACTTGCTTTTGATACTGTCTCCCGTGAGCCATCTAAAAAATCAACCTCACAAATTCTTTCCCAAACTTGAGATTGCCTCTAATGATTTTCCAAAAATTAAAGAGTAAGGTCAGGTACTAAGAACAGTTTTTGGTATTCTCTTCTTATAATAAGCTGAGCATAAGATTTGTATGAGAGTCGTTAATATTTAAGATCTACAACATATATATTATCATATATTAGTATAAGTGATATTGATATTAGTATGTGCTAGCATGTACATTATATATAGATGAACGACTTCTATACAAACTTATATTTAACTCGTAGAGAAGAACAAGAAAACTCTTCCTAGGACCAATGGAAAAAAATAATAATTTTACATCAAAAATATATATAAAAAACTTGTACATAAGTTCTAGTTGGTCTAAGATAAATGAGCCTGAATTTTATATGGAACCCATTTGAAGCCTAATAATTTTATTATGTGAATATCACTATCCATTTGGGAACGGGGAGTCTTTCTTATAGCTTCTGCCACGAGCGACAAGTGAAAGTCAATGCAAGGTCGGTGAGAAACGAATATCATCGATGGCCACATGAATTGGATACTGGGTTATTTAGTGTGTTGGTGTACATTGAATGTCCAACTCTGTGCTCATGAGCTGCCCTTAATTTCTGACTTGAGGAACGCGTTTGTAATTTAGTGTACATTCAGCTCCAATTAAAAAAAGAATATTGGCATGTAAGAAACGTAGGGAGTACATAGAGATTTTTTTTTGTGTGTGGGTTGATTGGGATTTGGATGTAAATCGTAAAAAGGGGCATGAAAATACTCAACTATTTAACAAGTAAAAAAATCATCTAGTAAACTTATACTCCCATCATCCTATACTAATAATTTTATTTTATTTTTTAAAATAAATTAATTTAAGTTTATTTTAAAAATTAAATAAAATTATTAATTTGGGATAGAGGACTCTATTAGATATCTGCTACCAAAATAAAAGCTACAAGGAAGTCAAACTACTAAATAAGGCAATTAAAAAATGATAAGCAGACATACCACTCCACATAACAAGAGAAAATAAAATATTCAAAGCAAAGTTAATAAACATATGAAGTAAGATCTTCCAGGCTAGCAAGGGTTCTAGAGGTCCGAGCCCCTCTATCCCTAATGTTATTTCCAACATGGCGATCCCCTTGTCGTGATCCTCATGTAAGCCATGCCTTTCTAACAAAGCGTGTATGCAAAAGACTTGTGCTAAGGCTGCGTAAGCATCTTCTCATATATAACATCACAATCTTCTTTAAATTTAGGCAAATACATAATTCGGCATAACTTGGAAAAGCATAGGGTACATGTTAGCTCTGCATCAAGTTCTTTGAGAGTTAAAAGCTACTTGGTCCAGGTAAGGCGGACAAACCGAGTCATGTATAGGCAAGATAATAACGGTGTTGGCCGAAGTGCTAATGTTCTTAATTTAAAGACTAGGTATTTTAAGAGGTTAAAAACTTTGAGCTTGGTAGGTAGGCAATGTTGAGGCAGGCATTCAACATATGCAACAAAAGAATGCAATATGTGGGAGTTGAACGTAATGCGTGCAAGAGATGCATGAGGTGTGTGCATAACAAACCTCGCAACATCTTGAGGTGAACGGGCTCAAAGGTGATTTTCTCAAAAGGCTTCTAAACTTCAAATAAATGTGTTTTAAGTATTATAAGAGTTCATTAGGGGTTTTCTAAGGCCGAAGAAGGACTATGAGAAAGTTAGGATTGATCATACATGTACAACTACTTAGTTATGATTATCTTGTATTGCAATAAATCTCTTATGCAAATTAAGTAGGACCGAACACTTGGCTAGGGGCCACCAATATGGGCAAGAGGCTTATGTTAGCTGTTTGGATAGTTGAAATACCAACTTCAAGTAGGATTTAGATGCAAATGACCAAATTCATGGGTTCGTGTGGCTATGCCCATACACGGCGCCTAGACAAGTGATTGGCTGGTTGTATGCATGGACAAAGTAACATTAGGGGATGGTTGGCAAGGAACCTAGCAACAAGTGTGGGTTGAAGCCCCGTGCTAGTAAGAAACTCAAAAGGAAATCATTGCATGCAAATAACTGGTCAAGGAGATAAGAGGTGGATGCATTGTGGGCTTTACTAAGGCAAGAGTGGGAGTTTAAATTTAAGTAGGAGTTGAAGGCCGCTTGACAAAGCAGAACTCTTATGGGAGGGGGGATTAGGACTTCAAATAGAGATATTGAGTGGGTTGTGAGTAGATCTCCTAGTTGGATTCAAGTTAAGATGCTTATAAAGCAACTTTTGTATAAGGTTGGCCAAATTCTAATAATATTAGACTTTACTAAGATTTTTTTTTTATATAAGAGGGTAGTTTGCTAATTGATAGAGCAAATGAGTAATGAATTTGGACTAGTGTGGAAAATGTTTGATTCGTAGACGAGGCGTTCCTTGTGCGAGTGCATATTTGTTCTTTAGGTTTGGGGGCACAGTAGAAGGCCTTAACCATTGTAATTAAGCAAAAAATTACTAAAGAAAATATTTTACAATAAATTCTTTTGCCAACAATTAGGTGAAACCGGTGCAAGTTAGTTGCTAATTGCACGGTACAACAAAACCATCATAAAAGTCTTTTACACGGGGTCCAAATAAACTATGTCACGAAGTTGATAGGACGTGTCTAAATTTTCATGACTAGGGCCTCGTGTCAACAACAAGAGCCTGCCACATCACGAAAGAAAGTAGTAAAACTTCGTTGGCAACTAGATTCAATAAGTTTCTAAGTTCCTCCCTCCACATGTTGTCACGAAAAGGAACATTTTTCAAACTCATACCGATCCTTTTAAGTTATCCCCCCTTTAAATTTATCAGATGAACATGAATCCAATGGCACTCTTCTACCAACTAACCGACGTGCGAGCGTTCACTCTTACAGCAGATCTTCACCGTCGATCGCCTCTCTCCCGAGCTGTCGTCACCAAAGGACATCGACGCGGCCAGTACTCGGAAAATTTGTCGGTGGGTCCCACTAATATGGTTGGGGATCGACATATGTCGGTGCCTCGGGACCGTTGCTCTGAGCCATTGTCCACTCTCGGCCCCCACCTGGCTCGCGAGTCACCGGTCTCAGTCTTTGGCGAGGCCCGCTCGCAGCAATCGTATAAATAGCCAGCCCGCGTAGACTCTGCTATCTGCTTCCCCTGCTCGGCTTTTAACCGTGACATCGAACCAAAAAATCTGCAAAAGAAGCGAAGTGCGAAAGGTTTCGGTCTCTTCCCCCCATTTGTGATCTCTCATTGCTTGTGTGCTCCTTTCGTCCGTGATTTGATTCGATGTTGTCACTAGGATCGCATTTTTAGTTCAGATGATGCATTTTGATGTTCAATTTTTCGATTTGATCAGTCATTGAGCTTGGTGCAGTAGATGGTCTGGCTTGATTTCGCCGATCTATGTTTCATGACTAGAGACTCTGTGATTTATTTTACCTTAATCTTGATTTGTCCCTGGAATGTCAATTGAAACTGCAATCCTGAATTTTCTGTGCTGGTGCTTGATCTGTCGGAATGTGAAGTCTGCTTGGCCCCGATCATGGCTGACGCTGGTTGCTTTGATTTATTTTATTTACCTTTTTTCTTTTTGGTAAAAATTTTCCTTAATTTCTCTCCGTGTTTCCTTATTTTCTTCTTTGCTTTGCCGTGGGACAGATTTTTGTTTTACTAAATCGACCTTTAGAAACACGGAGATGATATAATGGAGCTGCTTAATTGAATGATATTTGAAGTTAACTTGTTATAAATGACTCTGCAAAGAGATCTTGTAGCACAGCGTGTTATGTGATATACGTGATGTGGTACTGAGTGATGGTTTAGCTGAGAGATTCTGTCGTAATGAAAAACCCTGCCTTTCTCTCTCTCACACAGATAGGATTAGGAGTCAAAATAATGTCTAGATAACATGTTCCAACATTTTAATAGTAATAGTCTTCTCGTCTTATTTCTCTCCATTTTACTTTGTGATTTTGTGAGTATACAAATTATTTTTCCTAACACCAATAAAGTCATAATTTCTCTTAAACTATCTTGAGAAAAATGTTCTCAGTTGACCAAGAGCTGCAGGACCTACAAACAAAGAATATGCTTGAGAGAAATATGTGTAAAATAAACTTCTGCTTTTCCCCTTCAATTCTATGCAAATTTGTATAGATAGAATCCATAATTTCCCTTCAAGTGAAGGGATTCTAATAATGATATATTGGCCTTCTTTCACAAAAGTAGCAAGTTTTTCTTGTTTACCATGAAACTTTGTCTTCTCGTGTTAGCTACAATCTTTTGGAAAGTGGGTTCCTATCACTATTCTTTTCTGTCTGTAACTCATGTAAATTATTAGCATAGCAAAGGCACATCTTCCATCCACATTGTATGTTTTCACCATTTTGTTCTGCAAAATAATTGACAGATTTTATATATAAATTAGCCTCTTTGTTTACATCGAGTCATTTTTAATTGGTGAACTTGGAATGGTTGAACTAGTTCATCTCATATATATAGTTCTCTGGCTCGTAACATATCTTCCGTCTGTGTTATGTCGCCTTTATTGCAGTGGACGTTGTTTTTTATTCATAATATATCTTTAGATGATTTTTTTAGGGGCATTTGCCTTTGGTACCAATTCAATTTGATTTTGTACTAAGAAACTTGTGTTTGTGCCTTTTGATAGATAATTGTGTTTGTTATTATTGTTCAGAGTGGGGTATCATCCACTATGATGTTTTGCTTTGTGTTTTTTAAGGAATGGCATCATCTGATCAACCAGAAGTAGTTGAAAGAGAAGTCAAGGGCAAGGATCACCAGGAAGAAGATAAAGATGGAGAGAAGGGAGGCTTCATAGACAAGGTCAAGGACTTCATTCACAACATTGGAGAGAAGATTGAAGAAGCAATAGGATTTGGAAAGCCAACTGCTGATGTGACTGGGATTCACATCCCTTCAATCAATCTAAAGAAGGCAGATATTGTGGTGGATGTCCTTGTATCCAATCCCAATCCGATTCCCATCCCATTGATTGACATCAACTACTTGGTGGAAAGTGATGGAAGGAAACTTGTTTCTGGGCTGATTCCTGATTCAGGAACTATCCATGCTCATGGTTCTGAGACTGTTAAGATACCTCTAACATTAATCTACGATGATATCAAGGAGACCTATGATGATATAAAACCTGGGAGCATCATCCCATATAAGATTAAAGTCGACCTTATTGTTGATGTGCCAGTTTTTGGTAGGATTACACTTCCAATGGAGAAAACTGGGGAGATTCCTATACCTTACAAACCTGATATTGACCTTGAGAAAATACAGTTTAAGAAGTTCTCCTTTGAAGAAACAGTTGCAACCCTCCATTTGAAATTGGAAAACAAGAATGACTTTGACCTGGGGCTTAATGCGCTTGATTATGAAGTTTGGCTTTGTGATGTGAGCATTGGTGCTGCAGAGCTCGCTGAATCAAGTAAAATTGACAAGAATGGTTTCAGCTACATTGACATACCTATTACATTTAGGCCGAAGGACTTTGGCTCTGCGCTGTGGGACATGATCAGGGGAAAGGGTACAGGTTATACCATGAAAGGGAATATTGACGTAGACACTCCATTTGGGCCTATGAAATTACCTATCAGCAATGAGGGCGGAACTACTCGCCTCAAGAAGGACGACGACGACGACGACGAGGTATGCCAAGTTGCCAACTCTCTCTCTCTCTCTCTCTCTTTTGGTGTGGAGGATAGTAGTATCTGTGCAATATCTGCTAATGAGTACATTTTTTTATAAGTGCTAAGGAGTAAATGCAGTCCATTGATCTTTAGTGTTTTATATGCTATAATTATTTCTAGAGTGTTTATTTTCCAGCACGTAAGTAAGCACACTTAGTCACGACCATAACTTGCATGCATTTAATGTTGGACCTATTTGCGTCCCCTTGGCATGCATCCTATGCAAAAGTGCATTGTTAGTGATAGTAAGCGAGAATTCTCCTTTATGTTGGTTGTTATATCCTCAGTCTTACCCTTTACTTTCTGCTGATGGGGTACGCAATATATACAGGAAGATTCAATAGTGACCATCGGCAGGAAAGTATAGCTGATTGCCCTTATCAGGGACTAGTGTAAATTGGGTGTAAATTACCTGACAAGCATTGTCTGGTCAGAGAATTTACTGTTCTAGCGTTCAGACTGCATGAGCCACTAGTATTACGGAATGCAGCTAAGCTGATACTCTCTCGGTCCTAAATTAATAACTCTATTTGGCAAAAAAAAGTTTGTTCTATATTAAAAGCTCCATTTTGTTCAATTTAAATGATTCGGTACATAATAAGCTTATTTTCTATCCTCTCAGGGATTTGCCATTTAATTAAAATTATTGTTTTTTTTAATGTAACTTTAATATGGGAGGGAGGGAGTAAAACAATTAACCCTGAAGCGTTCTTAATCCGTTGATGTTGATCATTCTTGCAGGACTAGAACATTTGGTGATAGCGTGTACCTGCAGCTACCGGTTGATTTGGAGCCTTGTCTATTTTATGTATGACTTGTTTTCTTATATAGCGCTGAGGAATTGAACTTGAGTTGTGTTAAATGTCCGCCAATAATGAGATATTCTAGGTACAATTTGGTGGTTGATCATCCTTTCTACTTAGCGTTTCGGTAATTGGTGGTTGATGGATTTAGTTCCTGAAAAAATGACCCTATTATGGGACTAACATCGGGATTCACTAAATTTAATCATGAATATTCATTTCTATAAAAAGAGTTATAAAACAAAATTTAGAATTTTTATGTAATTTTTATAAAGGAAAATATCCCAACAAATTAGAAAATGGTGATTTAAAGGGTCAATTAGATATTGTTGAAATATGTAAAAAAATAAATTTACCTAAATTCAAAAAATGCAATAAAAGACACATAGAGAGTATATAGTGGACTCTCGGAAAAGGAAAGTTGGACGTGGGAGGGGCAAAAGTTTTGAAAGGGGGGCATGGCTATTAAACGTTATTTCTATTAAGTATACGGCTCCACCAAGCGGCAAAAAAGTTACTTACAATTCACCATGTTCAAAATTTATTTTTAGGGAAAAAAAGGTTCTAAATTTTGGTCATCTCTATTACATCAATGGTCCCTCACTTCGTTAAATTTTTTGATTGAAAAGTGTGCTTAGGACGAGGGTTGTGTAAAAAACCCGAACTAAATTGAACATAAACGAACTGAAATTAGTCAGGTTGGTTTGGTTTGGTTTTAAATTCGGTTTTGGTTTCATTTTTTAAATTAAGGAAACAATGTATTTTTAGTTTGGTTCGGTTTCAACTTATAAAAAATTAGAATCAAATCTAATAATTTTTTTTATTTTTTATTTCTAATCTAATCTCAACCACTCATATGAATGGTCAAGATGAACTTTTCTCTTATTAACCTTAACCCCTCCCACCCACTCCCAGCTCTCTCCCCTCCATCCTCCATTTCCAATCTTATGCTCCGCGGCTCCGTCCTCCACAAATGCTCCCGCCGGTTGCCGCTCCACCTTCCAACCGGCTACTATGGCACTACCCCAACCCCGCCCTTCCTCTTCTTCTTCCTCCATCCCATTTCCATCCTATCGATCCTCTCCTCCCATTCATCTTCTCCTCCGTCCATATCACCTTTCCCTCTCCATTCACCTCACCTCGCGCCACCGGTCATCGCCCCTCGCCCATGGTCGCTGCCCCTTCTCAGCCTCCTGTGGCCGATCGCCAGATCTCCTCCCTTCTGCCATGACTCCACCACTCTCCCTCTCATGTGCCCCTCACTGCCACCTCATGACCACCTTGCTGCCTCGAGACTTCACCTCGCTACCGTTGGGGCTTCACCCTTCTTCACCAAGCCTCCACCTTTCTTTCTGCCTCTATCCTGATATTTTTCCACCATACTCTTATCACGCCCCAGTGCCTGCTTGACCTGAGCCTAACTTAGTCCAAGGGTCAGTCAAAGCACATGAGGGCGACTAAATTTCATTGTGGAGGACTTTAACCCCTAATTGGGTATTTATTACATACACGGAGTCGCGTACCTTTAGTCCTTTGAGCAAGATAAATAAGGTAAAATAAAAGAGGATAATAATTCTGAAATGAATCCCCACTCTCAACCCACATACATAACATCCTGAGATGACACATGATTCGAAATCAGAAAATCTTAGACAAGTCTAAAAGTATAAGATATACACAAGTCTGAAACATAATAATCTATACAAAATATTCTATGAACATAATATCATAAATTAGAAGACAAAATAACATCCTGAGACATCTATGCCTAATCACACGCATATCCTGATCCCTCGTACAGGGAATCTTGATTAATTGCATGTCACGCCATGTAGCCCCAAAATAAAACACAGAAAGAGGGGTGAGTAAAACTTAGTAAGGTTTGAAATAAGATAACATTAATCAGAAAATAATCATGACACATTAACATGGTAATTCAAATCCATATTTCACATAATATCATTATTTTTTATTAATTCTCTTACCATACTCCTATTTACCTATAAGTAATCATCCTGTATACAAGTATTTCATATATACTAATCATGACATGAATAATCACATCATGGTATAACATCCATCCTGCAGTGATTCTCACTCAATCACATTATTCATATACATCATATATAACCTGCATAAATAGTGTCTCTAACACACATTCAAATCATGCATAATAAATCATTCTCCTTCATAACATTTAATCTCGCATAACACGTATTTCCAACACGCAATCACATAATGCATATTCATTTCATTCATCAATAGATCATTCACCCTGCACGATAAGAGTCTCAATCACACAATACTAAATCATGCATAATAAATCATATTCACATATGCCACATAATCTCAATTGTCCATACACAACCTATGTAACTTGGGTATAATATTATCACATGCACATGTATCATCAACAAATAGTGAATATCTCCATCATGAAGGAAATATAATCATGCCACAAGGGCTGGACATAGTTTAATTTCCATGAAGGAAACCTAAAGTGTTCGGGGTAGTCATCCCCTAAGTCTACTCACCCAGGACAACCCTTGCCAATGACGTTTGAATCTCACATAGAGAACCTAGAGCAGGTGTGTTCACCCTGGACATCTCCTACGGCGAGAAGAGTCAGAATTACCACATAGGGAACCTAGAACACATAGTAGTTGGTGCACGAAAATGTACCACTTTGGATTCTCAAGGTCTAGATGACTATCTCAAGAAAGCTCAACTGCATGACAAGTACACAACTCATCACCATTCAACTCAACTTAATATATACTTAGATCGACTCAACCCAAGGAGTATCCATGTTCCACATAAAAACTCAAAATCGAAATCATGTCATTTCGGGCCAACGATCGATTAATACGGCACATAACCTCACATCATTGTATCCAATCGATCAACCACAACTAATCTCGATGAAGTCTCATTTGGAAATCCGTTTCATGATATATGCAACATAATACATACGTGGGCAAGACATACATAAATCTTAATTCATGATATGTGCTCTCATCAACCCCTTATGCATCATTTATAATCATAATACCAGACATCATCATAATTATTCCCTACATTTGTGTGTACATGGTAGAAATATTTAATTCTAAGCATATGAACATGCATTGTAATTAACTCATCATCATTCCACACACATGCACATTAACATCTAATCATGGTTCCTATTGAAATAATGGGTGAAAACCATAGAAAAATACCATTCAAGTCAAGTGCAATCTTATGCTAAACTTCTATAAGCATATTCATACCACACTTAAAGTTTGACAAGATACCATCATTCACCATAACTTAATCACATTATATGTAGGCATACTAGTCCATTCTCATGTTATAATCTTACTGAAATCATGTTTAAAATATAAAGAATCACCCAATCATGGATTCAAGATAAGCAATCCTAACACGTCTAGCCAACAACATGAAATTTTACATAATACCTACATATTCTTCATAATTTTCAACATCAATATCATGCCCTTTCAGTGGCTCATTTTAGCATAAATTACTCAACATGAATATAAGAAATAGTATTTAAGAGTAAAAACATAAAAATAAAGAAAATAAAATAAAATAGTCAAAACAACAGTACTGTCGTTCAATCGGCTTGCATGGTTGTTCGAATGCCAACACAGTGGCTTTCATTTGTTTTCCCCACTTCAAAATCAAAACTAAAACTTCTCATGAACCACTTAAACTCCCAAATCCTACTCCCAAACATCACTATAATCAAATTCATGCTTAATAAATATAAAATGTAGCCATTACTAAACAAAAACCCTAAGAAATTTTATCAAAGATTAAACCTTTCTCAAATCACCATTGAAGCTCATAACAATGGAACCCACTTCAAAACTCTATCAAACTTAAATATGAAATCAGAGCAACGTTTAAGACCAAAACACTTATCTTCCAACAAATTCTTGACTCGAAATGACTCTTCTAACCCCTTCGAATCCTACCCAACACATGATTTTTATTAATACACTCATAAATCCAATTTAAAACATTTAAATCCTTTAAGAACAAATAAATCTAGGGTTCAAGAAGCTTAAAAACGAAATTATCATCATTATATTTTGAGATAGAAACCCAAATTAGTAATTTTTGAGTGAAAATAGAAATTAATCTAAAGCAAAGGAAGATATTTGAAAGATTTAAAAAAAATCCTAATGGGTTAATGAAACATTAAGCAAATCCATATCTTAATCTCTTTCTCTTTTAGGAAAATAAAGATTAGGCTCCTAAGCTCCTGATCTCAGCCCTTTGCAAATTGGGAAAACGGCTGGGCTTTTCCTTTTATAGTAAAGGGTGGGGTAAACCTAATTAATTAGTAGGGTACATAAGATTTACTACTAAAAATAGATAAACTTACTTATTTAAACCCAAATTGAAGTCTAAAATTTTTAAAATAATTATTTTATATCTTAGGTTAATGTTAGGGTCATTTAGAACTAATAACCCAAATTTTGCACATGGGGCCCACGATTGGTCCCACCCCCTAACTTTTCGAGAAAAAAAGTAAAAATTCTGAAAATTTCAGAAAAATTCTAAATGACTTCAAATAACTTAAAAACCATAAATGTGATAAATTTTTTTGGCAAAACCTTTGTTAACTACTTAAATTTTAAAAATAGTTAAAACTGATCGGAATTAGTATTAAACTACATAATACCAATTAAATAGAATAAAGTAAACCGGTTCAAGTTTAGGGATCTTACAACTCTCCCTCTCTTCCTCGTTGTCTCACACTCATCTTTGCCCACCTCCAACAACCCTCCCTCTCCTTCCTATATCCCACCACTGGTGGAGCTCCGCCTCACCTCCCGCCCCTTTTCCCTCTTCTTAAGTGATAGCCACGAAGTTGCTTAGATCCAATGCCTCGTTTGCCATGTCGGTTCAAAACTGGTTCTTGGTTTGGTTCCGGTTTTGGTTCCATTTCTGTTCCAGTTCAGTTTTTACAAAACCGATTCCTTATTTGGTTCTTATAGGAACTGGCCAGAACCAAACTGAGATGCGACCCTACTTAGGAATCTATACCTACTAAAAACTAGTTGCAATAGAGATGGGTCTCGTGGTCTCTCTCTCTGTGAAATTTTATGTAAGTAGATTATGTAACCTGCATAATGCCGAGAATGCATGTAATATAATTAGTAGGGATGCCACCAAGTCTAGTTTGGGTCAGGTTTTGCTAAACCCAAACCTAATACCATTTAAGAAATGGTAAACCAGAATCCGACCCAAATAGCTAGTCAAGCTGAATTTGAAAACCCAAACCCGAACCATTAGGGTCGGGTTGGGTTTTATCAAAATACAAAGAAAAATATAAGAATTTTATATTTATAACCTTATTTGGGTCGGGTTTTGGCAAAACCCGAACCTGATACTATTTAAGAAATGGTAAACCCAAATCCGACTTGGATAGCTATTTGGGTTGATATCGAAAACCCAAACCTAACCCATTAGGGTCAGGCTGGGGTTTACCATATACCCAACCCGAGTGACATCCTTAATAAATAGTGCTTTAAATAGAAGCCTGAGACTTACATTTAATGGCAATTTTCACAAATAGAAGTCGAGAGATTTATTTTAGTAAAATGGACAATAACGTAATATATTATGTAATTATATGTCCTTCGACTTGTATGCTTAAACTTCTAAAAAAATAAAAGAGATAGATGATAAACAAAATATATTTATATATGTTAAGTATCAATTGTCAAATGTGTTCTTATTTTTTAAGGCTTTTTTTTTAAACAAAGGATGTAGCCAATGACAAAGAAGAATATGCAATTGAGAGTTGACACTTTTAAGTTGGATGACTACGTCATTCTTTTCTGATGCCAATTGTTTAATTGCATGTTATTCTTTATTATCGGCTACATCCTTATTTTTCAATATCAATCCTAGAGAATAAGAAAATTTTTTGAAAGAAAAATACAGTTGGCAATTGGAAGCTAGCGACTGATATATTTGAATATGATTTATTTATCATGTTAATCTCTTGGTTTATTTTTAAAAACTTAAATGCACAAATTCAAGAAGATACATAATTTAAACATATCTTATTAATTTGAAATTCATTATTCTTCCTTGGGAAGAGAGTTTCACAAGTTAAAAGATTGTAAGTAGGGCTGCAAATAATACGACTGACCCGGCCCAAAAATAAGTCGACTTGGGCCTTAAAAAATAGGTTACTAGCGGGCCTTAAATGTAAAATCTTGTCAATTTTTGGGGCGGGCTTGGGCATGGGCAAAAAATAGTAAAAGTCCGACTTGACCAGTAATAAGTGAGGCATATGGGCATTATTTTGATTGTTGTTTGAGTTAATAGCTCTATATTTTTGGTTGTTACAATGGAACAATTCTCTTATCTAATTATTATGTCTTAGTATCATATGAATTATCCAAGTGTTAAAGTATATGGGCTTTTTAAGTACTCTATACTAAATAGAATGCAATAATTTTTATTTACCCAATGAAATGTAATAAAATTTTTATATAATTGCTTGGTTTTTAAACTTATCTTATATTTATCTCTTTTTTCAAGATAAAAATTTATCATCTTGACTAGTAAAGTACTCGAAGTTAAGAAAAATTTATATCACATCTCTTTCGCCCTGAAAGCTTGTTATCTGGCCTTTTAAATTTTGAGTTTGGCTAAATTTTTAACTTTAACTACTGGCTAAATTTTTGATTTTAAATACATGTTTAGGTTGGGCTTTAAAATTTTTTTTTTTGCCAGGCCTCGGCCTACCCTGGCCGGTTTGCAGCACTAATTGCAAGCTCTATATTACAATATGGTCCATTACGGACCACTCTTTCGATTTCCGTTCTGTGGAAAGAGATCAGGAACCCGGAGAGAGGGTTGGGCCTGCTCCAGCCAATCTTAACTAGGTAAGACCAAAGGCCCGCTTCTGATTTCCATTCCCAAACAACAGCGCGAATTGTCACGGTACCCTGCTCGTGACATGTGTTGGTGCACACTCATATAGTCATTGTACACATACAGACATTACAACATGCACGCGTATGTGTACAAACATTTGTGCACATAAATGCACACCAATACATGTCACCAGGAGACGTCATGCCATTATAGACATTGTTTGAAAATTAGCCCTCTTATTAAATCAACGATTTGGAATGAAGTAGCTTTATCACGTTGTGAAACTCAACGTCAGTGTAACATGGTTCATGTGCATATATTGAGCTTTGACAGATTTAACAGCCGCCATTCAACTATTTAAAGGGGCAGCTGCCGTGCCTAACACCATCATCCCACAGTTCATGTGTTCTTCATGTTTTTCCTGTTGCTGTAGCTTCAACCCTGCACGGCTCTTTTGACACCACTCGGCTCGGCATGATCACAAATTTTTTAAGCAAATTATCCGGTGATTCATTCCAGAAACAGCCCATCCAACCATTGTCCTGTTCATGATATTTATATTGACATAGAAGAAGACTGATTCAGGGACCACATGCCAAAAGCTAACTTTTGTTGCCATGTGCATTTTAAATTACATAATCTCTCGACTCATGGGCTTTCCATTTAAATGTAAAAGCCATTATTAGTACTTAATAATATGCTTAAGGGGTGGTGGTGGGGGTTGGTTCATATGACATATCATAATATAATATATCAAGTCTCATGGATTCATTTATTCATTCAGTCCTGCCCCTCATAACTCGGAGGTTTCAGTCACAAGCAAATGCCTGGCCTGACCAAACCTACCCTTATTCCTTCTCTTTTTCTTCTACCTTAGAATCAATCGCTTGTCGCCATTTCCAAAGAGATCAATTGGAGCAAAGATTAAGAGAATCCTCATTTTCAACGGAGTAATGCTATATTGATGTCAAGTTTTATACGTGATGAACCTAACTCATCATACAAGCACTCTTGATTAGTGGGTCTAGAAATGTAGACCACCCTATTATTCAATGGTGTTTAGGTGATAAAGCAGGTTCATCACGTATAAACTTCAGGTCACCAAAGCAATTTTCTTTCAATGGCCTTCATATTTGCTTCCTCTTTTCTTCTTGAAGATATGATCTGATGTTACATTTGCTTTATAGCATGTGTGGCTCTCTCATCATGCCAAGATGTGCTGCTGGTCAAAAGATAGGTTGAGTGAATTATTGTTTGTGCTTATCTTGAAAATGAACCGTGTCATGCATAAATCATGCAATCTCCAGCAGTGTAGCCAAATCTTGGTAAAGTTTATTATATATACAAGCATGCAGTCTTATCTTCTCCACTTAAAAACACCATGTGGGTCCTCGCTGACATTCTTATTGAACCCTTTTTATTGGAATTAGATACCTCGAACGATCTTTCACCCATTATATTATTGAAAGTTTGATCACACACATATATCAGCTCTGACCTTCTACGAATCATGGAGATTGTTGGTACTAGCTAAACACCAGGTAATTGATGCCCAACATTGAAACAAAAAAACACCGCAAGCATCTGTTATCTCTTGCTTCAGAGTATTCGGCTGATCAAGACAGGCTAAAAGCCTGAGTGACTTTCTGGAAAAACCAAGAATTTCTAAATCTGGAAAGGGCATTGCCCACCATGGACGGCCCACAGTTTGTCATTAGACCAGGGTTAGTTACTAACTCTATTTGGTTTAGTACAAAAGTGGAATGGTTGGTTATTAAAAGAATAACTTTCATGAGTAGCACTTAGCAGAATGATATGAGATTGACTAGGAATATTTAGTTAATAGGTGTAGTGTAAATACTAACCCTGAAACTTCTTTACAGCAAACATTTTTATACGCAAAAGATAAAACAACTGATCCACATGGATGAAGAGATGTGCTAGAAGTAGGCATTATAATTAATGGGTTAAATTTATATTATTAAGGTAAGCATGATATTTACGCAGGTCAAATTTATATTACTTATATATGTGGGTCAAACGTACACGATAGAGAGAACCCAAACCTATTTTAAATTGAATGAGAATTACACATGTGAACTGGTTAAAGGAGTGAATAATCTCACATCATCTAGAAGAATATGATATCATTGATATATAAAGTACAAATTTGGCATTTTAAATTAGGTTATTGGGCCAACCTACTTTTGTAGGGGAGAGACATATTAGAACCATGCACTTAGGTGGGCTAACCTACATGCGAGCGCTGCCGTTGTCTAGCCAATTCGCACATGTTGAGTCAACAAGATAATTACATTTTGAGACAAATTTATTTGGTTTATTTTTTTCTTAACCTGATTTGATTTTCTATTTATTTAGTTTGATTTTCTCTTAACCCAGTTTGGTTTTTTATTTATTTGGTTTGATTTCTATTTAATTAAAATGGGTCTGATTTTCTTTTCACTAAATCTTCTTACTAAATAATGTGTCTGTTAACGGATAAATGCATATGTTTGAATGGGCATTTGTTTGACCGGGAACACGTGTCTTCAATAGGATTTCCTATAAAATAATTTAAAACGATTTATGCAATAATCTGATTCTAAATTTCAGTATATTTTTCTTTTTGTGAGAGTATACACATTATAGTTTGCTGTATATACTGTGTTGGAAGTGCTCCTATAATATGTAGCTAATCGTCTTATCGTATGAGGCAGATGCCCAAGAGTTCTAAACACCATTAAAGAGGGCAAATTTTATCTTAAAGACATAACGATTTGCTTGATTCGATTATAAAATTTTAAGTAAAAATTTTTATCACCATATTTACAAAGGTACAAAAATCATAGGGATAAAATTAATAATATCTTGAAGGCCAACGGAAGAAGAAACCAATATATCCGCAGATGGGGTAGTCTCATCTCCTATTTTTCTGATGGTAGAGGAAGTACTTCAGATGGTTGTAGCCCCAAATAGTTGGTTGCAGTCCCAAATAGTTGGTTGCAGTTTAAATAACAGTAATGCTAGTTGTCTACATGGTTTAAGGCAGAACCTTGATATTTCGTTAGTGGACACTAATCTGCCACACATTTGATGATACTTTTTCCTCCAAGCTAATGCTGAACAGGTAAAAAAATTGATACCTGAGTGGCTCAGTGAATGGGTCCTCTAAAGTGATCGCCCAACTGAACCATAATAGGGTGAATGCAGGTGGGGTGCATAATTTCCTCAGAGTTGAATTTAGCCAAAGATTAAACAAGAAAAAGAACCTTATGAAATGAGTGGATTCCTAGGATTCCACTATTATAATGAATGGCCATGGCTTCCTCCTATCAAGTTTTACTTTCCTATCGAGTTTTTTAATTAACCACCAACAGACAAAGCTGTAAGCAAGTCAAACTCCATCATTTGGAGAGAAAAAATTGCTCAGTTCGGAGCATAAAAATTTTCTTGAAATCGTATCAGTAATATCAGATTTAAGAACCATCACTGATCAAAGTCAGTTCAGTCTGCCTGTCTTTTGCCTTACACCATTTTGATAGTTTCATCAAAGGAGACTCACTTCCGGCTGCTTCTCTAGCTTTCATCCCGTGACTAAGCCCACCATTCCCACCATTAAAAGAAAGTCAAAGCAGTTCCCAATACCACCCCGGCCACACCAACCTGCCGTTTTTCACTTGTAATCTAATTAAGCCAAGAAGAAAGAAAATGATAATGAGAGTCTTAAACTAGGTTGTGTATGTCTTTCTAGTTATTAAATTGAGGGAGTGGGAAGTGTGAAAGCGGGAGAAGGAATATGATTTTCCCTTCAATCTTTAGAGCGTGTGGTGTGGGCTGACAGGCGAAATGATTAATCAAATGGGGTTAATTTATCTTATGTCAATTGCCATGTTTGTATGGAATAGAATATCATGGATTGCAAGATTCAAGTACATGATATCTGACCTTTTCCGATTGAGTCTCGTTTAGAAATCCAAGATGCCTGCAAGTTGCATAGAGAAGACTAGTGGGTTTCCAGCTTATCTTCCATAGATGACAGTCACAGAACCATTTCTTTCTTTGATAAGCCAAATTGATGGTACACATCTCAGACTTCTAGTGTTTAGTTTTATAGGCAAGTTGCACTTTCAGCTCCCAACTTCCATACTCATAATTTCTAGCAGTTTCACATCCCTTATTTCAATCTACGAATGTGGATAGATAAAGTAACCATTTTGGCCTGTATTCTGTGAGCTAGTTTTACTCTACCCAGCTGGAAAGTCTGCAGCCATGCCGCCTTCATCAGTATGTTGCAGAGACTGGAAAGACCTGTTTGAGAGGCTTCGCTAGCAACCCTATGATCAGGATAAGAAGGGGGACCAGAGTCTGGGAGAGAGGAAGAGAGATATGGGGATTGCCATCTCCATTGGAAGATGGGAGAAACCAGTTCATGAATATGAGTAGCCTGTACATAGATAATCAAGTTAATTGTCAAGATGAGTGGCCTTGAACGATGGGAGGGGAAGGAAGAGGAAATTGAGGGGGACCCACGTGACATCAAATACTCAACAAGCTCATGGTGTCCACAACGAAGAATAGGCTAAGATACAGGATAATGATATTCTCACAATAAAAATACCTATAAAAATTATATAAATTTTTATTATTAAATTTTACAAATAAAACTCACACAAAATTTACATCTAAACCATATTATTTTCACATAAATAAAGAGCTTCTTGATGCCGTTTTTATTGAAGGGTTTGAAACAGACGGAGGAGAAAGAGGGGGCTCCACAGAAAGGTCCAATTTTAAGGTACTTTCCAGGTATAGAGAGAGCAAGGAGAAGGTTTTAGGGGGAGGAGGGGACATGGGGGAGTGGAAAAGGACAAGGGGGTGGGGAAAAGTCGGGCAGGGGAGAAGAACCTTAACATGCACACCCCTTTTTTCAATTGCACCCACTTGCATGGAAGGCAGCCAAGTTGGTTTGAGTGCAATGAATCCGCCCCAGCTGCTATTCCCCCTCTCTCTTCCTCTCTCTTTCTTCTTTTATACGGCCACCCACCACTATCCCTTCTCATGCCCATCACATCTGTCGTCGAGAGAACATCTCAACATCAGCATCACAGGTATTCTAATGTCTCCTTTCCTCTCTCTCTCTCTGTCTCTCCTTCCCTTTTGCTGAGAGCTCTCCTGTTTTTTCTATTGCAAAAATGAAGTACAATGAAATGCAACATCTTTATACTTTGGTTCTCCTTTCTATTTGATGCTTGTTATCTGAGTTTGATGCAAGTTAAAAATGAAATATTCATCGTGATTTCTGAACAGATATCATGCATTGATTTCATTCTTTCATGTTTAGCCTTTCATGTTTAGCGAAAACATACTCGTGTGAGAGTTGCCCCTACCAAAAAAAGAAAGACAAATCATGTGAAAGTTGCATCATCAGTGTTTGTATTTGTTGTTAGATAACACTTTATACAATGAACCAATTCCCACTCTTCTTGTCTTCCGCTATAGTTGGCGCTTATGTTGTTTGCGATTGGTGGCGTCAAGAGTAGGGAATCATGGTAATGCAAGTTGGTGGCCTATTTAAATTGTCTGGTAGTTTTGGAAAATTATCAATCTCAGCGAGAATTGAATTGTCTACATCACATCTGATGCTTTATCTCTTTCTGTTCTCCAATTTCCTGGCTAAAGGGTTTTTTCCTTTTTAGGAAAGGATTTGTTGCTAATCTGATCTCTTTAGATCGATGAGAAGGCTCACATGCCAGCGATCTATTCATAACTAGTTTCGTTGGGATATCTATATAACCTTTGAAAGGGCAAGTTGATGAGTTAATGAAATTGGCAGGCAGAGTCTTTCTCTACTTTTTTTTATTTTTTTTAAATGCTCATTGCAGTTTCCTTAGGTTGGAATGCAAGCACCGGCGAGTGAATATGCTTTCCTGTATCCCATTAATATTTTTCTTTTCGTTCTATTTTCCTATGGAGATTTTGATCGATGACATGGCCGATGCTTGCTTGTTATTATCTCTCTTCCAGACCTTGTGATTTGAGGGATTAGAAGAGTAGGTGGGATTTTACGGGCATATGCTTTGAGTTCCCAGATTTGTAATTTCCATCTTAGAAATTACTATTCTGATGCACGTGGTTTTGGCTGCATATATATGAGTTGGGATGTTTATGTGCAAAAGATTCCATAAGCATTGCTGCATTGTTTGTATTTGGGAATTCTGTAGGAACTAGTTTATTAAGATTTAACTGAGAGTTTCCCCGTATTTGAAACTAAAATATATTTACAAAGCTATGAGGCAAGCAAAATTTGTTTTTGACGGTTAGAGGTTCGTCTGTGAAAGTTAAATTATGTATCATTTACAATGGTCAGACACTGTTGATTTCGCTGCTTTCGTGTCTGTTAAATCTTTTTTCATAGTGCGGGATTTTGAATTTGCAGTGCTTGGGTTTGATATGCAAAATTTATTGGCAATTTGGCATTGCTCACAGGTTTTAGTTGGGTTGTCCAGCAAGTATACAATCATTGAAAGCCTTTGTTTCATATTGCCTTGTTGCTTCCATTTAAGGGTTTGGCACACCCTCAGTTGGCCAAAGGAGCACGCAAGAGTTCCAGTGCATTTATGTTTGGATCTAGTGCCCCCTTTTGGAAACTGAAATTCTGGTCTGCTGATTAGGCTCATTTGTTTCAGTGCAGCTCTTAAGCTCGAGTGTTTCTGTGGATCAAGTTGGGTGCTGTACTACCCTTTGTCAAAACGAGTGCCAACTTTGCAAGTCGAAAGGAGGTATTTGAGCCTGCGGTAAATTACAAAAATAGTTGATGGATGCTTTGTCTTGCGGATTGATTCTCATCTTACAGCTTGCGGGAGAGCCTTGATTAGTAAAATCATTCAAAGAGATTCTGGAATTCTCTGTAAATACTAATTTTTGATGTGGACAGAAGTTTTTAAATGAGTTTTCATTTGCCAGATCTGGATCAAAGAATAACACAAGGTGTAACGAACCTAAGAGCTCCTTGGTTGGGTGTAATGGAAGGTAGGGCTCGGAGGAATTTGGATGGAAAGGCCAAGAGTTATAGCAGTAGCAGTAGATCTACTTCTCAAGTGAACAACCGGAGATCCTTCTCTTTTAGCTATTTCAGTATAGAATCATTGCTGGTATTATTGTGCCTAACAGCCTCACTACTGATACTCCCTATTATACTGCCACCGTTGCCCCCCCCACCTTTCATGTTGTTGTTGCTTCCTATAGGTATACTTGTTGTGCTTTTGATACTGGCTTTCATGCCTTCAGATGTCCGTGACATAGCTACTTCGTATGTGTAACAAAACTTGAGTTTTCTCTTGTCAAGAAAAGATATCATTATTTTGCTTTTACAAGTACAGAATACATTGACTATCATCAACATTTCTTTGTATGCCGTGTTCCTGTTGGAAATCTGTTTTGTTGTCCGATACATTTGCTTCTTGTTTTGAATTGTATACGGATTCTATGATCATTGCCACTGCGTTTCTCTATATTATCTTATGCCTGACTGCATGTTTTATCTGTTTACTTGATGTTTGAAGGAAAGTTATCATCACCCATACTGGGTAAAAAGATAGTGTGGGTAATCTTTTGGCAACACACAAATCACGAGTTATATACCAGAACTTTGCCTCACGAATAGTATGTTTATATCTGTTTATATATTCCTTAGTCATTAGCACGGATATCTGTCTGAATGAAAAGAAAAAAAAACTTTACTAATTTACATAGTTGTGAAGTCTCTACTTTCCTTGGTTAGCTTTGCAAGGAAAGCCACAATTTCACCTATTAGTGGGTTAGCCTAAAGCTATTGACATCTAATGGGTATCTAACAACTGTCTGATGTAGTTGAAACTGATATACGGGTCATGCACTGATAAAATCATATCTAACATGTCCTCTTAGAAGAAAATGCATGGTGTAAATGAGATTACAGTGTCTGTAAAGAGTGGGCATTGATAATCTGTCTGGTGTCTCTCACATGGTTAAGGTGTGTAAATTTGCGTCTGATTTGTGAGACGAGGCTGGTAATGGTGTTGTCGATATATCTTGGATGGCCACCGAGGTGCTATGGACCAAGTAATTTTTGGGAAAATAATAATCCTACTCTACTTTTTTTACACTAAAATTCTACTCTGATTGGACTAAAAAAGTTAAATCTTCTTATTGTTATCTCTTTATTGACAGGTAAGACCCACCTTTCTCTCTCTAATCAAAGGCCAGAGATCTCCCTATTGTCAAGTATGACCCACTTTTCTCTGTTCAATCAAAGGGGGGAGATTTCCCTATTGTCTAGTCTCGATTCTTCTTTATCCAATCAAAAGTTAGAAGTAAAACTTTTGGTGTAAAAAAAATAGAGTAAAAATATTAACTTCTTAATTTTTCCGAGTCATTACGTCTATAGTTACTACTATTGGAGTTGCATGACGCGGAGACATTTTTATTTAAAAAAAACAGTGGATTTCGCATTTGATAAGGTTTACTGTGGCCAATTGATGTCTAATTCCAATTGTTGAAAGCTAAAACCATGGGTAAGAAATGAGCCATAGATAAAAAAGACCGTCATGCAGGGTCAGACTGCCTTGGGGCCAATCTGACAGAAAAGCTAACTAGACATGGCTCCTAAGAACCGCAAATGGCCAAATGGGAGCACGCTGAAGAGCTCATCTAGGAGCTGGTGTTCTAGTTCTTCTGGAAGAGGAGGAGTCATGTCTCCTCTAATGTGGCGGAAAAGCACGAAAAAGAAAAGAAAGAATGAACGCATACGTAGGCCGCCTCTTATAAAAAGTTCGATCTTTCTCCTCGGATCTTAGCTACTTAGCCCATGGCAGTCTCTCTTTTGTAACAACGTGTCAACTCCAATATTTCCATAAATGATTCTCCCCCTTCTCTCCCAATAAAGACTCGGTACACCCTAAAGAATATTAAATGAGAAATGAGTAATAGCCTAATAGCTTCCTTCTACCAAACTCAGTCACCCCAAAGGAAACTAGAGAAATGTTTCTCCAGCTTTTGAACTATAGACACACGTAAAATCACTTCTATAAGAATTATTCAAAAATAAAAAAATACACACATTAATTGTTGTTTTGTTCGTGGAATTTGAGGAATATGCCAACAGTCAAATTCCACTTACAATCACACCATTTAGCTATTATGTGAAAAAATACTAAAAATTCTTTGAAAATCAAAGATCATTAATTTACTTCATTGACAAAACTTGACAGTTTGGAATTAATTTTGAATAAGTTTCCAAAACCTGTGTTTATTGCATATTACAAACAAATATACTTGCATGGCAGCCATAAAAGGCACGTAATAAAATTTCACTACTAGTCTCCCTTTTGTCAGGAATTGGCAAATGTAAAATGTAGACAACTACATAAATTGCAAGTCAATATTTAATGAACATGCAGAGACTAGCTAGGTAAAGGTAAACAGAAACAAATAATCTCTATCGAGCGAAATACATATTTGAGATACATCAAATAATCTCATAAGTACATATGAATCACCGTCAAAGAACTTATGATTCTCTACCACCTACTAATCTTCATATATGTAATATTCCCCTCGTATAGGGCCCAAAATGGCAAAAAAATTATATTTTTTTCTCCTTTTATTTCCTTGCTCCTATTGATGGGAAGAATCATATTAGAGAGTTTATAATTGGTGGGAGAATGATGAATAGGATATTTAATGTGAAGTTATGAAGTTGGTTCCCTTGACAATGATAAGAAAGTAAACAGTATATCTATAATTTGAGAAATAAGGAGCTTCCAGTTAGCCAGACTGTGTTGGCAGTGGTATTTTATATATTAAACCTGTCTTTGTATCTTTGTGGCTGAAATGGTGCATTTGCTGAGGTACTATTTGATGTGATATATATGGAAGGTACAAAGGAAGGAATATTTGTAAGAAGAAAAGGAAAATGGTAGGAAAGCCTAATGATGCGTGGAACACATGATGAGAAAGTTAAAATGAGGTAAATAGAAGTGAAGTTAATTTATTTAGAACATTCTTACACTATTGTGATGTCATTGTGTAGGTTTCACATAGAAATATTAAGATATAGAGGTGTTTCAAGTAAGTGTAGCTTGGAACCAAAAAGTCAGGCATAGATGACTCCCTTTCCATGGAATTTGCACATCCTGAATGAACGTTCCTATAGGCAGATGACTGGACGCCTAAGAGGAGGCTTGAAGGCTTTGATGGCAAAGAAAGAACACCGTGATTAGACCCACATACCCACACAAAGGAAATGAGTGCCAACAGGCAGAAGCACCCCCGTCAGAGTTGCAACGGATGTCTAGAAAGAGAGAGAATCTTCACTCACAATCCTTATCATTTTCAGTTGATACTAGCTAAAACCATTACTCCGTCCCATTCTAATGTCCCATTTGGTTTTTAACTAAATTATGGGACGGAGGGGAGTATTTGGTACCAATAAAGTTGTAATGTTCACACTTTTTCTTACTTGTTGGAATCTGGCCAATAAGTAATAACCCAGACTCATGCTAATAATTTCTCCAAAAAAGGCTTATATCAAAGTGATTTATATTAATTCTGACAAGTGCTAAACCATTTTATTTTATTCTTTCTATCTCATATTAATAATAAAAAAATTGTTTCATATTAATACTAATTAATATTATATTTAATTTAAATGATTGAATACTTTTAAATAAGTATCATAAGTTTATTTTTTTCTTTTGAATATAAATTTAACTGTTTAATAAAAATTATTATTTTTAAAATATAACTACTAATATTAAAAGAAAAAAATATTTATCCATATCATATACTTCACATGGAAGCAACCGGGTGGGTCCATTCTCTCTAATGGCCAAATCATCGTCCCTATTTTCTGACCACTTTCACGTGATAAAGATGACTTTATGAATCGTACTGTTTGTGATCTTTGTTTCTTAAATGTGAATTTTCTCATGCGTCTCACAACAGAACATGAGATGTGCCAAAGTGTTTCCGTTTGAGAGCGACTTTATTACGAGGAAGGTCATCGAACGCATAGCCAGTTTCTCCCTGTATCTGGCTATCATAATCCGGGTACCAATTTTCCCCGCAGCGATCTTTTTTTATATAAATTTTTTATAAAAAAAACTTGCCAGTGCTGGAGCTCACTACGTCTGCTACTGAGCTGTTAGAGATGTTTGAAAAATCTTAATATTGGGAACATGAGCCCTGAGTTAGGAAATCTTGAGAGCCCAGTTGAAGGCAAGGAAATTGTTAATTTCGAGTTGATTCTATAATATTAGAGGCTTCTTTGGATATAAACTTTTTAAAATTAATTGGGAAATCGATTTCATGGTGAAGTGAGATAGTGAGTTGTTAGTGCAATTAACGTTCCTGAGAATTTGAAAAAGTAAATGACTATGATTGGTAAAGTGAGATAGTTAATTGTTAGTGCAGTTAATGTTCCTGAGAATTCGAAAAAGTAAATGAATATGATTATTATAAAAAGTAAATGAATTTCATCCTACTCTCTAAAATCATCTTTGAAGGAGATTTCACAAGGATGATGATTAAGGCCCTTTTCAACACAACTCTGAATTTCGAGGAATAACATTTTTCTCCAACAAAAAAACATTTTTTCTCCAACACTCCGAAGCATAACATTTCATTTTTGTTTAGGAAAAAATTCCGTTCATTCTACAGGAAATCTACTCTCAGCCTTTCCTTTGCAAAAATCATCCCGTGGATTAGTGTAGAAAGTTCAAGCTACGACTACTGGCCTGTCTTTTTATTTGTAGACTATTTTTTTTTTCTTGATACTTATTTGAACAGTATTGAGTATTGCTTACACAGAAGAGCACACAGTGACCGTGGATCCCTTGCAATTCCTCCACTGTGAGTGCCCCCGCTTCTAATCTCTTCTTTTCTTTTTCTCTCTTAATAAAAATATATTAAAACTAAAGCTTCTGTTGACAGCTCTGCTACTGTTTCTCCATTTTATCCCTTGATTCGAATTGGAATCGAATGCCGGGGATTGACACTTCACTAGGAACTAACAGTTGCAATCTCTGCCCTCATTTTCATTTTCTTTTTTAGGGTCAGAAGGTTGCGTACGTTGGGCAATGTAGATTACCTTCGTTCGTGAATTGAATTTAACTTACGAGGAAGGTCGTCGAACCTATAATTATTATAACCTGCACCAGGCTATCATAATTCAGATACCAACTTTTCCTGCAGCTCTCTGTGTCTATAGAAAATTCACTCTTTTGCTGTGCCTTTTGGGAAGGGCCTATGGAAGAATCACTTGAAAGTTCTTGAGAGATATATCACTTGAGCTTACAAATACCTGGCAACATTTCTTAATAGATGTTTGAAAAATCTTAATATTGGTGTCATGAGCTCTGACTTAGGATATTTTGCATTACAGACTTACAGTCCCCACAAACAATAATATGGCTAGGAAATCTTATAGGATGTGTTATAGGACATTATACTCGGATTAAGTCCTTCAATCAACATCTGCCTATATGTCGCAAATGCCCTCTTCATATGACCACTCTTGCAGTATCCTCTTAATAATGAGTTATAAATGTTTAGATCCACCCTAATTCCTCTTCCTAACATATCATTTAGTAAACATGTTGCTTTTCTTGTCATCCCAAGTTGACACAAAATATTGATAAGAGTATTGTAGATTCTTAAATCAAGTTGAATCCCTATCTCAACTAGTTTCTCATGCATTCTGAGGCAAGTAGCAACTCCACTACTCTTTATACAAGCACGTATAACTATCCCATAAGTAGATAAATTCAGGCAATTTTCTGCTTGGACCATTTCATTCAACAAAGCAACCGCTTGTTGTACATCCCCAGCCTCACACAGCCCTCCAATTATTGCATTATAAGTTACACTATTCGGACACAAACCATGTTGTTTCATCTTATTCTTTATCTCCAGAGCCTTCTCCAAATTCCCTTCTCTAATGAACCCACAAATCATGGTATTATACGTAGCTTGATCAGGAACCAACCCCACATCCTCCATCTCCCCAAAAAAGGACTGAGCTTCATTCACCTTGCCAGATCTAAGAAGGCAGTTAATGAACACATTATAGGCCACAACATCAGCTAATCCTTTTGCCATCATTTCGTGCCCAGTTCTAAAAGCTTCGGATGAGTTCCCCATTTTGAAGAGGCCATCCATAAGGGAAGTGTAGTTAAAACAATCTGGTGATATGCCTTTTTGTACCATATCCTCAAAGAACTGCTTTGCTTCCTCCATTCTTCCACTTTTTCTTAGTCCATTGACAAAAATATCAAGCAAAAACTTGTTCGGCTCTATGTTTTTTCTTTTTGCTCTTTGTATTCAATGGTCACCTGGTGAGCCCCGATGCAAAAGAAAGGCTTTTAGTAAATATTCAAACCCTACTATTGTGTGGAGAGGAACGGTTGCCCTGTCCTTGCTACCATGAATGCATAGGGCCTGCTTTGGCCATAGTGACAAAGTCTAGCAAAATTCAATTTTGGCAAATTTTACCGAAGTGGGACTAGGGTGATTTTCAAGCCAATTTTTTGTCCACTTCATCGAAATACATCCATATTTTCAACGAAAAATTATCTTTCAATCCGGTCTTTTTCTTATTTTTTACATAAGTTTAGTCGGGCTTCTCTAGTTTTATGGGTTTTGGTTGAAGTTTATGTGTTGGGCAAAACATTAAGGAAAAACTCTTCAACTTTCTCCACGATTTGGTTGTAGCAATATGCTATGGAATATGCCTTTGTAGAGGCTCGTTCGGGTAAGCCTAGGCTAATATGCAGTTGTGTGAGCCTAGGCTCTATGAGATGGCTCGCGTTACTTAGAATTGCTAGATCTTAATCTGACATTTTGGAGAGCTTGGGCTCACAGGATCACGTGTGAGCCCAGATTCACCTAAACTTTTTCCTTGTAAAAAATGAGTATTATTATCCCTAAAATTTTGTAAAAGGGAGCCCAAAAAGGACATTCCAGTCTTTTCTAACTCGAGACTACAAGGCACTTTTGTAGGTAAGTAAAAGCTAAATTAAATGAAAATATTGTTAGGCAACCACCTAATTGGAAGCATTTTATATCATGAAGAGTGTGAGCCGAGCATAAGAAATGCTTGGGAGGCGTTAATTTTTAAGATCGATGGCATACACGGTAGTGCACATTAGCTCAATACTTACGCTAATGTGCACTACCGTGTATGTCGTCGATCTTGAAAATTAACACCTCCCAAGCGTTCCTTATGCTCAGCTCACACTGAGCGTGGATCATAAAAAATGCTTCCCACCTAATCATGGGAAATAAATAGAAATAAAATCTAGCACAAATGATGCATCCAAACATAATAGCAGCCAGTAAGATGAAAATAAGTCAACAAATGGGCCCTAAATGGGTTGCCAAATAGCCTCATAGTCTCATATGATTAGGCTAGCTACCTAATTGAACCTCTTTTTGAGTGACTATTAAGCCATGACACTATCTAAGTAAATTCTTATCTAATCCATCCCGTCTAAATAGTTATATTTGAAAAAATAGTTATTTTTATTGAATGGTAAATCCACATGTAAGAAAATGGAAAATAAGATTATAATATTCTTTTTTAAGTACCTAACTACTTAAATTGAACAAAATAGAACTATTAATATAGAACAAACTTTTTTACGAAATAGAGCTACTAATGTAGAACAGAGAGAATATTAAATTGATGTTATTGCAAATATATAACACCAACACAAGATGTCCATTTCATGTGGCTCAAAAGTTGTAAAACCCAACTAGTAGTGCTGATTACTATTTTTAAGGGCTCATATTGCTCACTTTTTCTTATTGAATATTAATAGGATTCTATCGAGCTGGGCTGATTTGAATAATTGTTTGCTCGGTTCAAACTTGAAGTGTTTAAGCTGGCTCAAAGCTTATTGGAGTTTGAACCTTTTCACTTGAGCTCAGCTTGAAGTGGAAACCCTAAGCTCGAATTTGAACCTCAATTAGTGAAACAAGAGCTTAGGCTCGACCTATCCAAACAAAACAAAAAAGTAAAATATATCAAAATTTAAGATGTTCGCTTACATTCAATGACATTTAGCAAAATAGTACTTGTGACATTTTAAGTCAACCTGAGAAACTCTATCTTAGGTTGATTTTAAGAGGGTTAATATTGGTGGATTACAATCAAATTGGGTATGGACTAAGGGGGAT
Source organism: Saururus chinensis (assembly GCA_035235625.1). Classification (NCBI taxonomy): domain Eukaryota; kingdom Viridiplantae; phylum Streptophyta; class Magnoliopsida; order Piperales; family Saururaceae; genus Saururus; species Saururus chinensis. The sequence goes on along the minus strand of CP141142.1, from coordinate 42,645,066 downwards.
AATTGGTAAATGGTAAAGGAACGAGAGTGGTATATTTTAGGCTAATTTGGATGAATGGACCCACTCATCAAGGCCAATCAAACCCAAATCAACAATTTAAATTTGAGGTTGCTAAATAGATAAGCCCCACATATTATAATGACCAAAAAATTGTGAACCCTCGTATTCAAATGAGATGTTCAAATCCTAATTGGTTCCACACCTATCTTATAACTTAAATGACCTAAATTGGAAAATATAATTTTAACCGTTGATTTGATGGTGAAATTAAAGTGGGCCCATAAGTCCAAATGGCCCAAAATTTATGGCCCCCCCATATTTTAAGATATTCTTTCTTTCATTTGGTCTTAACCTCAACAAATATTGGTAAGGACCATATTTTTAAAATCAACTTGATAAACTTTTTTTCTCATGTTCTCATGTAGGTTATATATTTTTAAAAAGTAAAAATTTTGAAGACACTAATATATATATATATATATATATATATATATATATATATATATATATATATATATATATATATATATATATATATATATATATATATATATATATATATATATATATATATATATATATATATATATATACATACACGCCTACTCGGAGACAACTATACCATGTCCTTGCACTACTTTTCATTTATAGAACTTATTATGTTGAAGACTTTACTTTATAATACTTTCCTTTTATATTTTGATAAGCTATAATCAATGAGGGTAATTGATTCAAATTGTAACAGGTTGGCTATGGGCCTACTCAGTTGGCACACCATCCCTTATAAGGGGGTCTTCTTTTGTCTTTTCTTTTTTATGAGAAGAGATAAATTTCTTCTTCTTCCACTTCATCATCTTCTCCCATTTCCCTTGATTGAAGCTAGGTACCGTTTGTGTTCTAATCAGGGACATAACATAGGTATCAGAGCCTCAACGATCTACCACGGCTCCAGGCAAGCAATCTGTAACAACTCCAGTGTCCTAGGCCGAGAAAGGACCACCCAATCCCAACTTTGAACTTGGACACATCCATTGTGCTCTCCATGTTTGAAACAATGAATGCACATATTCAACAACTGATGGTGGTCTTCACTCAGCTTCAAACTTCCTATGTGGCGCCCATTTGCCCACGCCACAACTAGCCAACGCTGAGGTGGGTGAGCCTTCCCATCTCTCTTGATCCCGTGCTCCAGGCCTCCAAGTGGTGTTCGAGAGAGTTGTGCAATCTCCATCTAACTCTATACGATTTGGTACCATTGATCTGATTAAAGAAAGATGTTGTTAGTAGTTAGAAAAACAAAGCCTCCCAGGTGTTCAGGTAAATGCCACAATGACTCCAAACCACATAAACTTGTCCCAAGAGCTCTAGGATATATTGGGAGGAGTTTTTTGGGCCTCGTGGAGGGCCAAGGGGTGGTGTTCATTTGGACAGGCTATAGTGTCACGTCCCGGCGTTGCCCGACCCGACCCGAACCCGGTCTAGGGGCCGGTCAAGCGCGCAGGGGCAACGAGGAAAATTGAAAAACGGTTTAGCGGAAGACTTAACCCTAACCACGGGCGACTTAACAGAAAATACGGGGTACACACATTCCTTTGAGTAAGAGTAAATAAGAAGAAAAGAAAGAGAGTTGCTTAACACAAAGTAAACAACTAGTCTCAAACCCACATGCTTAGTCAACCATATCCCACATTGGCTCAAAATAAGTCTTAAGTATTATAACTGTATAAAGTAGCAAAAAAATCCAACAGAGAACCCTACACAAAGGTTCTAAACATAAAACATAAACCAAGGAAAATAAGTTACACAAGAATCTCCACGATCACATCCAAGTCATCTCCGACCTTTCCTCAAAGAGGAGACCCTGTCCATTTACGTGTCGCACCACGCAGCCCCAAAGCAAAACACAAGAAAGAGGGGTGAGTTTAACAAACTCAACAATGGTTTTTAATATAACTATCATTATCGAAAATACGATAGCATAATAATAAACTCATTCAGATCTAATATTGACAAGGTGTATCAATTTCTGATCACCCATACAGATCACCTAAACCTGCATCATAGTGCATGATCCACATAGTGTCATTCACATCATAACAACCTACATGAATGTATCTCTAACATATATATTCTATCATGCATCACATCATAATAACCTGCATGAATGTATCTCTATCATACATATTCCATCATGCATCACATCATAACAACCTGCATGAATGTATCTCTAACATACATATTTCATCATGCATCACATCATAACAACCTACATGAATGTATCTCTAACATACATATTTCATCAAGCATCACATCATAACAACCTACATGAAATGTATCTCTAACATACATGTCATATCATGCATCACATCATGTCAACCTCCATAAAGGAGAAATCATAATTTAGTGTCACACAGACGGGAACACGATCACGGCCACGAAGGTGTGTCATGGTCCACAATTCTACACAAGAATTCAAGAAAATTCGGGGTTGCCAATCCCTAAAAACTGCTCGCCCTAGACGATCCTGACCGAGGATGTCCCATTCTCACATAGAGAATCAAGAGCAGGGGTGTTTACCCAGGGAGATCTCCTGCGGAGGGGAGAGCCCGAATTCCCACACAGGGAACCCTAGAACACGTGGTAGTGAGTGCACACAGCATGCCACACTGGATTCTCAGGGTCCAAATGATACTCATTATAATAACATTACATCCGCAAGACAAGTACACAACTTGTCCCCACATAATTTCATTTTTCTAGACTCAACCCGGGGAGTGCACTCGTTCCACATAGGAACTCAAATCAAAACATGTCCTTTCGGACTAATCAAGTTTCGATTAAGTCACGACCGATCAATCCGACACATAATTTTCCACATTGCATCCAATCGGTCAAATTCGATTAACCTCGATAAAGCCTTAATTGGAAATCTATTTTCATGATGCATGCAACATTGTACATACGTAGGCAAGGCATACATGAATCCTAATCCATGGTAAGTACTCTCATCAGTCCCTAATGCATTATTCATAATCATAATATCAAGCTTCAACATCATCATTAATCCCCACATGTGTATGTGTACCTAGTAGAAGCATTTCACTCAATGCATTTCAACATGTTTGAAATTAACTCACTACTACACTACACGTGCATTTACATCTAAACATGAATTCCAACGGAAATCATAGGAGAAGAATCATTGAAATTAACTCAAATCAAAGCTCAACGCCAATGGCTAAACATATGTAAGATCATTCACTTCATCCATAAGTCATGACATTCACTAACATTCATACATCAACTAACCACATTTTATCATGACAAATCAGTCCATTAATAGGTTGTAGTCCTACTAAAAATATGCTTAACCATAGAGAATCAACTATTCATAACTTAAAGATGATAATTCCAACATCATACCACAAACCACAAGGTATTCCACAAATCTCTTAAATGTATACCTCAACTTCATAACCTCAATGACATACATTTCCAGTAGCATACTACAACTCAAAACACTCCACATTCATAAGAAATGAGCAAGCTAAAGTGGAATCAACGAAATAAATATCATGCAATAGATCAAAAATCTGCTGTGTAGCCGTTCGAACGCCCAGAAGACCGTTCGATCGGCTAAACAGGAAACTTTTGAATTTATAGTTTTGTTGTTCGAACACCCAGAAGACCGTTCGATTGGCTAAACTGGAAATCTGTTGATCTGACAGTGTTGCCATTCGAACGCCCAGAAGGGCCGTTCAAACGCTAACAAGGTAGAAATGACCTTCTTCCTTTCGAATTTTCAAACCGAAACTCCATTGATAACACTCCAAATCACCATCTAACAACCTAAATGTCATCAAAAGTCCACCATGACTTCCAGAATGCTAAACCACATCATAACAAGATAAAACCTTATGAAATTGAGATTAAAGATTACCATTTTCTAATCATGCCTTTAGAACACTAAATCAAGTAACTACATTCAAAATAAACCACAAAATCAAGAGTTTTACCATAGAAAGACTGAAATTTTGAAAGTCCATTAGCTTATCCCTTGATTAGGCTTGGATTTGATGGTCACCCTTCTTGAAAACTTTACAAAGACATAGAGTTTGAATTAAACTTCATTAAAATCGATTTAACAAAGAAAACCCTAATTAAAAACTTAGATCTAGGGCTTGTTGAACATAAAAATCGGATTTTGAGAGTTAGGGTTTGTAGTAAAAATATAAATCAATAGTTTTGTTGTTTAAAAACGAATTAAGACAAAGGGGAAATGGTAGATTTAGAAGGGATTAAGAGGAAAACTAGGATTTAGCGCTTAATTAGAATAGACTTACCTTAAACACCTTCTAATTCGGGCCTAATTGAGGATTAGGCCTGACTTCTCCTCATCAGCGTATTCCCAAAATGGGAATGGCTCAGGTTTGGCCTTTTATAGTAAGCTTTGGGGCGTGCATGGGTAAATTGTGGGGTATAAATAGAAAAATAAGCTAAAAAATGGGTATTTTACAAATTTGAGCACTAATTAAATCTGAAAAAATTCTGAAATTTTTTGTATAAGCTTTGATGTCTTGGTTCATTTGACACAAAAACTAAAATTTCAATGGTGGGGCCCACAGGGATCCCACCAAAACCCTAATTTTTGAAAAAATAGTAAAAATTTAGAAAAATACCAAAAATTCACATTTGATTCAAAATTACTTAAAACCACTAATCTTAAAGTTGATTTTGATTAAAACCATCATAAATACTATTTATTTACGAAACCACCGAATAAATTAGAAAACGCGTTAACCTCACGATAATCGATAATTAAAGAAAATAAAAATCGGTTTAGAGATGAGAGTCCTTACATATAGTATCCTCACTACAAAGGGGATGAGAACCTAATGGAGTGGCTATATAGGACATAAAAGTTTTTGCCTACCAAGGGACCCATTCTGATGATGTACATCTGCGCATAACTGCCTTTTACTTAGACAACAATGCTTATATATGGTTCCAGATCTGTGAGGAGGTTCGTTTCTCGACATGGCCTTCTTTCGCCGATACCATTTGTAACGACCCGACCTGAGCCTGCCCACAAAATCACCAATAGAAAATTTTTCTGTCTTTGAGTCAAGAATCATCGTCTGTGTGCGGGAGGTACAATATTCGTCTACACACTACGGAGCTTCAAGGCTTCCCCGTACGTAGACTCAAGTTGTAACAAATGCATACACACAATGAAGCTTAATAGTTCGTCACGTGTAAAATAGAATAAAATATATATTTATAATTAATTTGGATTGGGCCAACGTTGCCTTGCTGTTGGTCGCCTATGTACGTATTGGATATTATTCCAACATAATCGGATCCGAACGTAGTTCTGCCTATTGGCTACTACATATATTACACATCACAAAATCATATATGTTAAAATATGTATATACTAAAATTGAGTCAAAATCATACTGAAACTCGTAATCTATCGGAGTAAAGTGGAAATTAATAAATCAATGAAATCGTACATCTCGCTGTACCATTGAGCGGGATCATAACCACATATACATGTCTCGCTCTATCACTGAGCCGAGACTGAAAACACATATTACACGTCTCGCTCTACCCTAGAGCGAGACCACATACAACATGGCATATAAAGCACACATCATGGCTTGTAAGGTAGCGGTATTCGGAGTTGCTCGTTCCTTCTGGGTGTCCTCCCCTTCTAATCCGGAGGTAGTAGACGAAACTTCCTCTAGCCTTTAAATGTCCCTCGTCTTGCACTGAAAGTTTACGTACGAACGTTCTCCTTACCAGAGATTCTTCTCATTTTTTGCGCCCGTGAACGGTGGATAGAACCTCCCCTACTCTAGATTGTTTCTCTTGTTGAGGCTCGGTAACTACGGACAAAACCCCATCTTGCTTCGGGTCTCTTTTTTTTGCTTCAGTGTTCGAGGATGACGGGCAGGGCCTCTCCTAGTCTCGAGGCATTTCCTCCTCATACAATTATCAACTCAAGAAACGGAACCCTCCATTGCGTAGAACACACTTGACTTAGTCAAGAACGTCTCTTAAACCGCCTAAATCGGAGTTAGGATGGTCAAAAACAGAGAAAACGATGTTGGTCGGTGCTCGAAGATAATGGGCAGAACCTCTCCTTGTCTTTGGGGAGTTTCCTCATCATACAATCACCAACTCAGAAAATGGAACCCTCCATCGCGTAGAGCACACTCGATTTAGTTAAGAACGCCTCTTAAACCGACTAAATCGGAGTTAGGATGGTTAGAAACAGAGAAAATAAAGTTGGTTGGTGCTCGAATATAACGGGCATAACCTCTCCTTGTCTTTGGGGCGTTTCCTCATCATATGATTGCCAACTTGAAGAAATGACCACTCCATTGTGTAGAGTACGCTCGATTTAGTAGGAAACGGATCTTGAACGGCCTTAATCACCCTCAGAACAGTCAGAAATGGGGGAGGAGAAGTTCTGCTTCAAAAAGGGGAAGAAATGGGGTATTTATAGCCGAGCCGAACTGAAAAACCGCGGCACCGCAATTTTTAAACCACGGCGCCGCGCCGTATCAAACAGCGCACCATGGTTGCGCGTGCCGTGTGTGCATCCGTCACGCGCACGCGCCGCACTAATTTATTTTCTTTTTTTCCTTTTTAAAACAAATTTTTAAACGCGCGTAACTTCCTACCCCGGATTCAGATTCGGGCGTTCTAGGTACAATTGGACTCGTATCGACAAGCACTTCAATACTAACCCACTTAAAGCAATAAATCGTACTCTTCTTAAGTGGGTCCCGCCCATTTTCTATGATTCTCGAATATCATAACTTCCGGTCCCGACCTCTATTTCGCCCGTTCTTAGATTCGTTGTGCTCGTTTCTTCGAGCTTTACTCAAATATAGAGGTTTCAATGGTTAAAACAATCTATAATTTATTAAAAAAATTACTAATTACCTCTAACCCCCTTAGTTAGACGTAATCGAAAAGCGAAATATTACATCGGCCAACCCCAATTCTAAAAAAAATATTATTTTTTTTATAGTTCCACATAGGTGGATAAGAAAGGAGAAAGTGAAGATGTATAATTTATAAAAGTTTAGGAGATTCTAGGCTCAAATTATTATAATCAGTTGTGAAAGGCCTTCTAAAGGGATATTATCTTATGTCTTATGGGGTCAAGTAGTGGGACCCAACCTAAAAATTATAATTTTTTTAATAAAATAATATTTTAATAAATAAATATAAAAAAATAAAAAAAACCAAGACCTAAGCTCTCTTAGAACTAGGCTAAGGTTTTTAAAATATGTATAGGGTTAAGGTCAGGTCAAGGCCTATAAATAATCTAATGGGCTAGGGCAGGGCTTTCAGCCCCAAATAAAATACATATAAAGAGGAAAATGAGAAATGGTTCTTGCATAATGAATGTAAGTAAACACTAATATTTTTCTTGCTCTGGGACGCTCACAAAATGCTTTCCACAATGAAGGCGCAAGGGCAGGGGCTGATCATGGCAAGCGTCACGCGGGTTCTCTTATGTAGCATTAGATATTTGCATGCATAGCCTTGAGTAGCGGGCTCTAGGCCAGACAAACGCCTCACTCTCAACTTCAAGCACTAGATCCTGGGTTGTTCTAAATTGAAATTGCTTTAATCAAATGCACAAAAGCCTTGGATTAGTGGAAGTCATCAGACCTCATAAATTCCAAGTGACTGCACTACGTTCCATAGGTAATGAGCTTGTGATCCATTTTCTGACAATAATTGCTCTTGGCTGGGATAATCTTTGAATCTAGAGCCAGATGAGTCTCAAATTTCCAGTACATTAGGATACAGAACGTGCTTCTTATCATCTGATTGCTATGCACTTACCCTATGCATGTCCAGGTTTTATAGGGCATAAACGAGCATGGACTTATCCTATTACACTGAAAAGCCAGAAGACGTACGGGAGGAACACGTCAAATACAGTTCTATAATCCTTGAAATTGTAACGAATTACATATACGACATAACTATTATTGGCCACCGGCATAAACTAGGCATTGTTTTAATCTCTCATCTCTGTCCTAGACCAAGAGCAAGGAAGGAGTTGGCAAATCGAAAGCCTACCGAGGCTTTTTCCCCCACGAGTAATATATATAGACCGGTATTTATACATATCACAATTTCTCTAAAATTTGTAAAGCTTATGAATCAAAAGATGCATTTTTTCCCAATACCCCTCTTCCAGTCCATCTTTACAGATATTATTCATACCGCTGCCTCTGGCAAGTTGAGTTCTCTGGTGAGATGGATGCCTCATTTTACATGCTTTCAAGCGTTTAGCTTCAGGCCTCTAGCCCTCCCAACAAGTTTCACTCCAAACTATGGTGCATATAATACCATCGGTACAAAAATATAATCCTCATTGAAAGATTAGTATGACGCTCATCATACTAAAGTAAATTAATCCACTTTGTAACCAAGCTACCTTCACTTCTCACAAATCCCATATAAAAGATAGTTGATTTCAAAAGTGCGACCATTGACATCTCTCGGTTTCCTTTTGAACCTAGCAGGTGATGGTATTTGGTAGATTAAACAAAAAAAGGAGGAAGATGGTGTTCCAGAACTGCCAGCAATTCTCTCCCCTTCCTTGATTCATCAATAGGACCATTCCCAAGCATTCTTGCTGCCGCTAAAAGTTGCCCTCTAAGGCGCTGAGATAATAATCTCCCACCCATTTGCACACATTCTCTATACAATGGCAAGTACGCAATAGCTATTACCAATGGCGTTGGTAAGTCTTGCAGGCAAATGGGTGAAAGGCCCCGCCTCAAAACCCTCATCACATTAACATAATGATCTTCCCCATATTTCAACCCATCCATAAAAGCTGCCTCCGACCAGTGTTCACGAAGAAATGCTCTAAGCTCAGTTGCCACACCTTCATCCTCTGTAGTAGCAATGCTATCAGCAACAGCATATGTAGCAGCAGGATCACCAAGAAAGTCAGACCGCAGTAGGAAGTGAACACCCTCAAGAGAGCCCCCACTGCGTTCCCCGGCAGCTTTCAGTATCTCAACACTGAGTGCAGCAAGAACATGCTGAGGCACATGGGGAAGAAGGTAGGCAGCCACTTCCACTTGGCTGCTGGATGTGGCAGCAGTGAGGGCAAGACACATCTCCATGTCACGACACCCCCTCTGGACAAACCACTGAACTACCTGCATGCATCCCCTTTCTGCCGCTCTCATCAGTGGTCCCAGAAAGGCAATGGCATTACCTTCTTCAACCAAGCACTCCATGGTACCAATCTTGCAATAGTGTGAAGCGAAGCCCAAGGCAAGATCCACATCCACATCCAAACTGTTCCTCTGAGCAATCTGGAAAAAAAAATCTCGAAGGGCATTACGTTAACAAAAAGGTCCAGATTGACGGCTTTGTCAAAGATGCTGTCAAATTTTAAATCTACACTATAAGGTCTTCAATAACAAAGCCTGATTATTAAAGAAGCACTTGAAACACAAATCATACTGGAGATAATTGGACTAGTACTATGATGGATACCACATCACTCACAGAAGCATTTTTACTCTCTACAACTTACTTGAAAAGTAAGTGTATCTAAAGATGTATCTACTACTCATCAGTTCCAGATGTATAGAAGAGAAGTAAAAATGCAACTTCTGACATAATGCATAATAAGGTTTACTTACCAAATAATCCTAAGAGAAGAACATGTGCAAGCAAACTGCAACCTAAAACTAATTTTTTAGTACTTTCTGAAAAAAAGATGACCGTAAAGCTGAGCAATGAGATATAGGATCCACATTAATAACAAGAGCTACAATAACTTTCAGGATATAGAAGTTAGATATTTAAGCACACTAGAGCCAGCTGAACGCCCATTAGTAAACTTTTTGGCCAGCTTTCTCAAAGCACAATAGATTTGTTAAACAAAGATTCACAATATAAACAAAAAACATACTTCATATTCTGTTAAATCCTATAGAAATTTGACGTTCTATGTCTTTACAGAAAGTTGTTATTCATGTAACGTAAACAGAATTAAGTTCTTTATATTTCTATTATCAATGTAGTAAATATATCAGCTCAACAGTGCAGTATCAAGACCTTACTTCTTATTCAAAAATTATCTAAATAGATGTATAAGAAATGGACAAAAAAATCCCAAATACCTAATTCAAGAAACAGAGCCTTAAGATAGGTTTAGTAAAAATAGAAAGTGCTGCATAGCTTCTGACTTCATCCACAACCTTCCAGTATGTCTGCTATTGTGTAGATTTTTTACCATTAAGACTCCCTGATACAATCTTCCACAAATTCTTACATATCAACTTAGCTTACAGAAACCAGGCATCTCAATCAATGAATCAAAACACAGAAAGAACCACAGAGATGAAGAGAAAAAGATCAAACAGAGAAAGTGTTTATGAAATTACCTGCAGTAGAATTCGTACAAGTTCTGTGCTTCCAAACCGAGACGCTTCAAGGAAACACTGATTAACATTATCGGCACCTCCTTCCACCAACATTCCCAGCAAACCTTGAATTGCAGTTGCAGAAATTCCAGATGCCCAGCCAGGATCAAATGAACTTGAGAAGAGTGTTAGAGGGAAACAGGCAGCATCAAACGCCTCTGTGAAGTCTTTTCCCGTAAGCTGATTTCCCGCAAGATCAAGAAATGACTTGAAAGCAGATAACTGTAGTTGAATTTCAAGTGTAGAGCTGTGACCAACTCTGTCTCGGTTCCCATGACAGCGGGAATGAAACCCAATACATCTCAGAGCCCAGTCTGTGAATTTCTGAACTTTAGCACCAGCTTCTGCTTTTAAAACATCATCCCCATTACACTCCTGAAGACGCTCGTGAAGCCTATTATAGAGACAACCACAAACAAAGTGAGCAAACTTAATTCCATCTTGTAACATTTTTTAAAAGAACAATAGAACATGCAAATTCGATTGCCCCCCACCCCTCCCCTCTTTTGAAAATAAGGGGCGCCCGTTTTATTTTTCAGGTGACGTAGCAATCACAGAACCTTGCTTCTTGCTTGCCACATCAAACTGAAAGATAAACAAAACTCACCTTGACTTACAAAAGAGGGGAAAGAGCATATCATTTTATGGGTCATATATGTATTTTCATAATCACAATTAAATAGCACATTTTCCCAACAATTTGGGGCCAGTGGCATGGATCTTATGCTCCCATTATAGCCAGTTTTGTGCTGACTCTTTTGTAAGAAATAGCATAGTCATATCCTTCCTTATTAATTTCATCCAAGTTCTCTTAGGTCATATACGTATTACATGGGAATATAATATGGTTAACCATATTGCATATTCTAGTCATTTGGCCGCTTTGATTTCACCTAACAGCGACACTAGATCAGCTGATATAGCTAGCCCTAAACAAAAACAAATTAAGAACTCTAATCATATGATAAAAAAGTCACCCAACCTTCAACATAAAAAAATATTTTCTTCTCTATCATGCAGGTTTCAGTTAAGCATAAAGATTTTGAAGAGTAACAAAGGCGCAAATTTAAATGATCAAACAACCCATTGTGGTATTGCAAGAGCAATATGCTAGGGCTTTATATCGCAGAAATAACACATATAAGATTTACAGAGGCTTTTAAAATGAGCATTATATTCCAAAATTGTCCAAGCAATCTAACATATCATCCCATACGTGAAAGAGAACTGGAAAATGTCATAAACATATGGATCAGTAACGCACCTTTGAGCCATAACAGTTACAGTATCGGTTAAACTCATTGTCCGACTCTGACATGCAGAAACACATGAAGCAAGAAATGAAGTCCTAAGAGCCGCTCTTGTGAAATCATAAGCACCATTTGTAACTATCTTCTTGATCAACCCATTGATCCCGTGCAATTCCTCGTCATTGCTCAAGAACCATATAGAGTCCAAGGCTATGCATAATGCATCGTTCAGCGTCTGCGCGTCTGCAAACACAATTAAACTCTCAGCCAATTCCCAGTTACGAGAAGTAACTGCAGATTGAAAGACACGGCCCAACTCCACACGGTTCTGCCTGCTAAGTTTTTTCTCTTGCCCAAGCTTATCCTTTTTACGGGGGTCGAGTTCAGTAGTCGCCATCCTCAACTTGTGCTTCTTAGCGCTGCAACCACAACTCCCAGAGATGGTTGGATTTTTAGTAAGCAAAGGGGATTCCCTGGAGAAGACCACAGAGCTAGCCTCCCCTTTCTCAGTATCAAAAACATCTCCACCGCCTTTAGGCGTTTCATTTACACTCTCATCCATATCCATCGCCGAACACAAATGATCGACTGAATGGTTTTCACTGGCACACAGTATCTCCCTTTCCATTAGATACTACATTATTCAGTCCCAACTGTAGGGAGAATGACCAGCACCCTAATCAACACAACAGCATGGCTGGGCTGTTAGCAACACCAATTATCTAGCAAATCAAGTCGACAAACCGATTATTTGATTCGACAAATCAGATCAATCAACCCCTGCTGGATTGATTAATCCTGCTCCGAAGCACAGCTGCTATGATTAAATAGAGGGAAAAAAATTACAAATTAACTGGATTGGAGATAGGAATCATCAAGACACCCAATGAGCGTTCTCAGAAAAACAGAAACAATACCCAAAAAAGCTGCCTCCTTTATCTCTTCCGAACAATTACGGCATCTAGTACTTCTAAACCCCTCCAAGCCGAATTAAACACCAAACCATCATCTCAAATCTCCATCCTAGCAAGCACTTGAGCTTCAAAATCCGGGGAAGAACAATCCCAACCACTGGCCGCTATTGAATCCGCCCCATACCTGAAATCGAGACACCATCCAAATGAAAATCACCCGATTTCGTCAGTCTCCACGCCAATCAAAGCAAACCCAGAATCAAATTTCAAGCAAATTAAACGATGACATAAAAAAAATAAACAGGAAGAAAAAAACAGCCAGAAGGTAGCACAACAAAGAAGAAAAAAATGAAAAAAAAAACACACAGAGAGAAGGCAAAAAGGAAGACCACAACCTCAATCAGAGGAGGAGGGAGGGGGAAGAGTCATCGCCGATCACGGCCACGAACGGGCGAAAAATGGGGCATTTTTTCTTGGGTTGATATTTTTTGCAGAGAGAGAGAGAGAGAGGTGTGGTGAAGGCATACGGAGGCGATGCTTGGACTTCACAGAAGACGCCAGAGCTGGGATAGGGCCGTAAGCCTTTTCTCTCTGCTATGGAGTGGGTCCCAATGACCTCCTTTAGGTTGACGTGCTGGGTCCCACCGCAATGATTACTCATGGCCTCTCTTTTCTCACTCCTGCAGTTACTCTCTCTTTCTCGCTCTCTTGTAACCAAATTTCGATTGTACCCTTGGTAAACATCGGAAAATGTCATTGTGTCCCTCACAAAGGATGATGAGTTTTACCACTGATGTATCTTTTGAAATATAGAGATGGTATATACTTATCGACCATGTTAAGGGGGTGAGTTTGGCTATAAAATAAGGTGGCAGGCTCCTCATCTTTCGCAAAGAACGAGTTCAAAATGAGTCCCTCTATTATAATTAATAGAATGTTTCTTTTAACCGATTATTATTGGTTGCATTGCCTGCATGCCCTGTGTTGCCTCTATGCCCTGTGTGCATTAGAAGGCTTATTCCGATCTCATTCCGGAAAGGAATATAAAAGATCTTATTTAAAAAAAAATAACTAAATTAATATTATAATTTTTCTTATAAAAAGTATTTTTATGTTATTAAAATTTATATGTTAAAATATTACTTTATTATTTTTAGTTGAGTAGAACTTATAAAAATAAGCCTCATTCATCAATGGTGTAAGAAATGATGAAGTAGCATTTTAACATGAGAATCTTCATGTCAAAATAGCATTACTCTTTTCTTATTTACCGAACTAAGCTTCTCCACAAGTGATCTTCGGAATGTGTAACAAAAAAGGACCCACTTATTTTCTTCACCTTCATTTACAAGTAGGAAACTCATAAGCGGAGCGAAAAACTCTCCACCCTAGTCTCTTCTTTATATATTGTCCATTTCCTCACTTCTACCTCCCTTATGGCCTCCTCTCTGGCAGCCTCTTTTTCTTTAATGGCCTCCTCTTACCCAGTAGCCCTCTCCTCTTGTAATGTTCGAGAATTTTTTAAAATTTTGAAGTTGGCCATATATAAAATAGTGTGTTGACCCATTGATCTTCTCCGTTGAATAACTTTTTAAATAGATAGAATTTAGGACTAAGCCAATGTTATTAGAAATTAGACAAAATGAGTTTCAAAATGCTACCAAGAATACACAAATCAGAGTTCCAATAAGAGAGAAATGATCATTCAAAGTTGAACATGATGTGCAAGACTTGTTTACCCAAATTGAACATGGAATTGAGGTTTTACTTCCTTGTGCGGGCCTAATTAACTATAGAGACAAAAATTACTTGAGAAGTACCAATTAGGCTGCCTAGTAGGGGCATTTTTTGCCCCATAATTATAAAAAGCCGTTTATGGCTTCGTTGGATGGGGCTTTTGGATTTTGGTAGAGAGAAGTTGAAGGGGAATTTTTTGGCAAGTGCAACCGGTGATAGAGTTAGGGAAGAACAAGCTCAAAGACCAGTGTTTGAGTGAGGTAACATGCCTAGCCTTAACCGTATTTTATTTACAACATGCCTTTGAATATTAATCGCTCTTCCTAGAACTAAGTTTATTGTAACGAAATACATTAATTATGTTTGGAGTATGTCAATGGATGCATATGTGTGCAAACATCGGCAAATTGCTTGTGTTGGCTCTTGTTAGAGGGTATGTGGTTGTCAAGGGAAAGTTCCATGTATTATCAGATTTGGCAATGGCATAACTGGTAGCCAACACCTAGCTAGCTACTGTAGAATTGAAGGGTCAAAGGAGAATGGAGTGCTCTGCCTCGGGCAGAGCTAATGGGGCTTTGTGTCACATGAGTTGAAAATCAAAGAAGTGCTTGGGAGAAACTTCTAGCATCCAGTAGAGTTGGTGGAGCTCTATGGATAGGGCCAACAATGGTTCTAACTAGAGAGAGAGAGAACAAAGAAGGTGTCTAGGGTAGATACTGTGTTGTATGGAGGGCTCAATTACCACCAACAAGGGATTGCCGAAGGAAATCTCGGACTACAGGCGAATACAAGCGAATCGGATGGCAATGTCAACATAAGTGGCCTTGACTGCACCGCGTTGGCACCAATTGCTAAAACTGAGAGTAGTGGTCAACTAGTGTGTCTCGAGAGCCTCGGTCATGCAGTAGCAGCGACAAGGCCATAGTTGTTGAAATCGCTAGCTGAAGGCGGTCTGGTTGAGCCGGGCCCCTTACTCGGATGTGGCAATCAGCTGATACACTAGCTGGAGGCCAAAAGCCTCTAGCCACACGTAGAGAAGAAGGCATGCGTCACCGGTAAGGTTGGGTCGAAGTTGGGTGACTTGTTTGTTTTGGGGATTGCCGAAGGAAATCCCGGACTACAGGCGAATTAGATGGCGATGTCATTGGCATAAGTGGCCTTGGCTGCACCACGCTGACACCAATTGCTAAAACCGAGAGTAGTGGTCAACTAGTGTGTCTCGAGAGCCTTGGTCATGCAGTAGCAGTGACAAGGCCATGGTTGTTGAAATCGCTGGCTGAAGGTGGCCTGGTTGAGCCTGGCCCCTTACTCTGATGTGGCAGTCAGCTGATACACTAGCTGGAGGCCAAAAGCCTCTAGCCACACATAGAGAAGAAGGCATGCGTCACGGGTAAGGTTTGGGTCCAAGTTGGGTAACTTGATTTGTTTTGGCATGGCTCAGTTGGGCTAATTTTGGCTTGGGTCTAGTTTAGCCTTAAAAATATGGACATAAAAGGAGGTGTTGAATCGGGTCATGTTTAGGGACTTTTATTGAGGGAAAAATCCGTAAAAATCACCAATAGACCAAGAGAGAGTGGTGTGTGTCTTAATCAAGTTCTAGCTTTGGGGAAAATCGCAAGGTCTATAAAATAACTATTTTGTCATTGTAGTGAACCATAGTTTAATACTTAATTACTTGACTTTGGCTTCGGTTTAGAAATAACTATTTTGTCATTGTAGTGAACCATAGTTTAATACTTAATTACTTGACTTTGGCTTCGGTTTAGGGGCCTAGGAGTGAATTCAAAAAGTAGGAAAAATCTCAGTGAGAGGTGAGGGGTACCCTAAATATGGACTAAGAAATATGGTGGAGAAAAATATTAGTAAGTAGGTAATTGATCCCTTTGTCCTTAGAGTTAGGGGGTGAACCATTGAGTGAACTAAGGTCGGTTCAAGGGGTTTATGACCCCATAAAATGCCATAAAAATTATTATAGGCTCATGACATTAAGGAGTCCCCTTGTGCCTAATTTTAGACACATTGGAGTTTAGAATGGTCATGAATGAAATAACAAAGTACCCTTATGAGTGGACTGGTCCACATTCATGTGAAGAGAATCACAGGCTAATTCAAGAGTGGAATATCTTGAGAGGGCAATGACTCAAATTAAAATAAAGGAGGGTAAGGTGATTGGTATGACCTAAAGGATAGGATTGTATCCTATGGGGGAGAATTACCTCAATGCCTTTAGACATAATCTACCCCCTTTTATGGAAACAAATACCCTTATTAGAGGAGAGTGACTAGTAGGTGATATAAAGACTTTTACATATCACAGTGTCACAATAAATAGAGGGAAGAACTCTCATTCCCATAATTTAAGGCAACATAACATGTATCTACAATATAGTACATTAAACTACTATGGTAGTATATATGTAACTTGCATGATACGTATGAGCTATTTACATTCTCATACTTAAATTGTCTAGACCTAGCCCTAGCCATACCAATGAGTGCAATGAGCCTTCAATTACTACTATTGGGCTTGAGTCCTGGTAGAATTGCCTGTTAGTACTTATGTGAGCCCATATTACTTATATCTTCTCCATTGGAATCAGACTACGGAGCCAGATTTGGCGTGGGGGGGAGCAAGGGCTAGGGGGGTAGCTGAGATGGGGGAGGGTGCTAGGCTCCGCTAGGACTAGCTGGAGCCCCTCCTCTAGTCAATGGGGAGTGGAGGAATGGGAGCAAAGGGGGAGTACAGTGGGGGGATTTAAAGCCATTGGCAAAAATTCATTTCGGCAAAAAATTTCACCCTCACATGACCTTTTGTGACGCTTCTTTTGAAGAAAGAAAGTAAACCACATATTGTGATGCTTCAAAAAGAAGCATCACAAATAGTAGGGAGAAAGGGGAGAGAGAGAGGAGATCAGGAGAGACAAGAGAGAGAGATAGAGAGGGAGGGAGGAGGAAAAGAGAGAGGAGAGATCAAGCACAGAGAGAGAAAAGAGAGAGGAGAGAGATAGACGAGTCTAGAGAGAGAGCAAAGAGAAGAGTTTGGAGAGAGGGAAAGAAGAGAGATAGGGAGAGGAAGAGAGGAGAGGGAGAAAGGAGAGAGAGAGGAGATCAAGTAGATAGAGAGAAGAGATCGAGTCAAGAGAGATGGAAGAGAAGGGGGGCAAGTACAGCGGGGGGAGTTAAAGCCATAGGTGAAATTGTTGCCTGCATGAAAAATTTCACCTGCACGACCTTTTGTGACACTTTTTTTGAAGCGTCATAAATAAACCACATATTGTGACGTTAAAAAAAAATGTCGCAAATAGAAGAGAGAAAGGAAGGAGAGATAGATACCAAAATCGAAAGATTACGGGTGATAAAGGCAAGAAAATACACCTTAATTTATTTTTCCTCTTTGGGAAATGGGGGTAGAACACCTCCTTCTCCCTTACACTGCCCTTCCCCAAATGGATAAGTGACTATAGTTTTTTCTTAAATAGTAAGGTTTTGAGCTATGTTTACAAAATGTTGGGCTATAAAATAGGGTAAAAATGCCCTAAGTGGCTAATTAAGGTGATTTTAGGGCTAAAAATGAGTTTAATCATTCTAAAACCTATTGAAATAAATTAATAAAGGTTTAGAGAGTTAAATGGGTCACACGCTGTCTAAGATGGACATGGGCCCCTAGCAAGGTCCACACCCTTAATTAAAGAAAAATTATAATAAAATCCATAAAAATTAGATAAATCAAGTTTGACACTAAAACTTATAAAAGTGAAATTAAACCTCATTTAAGCCAAATTTACTAACCCTTAACCTCAAAATCAAGTCAGACTGGCAATTCAATCAATACCACATAAATTCACAAAATTAAAAAAGAAATTAAATCGGGTTAAAGTTAGAGATCCTACATGTGCCTGCCTACATTTTCGCCCCTCGATCGTGATAGATGCACAACCACCTTCACCATTGGTTTTGTTTATAGGTGGCGATTGGCAGTGTTATCGTCTACACTGGCCACCACTAGGGCCTTCGACCTATCGTCCTTTTTGGGCCTTGGGCCACCACCATCCATCCCTCTCTCCCTCCCCTTTGGCCGCGTGTGCAAGTGGTTATGCATGCATTTTAGGCTTTAGGCGCCCTTTTCATGCCTCCTAACCATTGAATGCCTTTGCCACCTAATGGATTTGAAATTGGTGCCCTCCTCCACCTCTCTCCTATCCTAAAGTGTTGTCCCATACCCTCCGCCCTTTTGTGGACCCTCGATGATGCAAAATTGCCGCCATTGGGTGCTGTCTGCAACTGATTTTGATGTCTTGTGGCTAGTCGGTCGCACCTGACACTCGTTGGCACGACCTTTCTCTCAACCACCCTTAGTACGTTGTCGTGGATCGCAGAATTTGTTGTGTTGATTTATGTCACTCTATTTGGCCGTAAATGCTTCCGGTGCTTCCTAAACCCTTGGGATAGCATCTCTTTCACCTTGGTAATGTTTTTGGCTGCCAACTCCATCGTCAACGCCTCCACCGTCATGTGCTCCCCATCAAATGTTATGGATTATGAGGTAGGGGAGCTCTCAACTAATAATTTCATGATAGCATACTTTGAATGTGTAGCAACATGCTAGGATTGTATGATTCAATGCTTTGGATGCTAAATAATGATCTAATTGCATGATGTGCATGTAAGCATGATTTTATGGTATGTTGAAATGCATATATATGCATGTGAGTTGTAAGTATCTTTGATGTATGTGGAATATGAGTGTCCTAGTGATGGCTAGGAAGTATGTTGGTAAGCTAATGTATGTGGATTATGTGTCTACTAGTGATGGCTAGCGAGTATGTTGGTAAGTTATGTAAGGAAGTATGTGTATGTAATAAGCATGAGTGATAGACATATGCATGTATGATAGCTATACGCCTGTGTGATGGATATGTGTATGTGTGTGGGGGTAGAAGTATTGGCAATGGATGGTAAGAGGTGACATCGGGTTTTGTATGGAGTTGGATGTGGATGTAAGCGTATAACAGAAGACAACTGATATTAGTTTGACGGATGAGGATTGGAGTAGATTGGTGTAGTTTGGACCGGAGTGTATGTTGGGGGATTGTCAAATTGTAAGAGTGTTGCATAATGGTATAAGCATAACATACAAATTATGAAGCGAAAAGTAAACATAATAAGTGAGGTATAAGTAAGAGGGTGATAACTAAGGTTGACTCTGAGGTACTCAGTTTGATGACTTCTGTAACGCCCGAGATTTTTCACACATTTTCCTTAAAATTCACGGAAAATTTTTTCAATATAACGTCTGTAAATCGGAGGAAAAATGACGAAACCAAAACCTGATAAAACAGTTTATAATTTAAAACATTAAACATCCACATACAGTCAATCATCGTACGGCCAAAGCAAATATCATCAGGCGCTACTCGAAAACACACGTACGAATAAATTTGCTATGATCATAGACTTTTAAATACAAATCCCTCTCCCAGGCATCCCTGAGTACAAGTCCCATAACAGTCCACTGACTGATCCAAATGAAAGTCCAAAATAAACATCTTAAGTTCTCATCTCACCCAATACAGGAGATCGTGGCACAAATAAACTCGCAGAGAGTCAAGCAGATACCTGAGTCAACGGGAATCAATCCACCGCTGAAACGAGCGTCCATCTCCAGGAGCTCTCCACACAACCTGCAAAACCTCCCGTGCAACGGGGCTAAAAATAGTAGGGTGAGTATTTTCATACTCAGTAGGAAAATACCTAGTAGGGGAAACCCCAAACGGTGAACTCACAAGTTCAAAAATGCATGCATCATGCAACTCAAACATGAAGCAGTCAACATAATATAATCATATCGTGCACATACGCATACGATCATACTAAATGCACTATCGTGCCAAAGACATACCAAATGCACCACCGTGCCAAAATCATATCAAGGCATCATCGTGCCAGAATCATACCAAAGGCACCATCGTGCCAAAATCATACTATCCAAACAACTTACACAAACACCCTTATCCAGGGTCATACAATTTACTCGTACCACCGTACGCATACTCAAACAACATACGCATACTTGTACGACCTTACTCGTACAATCATATGCTCACTCATACAACTTACACATACATGTACGACCTTACTCGTACAATCAGACTCGTACGACGTTACTCGTACAGTCTGCACAAAATCATACTTACTGTCTTACTCAGAACCATATTCTCACAATCGTACTCATACTCTTACAGTCGTGCTCATACTCATACGCTTACAGTCTTACTCATACTCATACACTTACAGTCTTACTCATACTCATACACTTATAGTCCTGCTCATACACATACAGTCGTACTCACACTCATACAATCATACTCATAATCGTACACATATCAACGACCACTGAAGCTCATTACAACTAATAAACTCCAGCGTCGAAAAGGAAAAGAATGCCACTGGGGCAACACCTTAACCTCCGGGGAGTGACTAGACGCCATGGACTTTTCCGAAGGTAAGGCACACCAATGCTCATGGGGCACTGGATCAAACAGGTAAGAGTAGATCCATGATACTACTTACCTGAGCGCGCAAACATAAACACCCACACATAAGGGGTCATACAGTTGCCCACCATAATGGGTCTTATAGTGCCATAGAATCGCCCACCATAATGGGTCTTATAGTGCCAGAGAATTGCCCACCATAATGGGTCTTATAGTGCCATTGCCACTCTTGGGCAGAAAACATACAGTGCCACTTGGGCGTAAACGCATGAGTGCCACTCTTGGGCAGAAACATACTACGCTCTCAACAGAGCAGCAAACGTCTGGGCTTACACAGCACACAGACCAAATCAGAAACGTACATCGCTCTCAGCAGAGCATCAGACGTCTGGGCTTCATACAGCACGCAGACAAAGTCAGAGACGTACATCGCTCTCAACAGAGCATCAAACGTCTGGGCTTATACAGCACGCAGACCAAAACAGAAACAACATCGCTCTCAGCAGAGCATCAGACGTTCGGTGCCCTATATAGCACACAGACAACATCCCGCAGGATAAACACCATGGCAAGACATGATAAATGCTCGGCCGACTCATTAGCGGCCAGCACAAACACGGAACTTAATCCGTCGAACCCTCAGGTCTCAAACTCACAACGCTATCATTAGCTGTGCTTATAATTCAAGTTTGAATTAAGTACATTATGCAGTACAATTATGCTACACAACTCACAGTCCTCGACTGATCAAACTGAAGCTGAGCCCGATCCGAAACCCAAGTTCGTTAGGGCAGCAGACTGCACCTAACCCGTCCACATTGTGGACAAAACTCATCGTACAACCAACCCCTTACAGTCTTACACACTTCGCCATCCATCCTATGACCAAAACATCTTACACTGATATCCTCAAATAACGCTCCTCAGAGCCAACCCAGTTGTCGCCTTCTTACTTATATCTCACTTATTATACTTACTTTTTACTTCATAATATGTACGTTATGCTTGTACAATTATGAACGCTCTTACTGTCTGACAAATGCCCAACATTCAATCCAACCAAACCGATCCATTCTAATCCTTGCCCGTCATACTCAAATCCTCTGTCATACGCTTACACAACTGTATCCAAATCCAGACAAAGCTTCTGTCACCTCTTACTGTCCATCGCTCATACCTCTGCCCACAAACACATACGCACATCCAAAGCATAGGCAAAATGCCATCATACATACGTATGTCTCACACATACGTATAACATACACATACGGCCATACATACACAACCTACAAACATGCACGCTAGCCATCACTAGCACATGCATACCTTCATACATACGTCAAACATGCACGCTAGCCATCACTAGCACATGCATACATTCATACATACGTCAAACATGCACGCTAGCCATCACTAGCACATGCATACATCAAACGTACATGCTAGTCATCTCTAGCACGTGCACACACACATTCATACATACTTCAAACATGCACGCTAGCCATCACTAGCACGTGCATAACCCATACATAGCATACTGACATATTTGCTAGCCATCGCCAGCGCATACATAATCCACATCCATAAAACATGCATACATCTCATGCATATCAATCATACCATACAATCATGCTTACACGCACATCATGCAATCGGATCGTTACTTAACATCCAAGCATGGAATCATACAATCCTAGCATGCTGCTACTCATTCAAAGCATGCTTCATGAATTTACGAGTTCAAAGCTCCCCTACCTCGTAATCATGACGTTCGATGGCGAGCACACGACGGTGGCAGCGTCGGCGGCCGAGTTGGCGGTCAAAACCGTTGCCTGGCTGAGAGAGCTGCTGTCCCGAGGATTTTAGGATGCGCCGGAACTATCACGGCCAAACAGAGTGTCAGAACTCAATGCGGTAAAACCCGCGATCCACAGCGGCACACTAGGGCGGCCGGGAGAAAATCGTGCCAACATATGTGGCGGTGTGACCAGATGTCGAGGGTGTACACTCTGAAGATCAGCCGGTGGCTAAGACGTGCACAGCCGGCCACAAGACGTCGAAATCGGCCGTGGACAGCACCCAACGGCGACGATTTCGGTCAACAAAGGCCCACATACGGGTGGAGAGCGTGGGGCAACGCTCGAGAACCAAAGGAGAGGTGGAGGACGGCTCTAGTGGTCAACTCCACTCAGTGGCAACGCCAACCGATGGTTAGGCGGCACGAATGCGGCGCCTAAACCCAGAAGTACACGCGTGGCTACATGCGCACGCGGCCCAAAGGAGCGGGGGAGAGGGCTGAAAAGAGGCAACCCAGGGCCCACAAAATCCAACAGGGCTAAGGCCCTTAGCTGTGGCCAATCAAAGCGGCGACATCGCCGATCGCCACCCACAACCAATACCCATGGTGCGGGCGGCTATGTATCTCGCACGGTATAAGGCCATGACAAGCGGCCCATTCCGGGCAGAGTATATAATCGGGCCAAGTGGGGCTGACCCTCACTGTCGCCAAGCCGGGGCAGAGCCCACGACGGCCAAATGGCCCATAACTCGCCAATGGCAACGACCCGAGACGCACCCAAAGCGTCTAATCGGGCAGAGCAAGGCAATAGGGGCAAGGCGGGGTCGGAAACGGCAAACCCCTACCAACACCGGGTCAAGGTAGGCTGGACGGAGTCCTACCGGTGGCCGGATGACAACTGGAAACCCACCGGCGTCCAAAACATCCCATGGACAGTGGAATGTAAATAGTAACAAAAACCCAACCAAAAGATCGGTAGCTCACCATGGAGCGAACAAAGCATGGCGGCGGCTTTAGCCAGCGCCTATGGGTCCCTAGCAGCCAACTAAACATAAGTCTAGTTGAGAGCGGCCGCAAACGATGTCAAAATCGTACACCCACAGTGCAAAAACGGGATTGAAGGAGAGAAAAACCCGAAAAAAAGTTCGGTACCTCGTGGAGGAGCGAAGAGGCCGTGGTGGCGGTCATAGCCGGTACCTACAGACTCGTGGCGGTGAGGCAAAGCAGATCCTGACAAGAACCGCCGGAATCCGACAACGGAGGAGGGAGAACGGAGCGACCGGATATGCCCTCGGGTTTTCTCTTCTCCTCACAGAACGTCATTTTTTCCTTCTGTAAGTTTCTGGAACGAAACTTACAGAAACTTACTGTGGTCGGCTTAAAAGCCATGATTTCACTATTTACCTTTTTTATTTTTACATTCATGTCCCCAATGCACGTTAACTCATTAGTTACGCAATATACCTCCAAAATTCGCGCCGTAAGCGCACAGTGAGGCCCGTGGCCCGCAACTAAGCCCCACACCCGACTCTATGGGTATAAATACGGGGAAAAGATACAAATACCCATACGCTGAAACGTCACATTTTCCTGCCGAAAATGACCAGAAAAATGGCAGAAAAATCCCAAAAAATCGTAGAAAAATCAGGGACCTTACAACTTCCGAGTAAGATATTTTGGCCATAAGGTAGATGGTGGAGATTGTATGAATATGTAATATTTTAGTATAGAGATAATTATATTGTGAGTTGGTCGGGTTAAGTGAAGTCTACTGCCCTAACGAACTAAGGTTTTGGATCGGGCTCAACTTCGGTTTGATAAGTGGAGCATTATATGTTTGAAAGCTTTTATGACATAATTGTATCAGCATAAATTACTTAATTCAAACTTGAATTATAAGAAAAGCTAATATGTTAACTTTGTGAGTTTGAGACCCGAAGGTTTTGACGTATTAAGTTCCATGTTTGAGCTAGCCAATAATGAGTCAACTGAAAATTTTTCATGTCTTGTCATGGTGTTTATCTTGCGGGATGTTGTTTGTGTGTTGTATTTAATTTCATACATTTGATGCTCTGTTGAGAGAGATATATGTTTTTGGTTTTGTCTATGTGATGTATTAAGTACGTTTGATGCTCTATTGAGAGCGTTGTATGACTCTTCCCAAGAGTAATGCTGGATAATTCTGCCCAAGAGTGGCACTATGTAATTTCTGCCTAAGAGTGGTGCTGACACTATAAGACCCCTAAAGTGTGGGCAATTATATGACCCCTAGTGTGTAGGCGTTTATGTTTGCACGCTCGGGTAAGTAGTATTATGTAACTACTCTTACCTGTTTGATCTTATGCCCCATGTGCATTGGTACGCCTTACCTTAAAAAAAGTCTATGACATCTAGTCACTCCCCGGAGGTTAAGGTGATGCCCCAGTGACGTTCTTTTCTATTTCGACGCTGAAGCTTATTAATTGTAATGAGTTTCAACGGTTGATAGTATGTGTATGACTGTATGAGTGAGTATGTATGTTTCTGAGTTTGTGTAAGTTTTTGAGCAAAATTTTGTATGGGCAAAAATTGATGTGAGATGTTTAAAATTATAAACTGCTTCACAGGTTTTGTATTCATCATTTTTCTTGATGTACAACCGTTATGTTGCAAAAAAAATTCATGAATTTTTTAAAAAATATGATAGAAAATCTCGAGCATTACAAAAAATTGTTATGAATATTAGGCTATTATTAAGATTTTTAATAGCAAGCTATTCTCTTCATGAAGTTGCAATTATTTGCGATAATGTATGTACATTTGTATATGAATATCCTTATAATGGATTGTACCCAAGACTGATATCTTTTGACATTTGAGGTTAGAGGAACCCTCAATATCGTGGCTCCTCAAGTGAGTCTTTAGCCACATCAACGGCAAGGTTTGGTATGAAAAATGATCAGTCTTCTAGTTCTATAAGAACGAGAGTTATGTAAAACTGCTTCCCTGACTTAGGAGTTGTGTTCGAATCGACTATAGTATTAAAATATAATTAGTCCCCCGTAGCACAATATAAGAGGTGTTAGTGATCATAGAAGTCGAAACTTCTACTTTGGTCCACGAGTCCTTGTGGGCATTAGCTTCATAACGTGGATGAGGTAGGTAGACTTCAGTGTACTTGAAGTCGGAATGCAGGTAGCTGGTAATCTCATGAGGCAAGACTATACTCTTAAGACTATGAATATCGTGTCGTAGAGAACCTACAACTCTCACTTAAGAAGTTGGAGGCTTTTGAGTGGTTGTCACATTACATTAAAAAGGATTGAAGATGCATGCTTATTTATTATGCTTCTAATGATTGAAATATGATGTACTTGATTTTGACTTTGCACTATATCTTTTCTTTAGAATGTAATCAAGATGCGATTCTTGAAGTATTATAATTCTTGTTTAGCCATCCCACTCGGTACATTTGTATACTCAACATTCGTTATTGATACAGGTTCTTTAGAGGAATAGCGGGTGAGACACTTGTGTGAAGGAAGGATGTGAATATCCTAGTCTATATAGGATTTATTCTCTGAACTTATTAGCAATTTCTAGTTGATGTATGTTATTCATATAACATAGGCATGAGAGTCTCAATTACTTATAGCTTTATGTATAACTAATATGTACACGGGCGGGCAAGAGCCTGTGAGATTTGGTTGTGAATTTTATTATATCTTATATATATATTTAAAGACATGACAGTCGATTATCCTTCTGTTCGAAAAGAAGTCAATCACACCTTGGAGTGGCATAGTTGTTGAATGATTGAAAAATGTTTTTATAAAATTTTTGTTTCAGTAGGATTTCATTTAAAAAATAAATTTGAGAAAATTCAGGGTGTAACACTCTCTCCCTTTGCGCTCTCTTTTATATCTCTCTCTCTCCCTCCTCTCTCTTCTCTCTCTTTCTCTCTCCCTCTCTTCTCTCTCTTTATTAAATATTATATATATATATATATTACTTAAAAAATATTGTATTTGCGACACAAACAATTATGTGTTGCTAATACATAGCACTATTTATGATGCTTTGAAAAAATCATCACAAATAAATTAACTTATTTAAAAAAAATTTATGTAGTAGCAATTGACTAGTTGTGATGTTTATCAGTACAATTTAAAAACTTATTTTATTTGAGACATTTTTTTCAAAGCGTCCAACATTTTAAGAAAAGTGTCACAAATAGTCATTTTTTTGCAACGATCTTTTAATTGTCACAAATAGTAATTTTAGAGATACTTTTTATTGCGTCACTAATAGTCCTTTTTGTTGTAGTGAGGAGGGAGACAAGAGTGGTGGTGGTGGATACCAGCAGCCATTAAGGCGGATTGACCACAAGACAACATGCTTTTGTGTTGTTTCGGTCGATTTTTATAGAGAAAGGGTGGGAGGGATGAAACGGCACCGGAGAGGGGAAAGGGAGTTGTGGGGAAGTATATTGGGGCCAAGGGTGGGGTGGCAGAGCCATGGCCAACCGAGAATGGCTTGCACTTGCAGCTTTCACCAGCTCTGACGACAATTTTGGCCAAAACAGAGAACAATTGAGGGGGATAAATGGTAGATGAAAAAGAGGAGAGAGGGGCACGACAGTGGCCCAGGGTGGCATCGTACTACTGTGATGGCCAGGTAGCAGGGCTATGGTGGCACGCCGCCAAGGCCATTGTTTCGTGGGTGGCCAAGAGGGCCCACTTGGAGACTTGGGATTGGATTCAGAATTAGAATTGGCTCGGGGGGGGGGGGGTTCTCTTCTAACGGGTAGAAGCAAAACATGTTCTGCATTATGCTTTTTGCCTCTCCCTCCCCCTTGAAAAAAAAACTCCCACTTCACATGTCATAATTGAAATCACACTCCAAAACTACCTTTCCTAGCCCGAGAGCCTCCCACAAACCCACAGAAGCCCTCACCTCACCCTAAAATTCACTTTTTTGCCTAAAAGTCCCCTCATAAGTATCGAAGCTTTAAAATTGGCACTGAAACCCTAAATTACGCATTGAACCCTAAAAAATGCGTAAAACTCCTCTGGTTATGACCAAGGCTATGTATGACACCAAACACACGCACATTTTTTAAGAAAAAAATGATAATTAATGCTAACAAAGAAATTAATTTCCCTGAAAAAGTATATAAAGAAACACAAAAAAATCTAGATTATTACACACAAACTATGGTAGAAATCATGCTTAAAAACCATGAACCAATGCATAATTGGTAGAGCCATCAATATGTCAATCGAGGTGTCGATGACCATCGACACATCCTGACAATGAGTGGGTTGTGGGTGTTCATTTTGCTAACATCGTCATCGATGTGTCGACCCTATTGTCGATGCACTGTATAACACCGATGCATGCCAGCATGTAAGTAACAGTATTGTTCATCTTTCTCCAACCACTGATGTCATCTTCGACATGGTTGTTAACAACGACGTGTTGACAACCACATTGATGGTGAAGATAGAAAACAAACAAAAATTGCACTAGCACAAAATATTCCCTTCTATAAAACATGATACCCACATCATTTAAACAATAAATCCTTTGTTATAGACCATACTTTCATTCATTTAATCTACATTATTCATAAATAGCACTTTTACTCATTACATGGAATAAATTTCAAAAAACGACTGCAACATGCATCACAATGCACCACCAAGTGTGCAAACAAATCAAGAGCATCCATTCAAATTATCATATGGCTACAAGGTTAGTAATTTGACCTTTGATCTTGCACTTCTTCTCTTTTTCAGTACGAAGTCTCTTGCACTTCCAACCGAAAGTCCTTTATTCTCCCTCAACCTCTTTTTGATACTCTCCAATCTTTTAAATTATGATATTCTTGCCCTTTATAAATGATGCAACTATTTCCCAGGGTCATGACTATGCAACCATCAATGTTTCTCATCATAATTGCATCCTATGGTTTTATTGACGCGCTCACCTATATGTTGGTGCTTTACTAATATTTAAACCTAATTTCACTGATGCACTCACAGACGCTTAAGTGGCTTATTGATGGAAATAAAATAAAGTAGAAGATATATTTTCTTGAAAAAAATATGGGGTGTCACAAGATGTTTTAGGTTGAATGGTACATATCTCCTTCTTCCCTTAATTATTTTAGGTCTACGTGGCCATGAAGGAAACAAAACTTCTAATTGAGGTCCACCATTAAAAGTCACTACATGCATAAAAACCCTTATATTAATATGTAGTTCACAAAGTTTTAGTTTTTTAGTTTTCCCTTACTAGTTTTCTATTTTTTCAATTTTTTAGTTTTTGTAAGAGGGATGAGTAGGAGGAAAAAAATAAGGATGATGAGGCATTTAATGAAGGAGAGGGAGCAGAGGAGGAAGCCGAGTTTTGCAATTTTATAGTTTTACAATTTTTAATTTTACAGTTTCAAATTTATAGTTTTTCAACTCAGAACCAAATAAAAATCAAACTATAGCTGATAATGTTTTTGGGTTCCTTTTTTAATATTTGAGCTTATATATAAAAAAACAAAATTTTTAAATGGTTTTAAACTAGTTTTAAACTAGTTCTCCAATTTTCGATTTGGTGTTACACATTTTCAGTTTTCGCAGTCACGAAGTTAGACCATACCAACCACTTAATCTTCATACCTTGATAAATAATATGTTTCTCAATTCATGAATAATATACTCCTCAGTACATTCAAACAAGAGTTGTAGAACTTTTAATTTAGACCCATGACCTTTATTTTCATAGTGACTATCTTCTCTTCCTCCTCAACATGATACTAGAAAGGCGAGAAGTAAGCAGACGTCGAAGATTAAGAGGAGTGCAGCAAAGATGACGACCTCCTCCCTTTCATGACTTTGGAGACCTAAATTAAGCCCAACATAGAGAGACAAAAAAAAGATAATGAGAGAGGATTGGCGGGGAGGAGGAGGCCATTGGGGAGGTAGAGGCAAAGAGGTGGACGAGAGTGAGAGGAGACCGAGACTGAGAGTTTTTCATTGGCAATCAATGGATAAAATCATACATCTTAGATTTTTGCGTGTAAATGAAGTGAAGAAGGTAGGTTGGTCTTTTCCTGCTCTTTCAGTAAATAGGGGAAACTATGTTACACAATGGGTATATTACTTATAACAAGAGTCTAGTTTGGTTAATTCCTTTTATTTGACATGGTTAAAATCACCTACGAACCCGTGCTCAAATAATGTGTTTGGTGTATGTACTCGGGTGGGCACGGATAGTGAGCGGGGGCTAAGTGGGTAGCGTACAAAGTTTTAAGACTACCTTATTACTAAAGGGTCACACGCCCCTAATTACTCTTGAGGGTGGGAACCGTGAGATTATTGTATTCAACAAAACTCTATTGTGAGCTGTCCCATCAAAGGTCTTATTCAGTTTGGTTAATTCCTTTTATTTGACATGGTTAAAATCACCTACGAACCCATGCTCAAATAATGTGTTTGGTGTATGTACTCGGGTGGGCACGGACAGTGAGCGGGGGCTAAGTGGGTAGCGTACAAAGTTTTAAGACTACCTTATTACTAAAGGGTCACACGCCCCTAATTACTCTTGAGGGTGGGAACCGTCAGATTATTGTATTTGACAAAATTCTATTGTGAGCTGTCCCATCAAAGGTCTTATTCCTTTGTAAAAAAAATGACTTATTCCTTATGGGGTCTACAAAATTTTTGCCTTATTAGGCCAAAGTTTTAAGTGTTTACACATAAATTAGAGTTTTTTGGTAGGCATATTATATATTTATTTTTTATTAAATTATTTTAAAATAATATTATAATTTATATTTTAAAATTTATTGGCTTTACATAAATCAAGTTAATTTTTAAAATAAAATTATTAATATAGGAAGAAATATATTAACTTTTTTACCTTATTTATTATTTTTTCTATTTTATATTAATTATATTTAAATAATAATAATTTTTATTAAATAGTGAAACCCACATAAAAAACTAAATACTCTTTTTAATATCAATTCTTTAAATAAAATAAAATTATTAAAATAGAATAAATTTTTTTATCAAATAGAGTAGGCTAGAGGGAGTGTTTTTTTACTTCATCAACTAATTATTATAAAAAAAATATAATTAATATAAGACTATTTATATGGGAAAACTGTTTTTAGAAATGAGACTTAGGACGCATGGAATATCATGAGAAATATTAGGTGGCGGGCCCACTCTTTGAGTACTTCTTTTATAATTTTCTCTTTTCATTTAGTTTCCGGCGGTGGTATGGCGCCCACTCTTTTTTTTTTTCTAGGACGGAAGGCCCGACATATAAATTGTTTTTTTATGATGATATCGACTTTTACTTCTTAAACAAGAAATAAGCAACATTCAACACGCGTAATGACTTAGAACATTTCTTTAACTGGAACTAATGTACTTCATGGTGGAACAAGGGCGATGATACTAGGCCACACAGATTCCCACGGTATGTGCACTAAAGCCAGCTTCATACATACTTCGTCGCATCTTATCAACTCTTTTGGAGAAACAATGTCAATATTAATAGCTCTTCTTAAAAAAATTGTCTCATAATCTTATTTTTTATTGTCTTAATAATAAGACCTACCATTAATTAAAATTACTATTTTTTAAATAAAACTATTAATATAGGACCAAGAAAATATAATATTATCATAATCCACTTTATTATCTTAATTAATATAACCCAACATTAGGTTAGAAAGTGTGGCATCCAAAAACTAAATAAATAATAGCAAAATGCATCCTAGGCTAGAGAAGTCTATTATTTCTAGCAAAGCAAACGAGGGAACATAATATTAATATATAGTTTTTATTTACTTCTGTTTTGGATAAGAGAAAACTCAATAACAAAATCAAAACAAAAGGCATAGATAAACGGTTGACAACTTTTTAGTTTTTTTTTTAAAGATGAAACAACCGGTCCAAACTCCAAAATAATGGAGTTTTAGAATCCAAGAGGACGCTTCCTACTTGCAAATGCTGCACAACTGCTACTAATGATCCAGGCCTTAAGTACTTAGGTCCCAGATTTAAGTTGCTTTAGAATTGGTAGAAGAGTTGGACTAGAATGAATGATCCGGCGGTTTGTGCTTCAAAAAATGGCTTAAAGCACCTAGAAAAACAAAGCTTAAATAATACCATTCCTATTTCCTTACCCTACCTACAGGCTACAGCCCATCACCGGCCAAAATACATGGTTAAGCCCATGTGCATACACAGCTTGGGTGGTTGACAATTTGCCAAGCCATTGACATTTAAAAACTCATTTCTGCACAATGTTAGCGAAAATGTTTTCATCACCGGCTTCGTGACCAATGACCTTGCTAGGTACGAGAAGTATTTTCTATATTACTTATAATGAGCCTAATATAAAGAATGTATAAAAGTCAAATATTTAAAAAATTAATAGCGCACACGCTAGCACACATAAAAAAAAGAGACGACTTGCATGCATTCTTTATGCTAAGCTCACTGAAAAAGGAGCATTAAAAATACTTCTTTAAATATATACTAAATATAATACACAAAGGTGTCATGTATTATAGTAGAGGCAAATATTTTAACATTGTCCACATAGAATAAGAACTCTCCCCTCATGCAGAATATGATTGTGATTTTGCTGGGAGCTTGTCTGAAGGACCATGCGTCCCTACTTTGTCTATTTTTTTGTTAGCTAGGATATGACTGCTACAGTCCGTGGTTCCTCCTCTGTTCAGTGTATGAATTTATATTATGGCTATAATTTGGGTATCATGCGCTTGTAATTGATCGTATTGTATGACCCATGATTTGATATTTTCTTTTTAATCTTTGTGATCAATTCCGATCTCGGAGTGCTTATTAGTGGCGGGCTTGATGTGCATGAATTCATGTGAAGAAGTCTTTCATTTTATTTTCGTACAGGCATTCGCTTTTATTTAGTATTTATTGATCTAAAAGTGGTTCCATGCTGGCTTTTGTAGAACCATGCCATTTTTTAAACTTGGTAAAAATATGTAAGATTGCTGAATTTTACGTTTGAAGTGTTATTTTTGTATTTTTATAAATATTATGATGTGAAACTTTATTGAAATAATTATAATCAAATCAAACAAGTCGCTATGTCCATAAGATAAAATTTACCTTCTTTAACGGTGCTTATGACTTTTGGGCTTATATTTTTAAGGATAAGTCGATCAACTACATATTCTAGGAGCACCTCTAACACAATATATGTAGCAAACCACAATATATATACACTCATAGAAATAAAAAAAGATGAAAATCTAATATCGGATTAGTGCAGAAATCGTTTTTAATAATTTTATGGAAAATCCCATTGAAGATACTATTTTTCATTCAAACAGATGCGTCTATTCATTAACGGACATATTCTTTAGCAAAAATAATCAGATGCGTCAACCCAAAATTATTATCTTATTGACTCAACCTAATTCGAACCAGCCGACTAGCCGCGCATGCGAACCAAACCAAATCGAGCCGGCAAGACAGCGGCGGCGGCGTGCGGGGGTTATCCCACTTATATGTATTGGTTCAACATCTCTCTCCCCTACAAAAGTGGGTTGGCCCAAGGGCCTAACTTGAAAAGCCAAACTAATACCTTATATATCAACACTATCACCTTCTTCTAGGCGATATGAGACTATTCACTTATTCAACTAATTCACATATGTTATTTTCATTCAATATAAAGTAGGTGTAGGCTACATCTATCATATGAGCTTGACCCACTTGAGTAATATAGTCTTGACCCACATACATATTATATTTACCTTAAAGATATGGGCTTAACTTATTAAATATAATGCCCACTTCTAACATGAAGCTCATTTAACAAGGGGAACACCAAGCATAACTGCATAAGCACTCTCTAATGATGTATATTTTAGAAAAAAAGATATTTTTCCATTGATTTGTGTTAGAGTTAAAAAAAATTTTAAGTTACTGCTAAAAATCTGAAAATGTGACCGCCTTAAATCTTAATCTTTGATAAGGTTCTTTTGAAATGTTATTCTCGTCTGGAGTCAAGACAACTGGATCCGTGTGTGTTTCCATTTTGTTTCACAGACTTTAGTTTGTTGATTTGAGAGAGCCAAAATATACACTTTCTTCTTTGAAGTATATAGGGAAAACAATAGTTTGATTACGCATGCTAAACTTGTTTTTTCTATTGTTCTTAAACAGTACCTACATGTTCCTCAATTATCACATTTGAACTTTGCCGGTTTCTTTAGATCAGTATCAGATAGTTCAGAGTGCTTACCAAGTACCATCTTTTCGAAAACTAAATTTGCCGAATGATAGGCGTTACTATATTTCGGAGCTCTGTGGTGGATTGGGCAGATGAAGGAAATATTGTTGCCGCTGTTGTACACATTCAGTTTGTAGAGCAAGCCACAGCATATATGAATTTGCCTTTTCTTCTTCTTTTTACTGATCTTGTATTTTTAACTCTTGCTACTAAATGCCTGCATAGCAGGTGCTGCAGATGGACAGATATGACTATTATGGAGGAGAATCTACCTCACACTATCTTATTCAGGTATTCTGAAATAAACATATATCAATGCATCAAATTTGGAGGACGTGTCTGCTACCTTTTACATCTTTATTATTAATATGCATCCATACAGCTCTGTAAGTGATTTAGAGCCAGTGCTAAGCCTCCTGCCTATTTGGGTTCTGGCAGAGATTACAACGTTAACATGATACCAGAGAAAACACATAATTACACGGAATATTTTTTATTCATACATATTGGGAGCCTATAATACTCTACGTAACGTTTGTTTGGCCAATTCATGATTGCAAATCGCCTTAGTTCGGGTAGTTATACATACTGATGATGGGGATAGGCCAGACATATGGGAGGACAGGGACAGGGAGAGGCGGGGAGAGATATCAGCCATCGGAAAGGATAATAGAATTAGAGGCTACGGGAAGGAGCAGGCGGTGTGAGATGGAGAGTGAAGACAGTAGGGGCTGGTCTCGGGGGAGGAATAGAAGAAGAGAAGGAAGAAGAAATTACAGGTGAGGAGGATACACAGAGGCGAACAGAAGAAAGGCTGGTAACGAAGGTAAGGAGTGGAGGTGAGTGAAGAGTAGTTGCAGTCAAAGCGGATGGGCTGTTGATGGATGGCTTGGAGGCATCACGCAGCCCATTGCGGCCAGCCCAGCCTCGTTGCTGGAGCAGGAAGCGGCGGAGGCCAGGCAGACCCTAAGTGGCACCAAACCCTTTGGCGTCACTTCCTCCATAGGACTCTTCTCCATCTCGCGCAACTGAGTCATCCATGACTTATTACTCAAAATTGGTGGAGTCGACAAGTGATAGCCATAAAAATAAATGATCAAAGAAAGAACACACAAGCAAGTAAAAGCATTCATGTCTACATTCCTGGATTTGCCTCTTCTGGCACCACAGTCAACGTAACCGTTGCATTGTTTGCTCGTTTCACAAGAACCTTTAGTCTCTGACCAACTTTGTCCCCCATAATTTCAACGAACTCCTTGATGCTTTCTACAGGCTTTCCCTCCAATTCAATGACAACATCACCAGTGTGGAAACCAGCTCGTTCAGCAGGGCTTCCCGGCATTACCTAATTGAATAATTTGAGGAAGTAGGCTTTACCGGTATGTTGATATAGAAGGCAAGAAACGGGAAGTGAAAACCACGGGTGACAGAAGAAGCTCACCATTGGAACAAGAATCCCTTTGCTGACAATAGGAAATGATGGATCTCTTTCTTTCAGTTGAGCAATGACCATATTATTGAGATCAAGCATCTTCAATCCAAGCCATGGGCGAACCACTCTCCTGCAAGATAGTTATATAAAACCAAAGTTGATACTCAAGAAACGAGCAAAAGCAGTTCTATCTTCTAACATAACCTAAAGAAAGAGAAGTGAATGCTCCACATGAAGATGGGCATTTCTAAGTTCCTCTCAACATCAAACTTAACCAACTTCAAAGTGCTGAATTTGCAGTAAATCTTAAAATACAGGAGATTGTATACATAGATCAGATTAAGAAATAGCTGAACATCATGTTCATTCATACTCCTACATTCACGTAATAAATGAGAAAAAAAGAACTAATGTAAAGACCAGAAACCAGAAAATGTTAAGCTTTTCAAAAACTGAGGAACAAGTTGAATGATAGACGTGGTGGGGATTTCGCATGTCTTAAAATGACTATAAGTTGGGTCCATGTACAGAAAACAGAAGGCTAAAGTACTGGAGCAGCTCCTAAGTAATGAAAAGAAATTATGTGTCAATAGATGAACGGACCCATTCTTTCTAAATTGCTCAATAATTTTGGAGACCGAGTCCATAGGTACAGCAAAGCTCACACCATCAGCACCCTTTATCTTCATGATGTTGACACCAACAACTTCCCCATCAAGATTAACAAGGGGCCCGCCTGAATTGCCCTGCGACAGTTAAGATTTAGTGCAGAGTCACTCAATGCCTCTTTAGAAAAGTAAATATATGAACAATAGTAACAAAACTTGCCACATTTATGTCATAAAATTGACATTGTGGATATGAGAAGCACTTCACCTCATTGATTGCACAATCTGTCTGCAGATACTCCCTTTTCAAGCCAGAAAGGCCTAAATCACTACTCTTGCGATCAACACAGCTTGATCAAGGGGAAAATATTATAGAAAGTGAGATCAGAGTGCATCACGCATTTCAAACTTATCCTATTAGATTAAGTGACAGAAGCATCTCTAAAATCCTAAAACAATGCCAGTTATGCAGACTATGCTATAGAACTACGGAGGAGATAAATTCTTCTAAAATTTTATGTCTTGCTTACTGACATTGCCTGCCTATACATAGACATCAGGAACATTCATGGAATATGCAATACATTATTGTTCCACACGTCCACAATAAATTGGAAACATGGGACAATATTTGTGCTTACTCAAGAAGCCAAGACAGGGCAACAAAGTTCTATTCACAACTTTTCAGTCCATACCTGACAATGCCAGCAGTGATAGTGTTCTGTAGAGAAAGAGGACAACCCAGAGCAAGCACCCACTCCCCAGGGTGAAGCTTGGCTGAAGATCCTAGTTTTGCAGCTGGTAGTGAAGTTTTAGACTTGATCTTCACCACTGCTATATCAGAATGCAAATCGGCATGCAATACATCACCTACAAATGTCCGTCCATCTTGCAAAGTCACTTCAACCTGCCATTTACAATATCATTAGTTAACAAACTAGTGACATTATATAATGCTCTTTATTTTAAATGCAGAGTACAAGAAAGAAGGCATGTAAAAAGAGATAAAAAAGAGTAGCACTAATAATGTTTCTCATGCCACAAAAGATATATGTTTTACTAATACTATAAGATGCATGTTTCTCTTCACAAGTATAGACCTTTCCCTTGGTGCCAGCTCTTCTGCTTTGGATGTCAACAACCACATGGGCACATGTTAAGATTGTGCCATCAGGATCAATTATGGTTCCAGATCCTACACTGCCGATAGACATGCCATAAAAGCCTATAACACAAAAGACCAGAGATACAAAGTAATAAAGCCACAGTAAAAGTATTGAAGTCTTCATCCCGAAGAAATTTTGTAGTATTTTTCAAATTAAATTACCTTGTATAACAGATATATTGACAACAGCAGGAGCAACTAGTGCTGCAGCTTTTGCAATGGAATTTTTACCCAAACAACCATTAGAACAATTCTCCCCACTATTATTAGATTTAGAAGTGTCCCTTGAATCTGGCTTAGGAATTCTACCTTCATCTCCTCTAGAAGTTTCCTTCATTGATATATTTGAAGGGATGGGACCAGCCATAGAAAACTGTGGGTAGCTATACACTAAAATATAGAGAGGAATGCTGAGTGAGGCAAATTGAATACAAAAATACTCATGTGACATACTACAACTGCTGGAAAATTTTGTTCAAACCTGCACTCAAGAAGTGATCCCACAGAACAGAATGAGGAAGATCTTGTAAAGCCTGCCATGGTTGCCATAAAAGCCCACGTAATGGAAGACATAAGGACAAGGATGTCTCTGAGATTTCATGCAAAGTGTAATAAAAGGTACTTAAGTTAGAACGGAGATGTGAACATAACCATTAGAAGATGGAGACATCTTCAATTGTAGCGATGGAAGCGGAAACGGTCAATAATAAAGCCCAATGGTAGAGCAGGATCCACTTCAGCAACTTCATACAACTGAGACAATTTTTGTTGTCTACGATGCTGATAAAAATGATGGTAATGATAATGAATTTGATGCTGGCAATGATGATTATAATGATGATGATAATGATGGTAATGATGATGATCTTGATGCTGACAATGATGACAGTGAAAATGTTGAGGATGATGAATCTACTTTGCAGTGTGCTTAAACATAATTGGCATGTTTCATAGCATAGATTGCCCAAATGAAGATAACGGTTGCCAAGCATCAGGAAATAAGTGGCTACGCTACAGAATTGCCTAAGCAAATCAGAAGATAAGAAAACGTTGAGCTGCCAAAAGAATAAGTGAAATTTTCAAGTGCATTACGTAACTCACGATCATCTCCAAAGTCATCATCTTAGCCCCTGAATTCAGGCCCAGGAGAATGCATACAAACCAGATAAATCAACAATGCAATGAAGCATTGTCATATCTCTTCACAATTTAGTTATAGTATTCCAGAGACAATAAAGAACACCTAAAAAGTGCTAGCCTGGTTTCTTAACTCTAAAAAAAGATATTTAGTACCATATCGCAATTATAAGACTGGATGTTTGAATATGCAAAAAAGGAAGGTAGAAATGGAAGCTCCACTTTCTCAATACTAAACAGAACAATAATCTAAGTATTGTAGATCAACTTTGCAATTTGTTTTAAAAGGTGCTATTTGAAGCCCCTGAATTGTAGTAAAATGAACAAGATATATTCTATTTCTAGGTGCTCAGACCTCAAACATCTTCAATTTTTTATGTGATAAGTAAAATATCCACAAAAATTGATGTAAAAACATAATAGAAGGGATGATTAATACACTTTTATACTCCCTCCTCTCACATTAATAGCTCCATTTAGTTATTTAAAATGAGTTAATTTTAACTCATCCATTTAGTTATTTAAAATGAGTTAATTTTAACTCATCCATTTAGTTATTTAAAACGAGTTAATTTTAATTCATTTAAAATAATAAATGGAGCTATTAATGTGAGACCGAGGGAGTAATATATATTCTCCCTAAGCTGCCAGATATTATAATAACCAAAGCGAAATATTTCTGCTGCTTTTGGATTGACAAGCCATAACAATAAAAAAGCTTCACCAATCCTAATTTATACTCCCTCCGTTCATTTTTAAAAAAGCAAACAGGACACTAATTATGGAATAGAGAGAGTACTACATAGCCTAATTTTATAGCTAACAGATATACTATTGCAAAAAATTCACTTCTCTGTAACCATACTCTCAATTACAAACGAGAGAGAGAGAGAGAGAGAGAGAAGGTTACCTGCATCGCCATTCCAAGAGCCGCTCAACCATGCAGCACCAGCACCCGCAGTAGCGAATGCAAGTACCCCCGGAATCAGAGTGCGTTCCGCGCGTCGATAGCCCCTGCTGGAAAGCAACGGCAAGAGTCGTCTTCCCTAAACCAATTTACAGAATCGAAAAAATG
The DNA here is from genome assembly GCA_035235625.1 of Saururus chinensis. NCBI lineage: Eukaryota > Viridiplantae > Streptophyta > Magnoliopsida > Piperales > Saururaceae > Saururus > Saururus chinensis. Next base: position 42,605,695 of record CP141142.1, on the reverse strand, counting down.
AGCAAACCCCGTCATATTTCCCTCCATTCATTCACAGCCATTTTTCTTTTCACATTGGCTCTAAAGGCCAAGAGTTTTGAAAAGAAAAGTGCCAATCCATCCCGCAAAAGTCCCAAGTACAGAAGTCAATCAGCTTCCTTGCGGTGGAAACAATCGAGAAAAAAAAACATAAACTGTCCTAAGTATCCAACTCGCAAAAAAGTGTCTAACGCTTCCAAGAATCAATTTTGTTCAGTAAAAAAAACTAAAAGAACAGCGAATTACCAAATGAAACAGTTTTCTTCCTTCTCATTACACAATTGATAACAGAAAAGTAAATATTTAGATTCAAAAAATGGACTAAAACGAACTCACGAATGATCGAAGCATGGCGGTTTCCGCCCGCAGCTCGAGGATGCAACACGACCTTCTTCTTCCCCAATCCGGAATTCTTACAAGTCCAGAGTTGCTGAAATGGAGACTCGGAAGAAACGAGGGAATTCGGGCAACCGGGTTCTTGGTGGCCGAAACTTGAAAGCTAAAACCCCTTGTTAGTAGTATTAATTTGGGCAAAAGTATATAGTAGCATGGGCTTACGCAGTTCGGGCAAAACTTTATAAGTTTGCGCTCACACGCGACTGCGTGAGCCCAGGCCATAAGCCCTAACCCCTAAATGGTCGTTGGATACAGATTTGATGGCCTACATTAAATACCCCTGAATAATGTGGCCGTCAGACTTAAATCCTACCGTCCTGGGCTCATGCGATGGTGCGTGAGCCAAGGCCCTTATTTATTTGGGTTATCATTTGAAGGAAAAAAGTTTGTATGAGTGGGGGCTCCTCATCGTGAGCCTAAGAATCATGAGATGTTGGAACTTAGAATGGCACAAAAGAGGCAGAAACCAATAAGTTATGCGCGTCATTGGATAAAAATTTGACAGCATTTGATACCCGTTCTCACTCGGTTACACATTATCATGGACTACATTCAGGCACTCTATAGATTCTTTTTTGGCTTTTCTTATATGTATATTTTTTTATTTTTTTTATATTTTTCTTTGTTCATGTTTTAAGGTGTTTTAAAGAGCTACTATGCTTTTATAGCCACTGGGGCTACCACTCTAGCTATATACAATAAATTTTTCGTGCTATATTAGAGGAGGTGAGTTGTAAGTATTATTGGTTAGAGTGTTGTTGCACCCATTGCTTTATAAACACATTATTTGTAAATACAACCTGATTTCTGCTTGTGATTATTCGTTTCCTTACAATGTGTCACTCTTGTTCCTGCAACCTTTTCTTTGCGCACTGCCTGCAAGTGATTTGTGCAACACATTCATGCAAGACAAGCAGATTGTCTCACACAAAGGCTTACTTGTTGGGCTCCAAGCCTTGCGAGCACATCCATGATAGATGATATCAGAGACGGAGAAAAGACCGTCTATTAAGCCACCACTAAAGATGCCAAAGTTGCGGCAGGCAAAGCCATTGAGGTCGAACAAGCGGCCCTAGACCAACAACAAAAAAAGTCATCCAAATGGCTAGAGTGCATTGAAGCCTTAGAGGAGTAAGTTTCCCCATTTGTAAATGAGTTTTATGCATTGGAAGAGAAGGTGAAGTCCCTTGAAAAGGGGGGGAAGCGGGATCGTGAGACCTGATTGCAGAATCACAATGTTAGTATAGAAAATAGCATAATGATTGAAGAATCACACACACACACACACACACACACACACACACACAAGTTGAAAAATTGCGAGAGGAGGTGCAAAACTTGGCTGCACAAATGAGTCTTCTCCTTAGCATAAAGGCCTAACAGGAGCCTATTGGCACAATTATGCACCCATAAGTGCCAAAACCCAAGGCATATCATGGAGCGTGAGATACCAAAAAATTGGAAAAAAAAATTTGTTCTACATAAAACAATAATTTTAAGTTGTTTGCCCAAAATCTATAGAAACGAAGGTGATGATGACTACCATGTACTTCTCCAACAATGTCAATCTTTGGTGGAGGATGAAGTACAAAGAAATTTTGAATGGTAGTTTTGAGGTGAACACTTGGGAAAACCTGAATGGTCAATTGAAAACTCATTTTCTGCCAGAAAATGTAGAATTCATTGCTAGGAGGAGCCTCCGTCGCCTCCAACAAAAAATAACCATTCAAGAGTATGTTACACAATTTTCGGTCATAATGTTGGACAATTAAGATATGTCTGAAAATGACAAGTTGTTCTACTTCCTCAAAGGCCTCAAGCCATGGGCCCAAACAGAGTTGAATCGGTGAAAGATATGAGACTCATCAACAACCATCATAGAGGCCAAGCACCTCACTGTTTTTACCATCCATGACAACACAAGGAAACCAACATATTTCTACAAGGACCAAGGTCAATGAGAGTAAAACAATCATATTAACACCCAACACAAAGGCAAGGTAACCTTTTGACAAAGACTTTAGAACAACATTAGATAGTTTTACATCTTTTGCGCGGCTAATCTAACCCTTCAATAGGGTCAAGGGCCTATTGTCATGCTTACTATGTGCGGGACCCCACCTTACTTGGCAATGTCCACAGAAAAAAATATTTAATGCCTTTGTTGTAAGGGAGTATGCCCAAACTGAGGAAAATGATGAAGCCTTTTATGACAAAGAAGAACCTAAGATGGGTGAGTTAAAGCTACTCAATGTCATCAAGGGTATTAAAAAAATCATTTCAAACAAAGGGTCTACATTGAAATTTGCTTGAATAATATCCCAACACATAGGAGCTACCCACACCTTTATCTCAGACAATGAAGCAAGATGTATACGGCTAAGTCTCATGAAATATTCAAGTAGGATGAAGACAGTAAACTCCGAAGCTTATCCTATTACTGAGTTGGCCAAGGATGTTCCCATTCAAATTAGCAGTTGGTTTGGCACAATGAACCTCATGGCAGCCCCCTTAGATGACTTCCAAGTTATCATTGGGAGAGAATTCTTGCAAAAAGTGAATATTGTCCCAATGCTAAATCTGGGTTTAGTGTGTATGTTTGAAACTACAAATCCATGCATGGTGCTGGTAATTAAGAAGAGTAGGCCTGAAACTAAATATTTGTCCACCCTCCAACTGAACAACAGGTTGAAAAAGGGTCATCCAACATTCCTTGGGGCCCTCCACATGGAAGACCAACCACGAAGGAAACAACCAATGCCTCGAGAAGTCTAAGTTGTCCTGACTAATTATGTTAATGTAATGCCCAAAGCCTTATCGAAGTGCCTCCCTCCATGAAGAACCATTGAACACCAAATCAAATTGGAGCCTAGCACAAAGTCACCAGATCGCGCTCCCTATCGAATGGTGCTCCTAAACTTACTAAATTACAAAGGCATCTAGATGAATGACTTAGAAGCAGGTTTCATCCGCTTCTTTAAAACCCCTTTTGGAACCTAATACTCCTCCAAAATAAACATGATGAGAGCTTACACCAATGCATCGACTATTTGGAACTCAACAAACTGACATCGAAGAACAAATATCCCCTCTTGCTAATCGTGGATCTTTTAGATCAACTTAGCAATATTCATTACTTCTCTAAGTTGGATATCTAGCCAAGTACATATTGTTAATGGTAGCGAAGCCAAGATTACTTGTGTTACTCGCCATAGTACATTTAAGTTCTTTGTCATGCCTTTCGTTCTTACCAATGCTCTCACCACCTTTTGCACACTCACGTTCAACATTTTCTATGATTTCCTTGATCTATTTGTTGTCATTTCTCTTGATGGAATTGTGGTCTATAACAATACACTTGCAGAATATATTACCTATTTGAGAGCCATGTTTGAAGTCCTATGGCGGAATTAACTATATATGAAGCTAGAGAAGTGCTCCTTTGCCAAAGAAGAGATCCTCTTTTTAGGGCATCATATTGGTTATGGACAAGTTTGTATGGACCAAGAGAAGGTTTGTTCCATTGATAATTGGTCAGCCCCAACCAAAGTAAAACAATTGTGGACTTTCTTAGGTATCTCAAACTACTACATGCATTTTATTTAGGGGTATTCTAAAAAAGTTGCCCCTTTAACCGACTTGTTTGAGAAGGATAGACCTTAGAGTCAGAACAATGTCAAAAGTCTTTGCCAAACTGAAGGCAATGATCAAACAAGAACCTGTCATTTGGTTCTCAAACTACTCGAAGTCATTCATAGTCCAGACTTGATGCTCTCATTCTTTCATTGGGGTGTTCTCTCACAAAAAGACCACCCTATCACCTTTGAAAGTAAAAATCTCAATAAAACAAAGTGACACTACACTATACAAGAAAAGGAGATGGCAGTCATATTCCATTGTCTGCGCACCTGACGCCATTACTTATTGACTTCTCGCTTTGTAGTCAAAACATACAACATTGTAACTACTTACTTCAATCTTAACCCAAGTTGTCCCCCCAAACAAGCTTGATGACAAGACTTCTTGGCTAATTTTGCTTATGTCTTAGAGTACAAACCTTGGCGAAACAATGTAGTTACTAATGCACTTAATCAAAAGGCCAAGTTAACCGAATTTGCTTCATTCTATTTTGCCACCATAAGTTCTTACTCTAGTGATCTGCAACATCGCATTCTGGTAGCAATGGAGAAAAATCCCTAGGTATCCACCCTTGTGACGGCCGTCTTTTTTTTTTTTTTCGTCATAATGTTCGACACGCTCCGCCAACACATGTGCGTCCGAAACACGACGGCCATCAATGCGGATCATAGTCATATATGCCTTATATTAATCATAGGCATACCACGGAGTTATAGCACAACAAAATATTAATAATAACATATTTCACACAAACCATGGACTTAGGTTCGTAGAGTTTGAAGTTTTACAAGCCTTACAAGTCTTCGGGCACATCATGCCCTTAATCTGCAGTCATATAAATATTACATTTTTTTCCAAAATCAGAAAGTAGATAAATATCTGTGACACTACACATCCTTCACCTTCGCCCTCGCTGCATTACCTGCAGGATCTGGGGGTGGGTGAGTATTTTAAAATACTCAGCAGGTTGATTTAAAATCTAACAGAGATGCTAAGCAGAAATCTGTTTGAAATCCCTACAACATTTTCTTTAGAAACCTTTATCACGATAAATTATGCAGAAAACACAACGATTCCAAATCACAACAAATCCACAACAAATCCAAAAGCTGCGACACCCTACGGCCTACCCTCGGCGCTCATGGGGCAAACGAGGGCCACTTAGGGACAGAGCTTTCCCACGATGCTCTACCCTGTGCGCACCACTTGCCGATTATTTTTCTCGGCGGGCATCATCACTCTATGATTATTCCGGGTTCTTAAGCCCATGAATTAATCATCACATCGTTCAAAACATAGCAATATTCATGCTAAAATAGTTCATCACATAACATGTCTCACATAAATCAATCACATAAGCTTAATCATGTTAAATCATGCGTAAAGAAGTTATACTAAGCACACATTTAGAGTTTAAAGTCCCCTACCTTAATCCTTGGTTACAAATTCGTAACAGTAGAAGCCTCAAATAATGAAACCGACCCTACCACAGCGTCCAGAACGTTGAATTCTGTAGGAAACGCCTTTTGGATCGCTCGATTCAGACTTAAAATGAGTGAGAAATGAAGAATAGAAGTTTCTGAACGTGGGGGAAAAATGGGAAAACGTGGGAGAGAATTCTCCTTTTTCTTTCTGGATGTCAAGGATGCTATTTATAGAAGAATTGGATAGATATGAGGTTGACACGTGTCAACCCTATCCACTTTGTCAGCAATCCTATCCACTATCAATCTTATCCGCTTTGTCAGCAATCCTATCCACTATCAATCCTATCTGCTTTGTCAGCAAGCCTATCCACTATCGATCTTATCCGCTTTGTCAGCAATCCTATCCACTATCAATCCTATCCGCTTTGTCAGCAGTCCTATCCATTGCGTCGTTGATCCTATCCAGAAAGATATTATTTTATTCAAATAATATCTTAACCTCAAAATGTGATAACTTCCAACCTTGACGTTGGAATCGCACGCTCTTGATACCGATGGACTCGTGTCAACGAGCCCTTCAAAATAAGACCAAAACATGGGTAGGTCATCCCGCACTTTCAAAGTGGGTCCCACCCATATGACATTTTTTTTCCGAGGTCGGAATCGTGCGTTCTTAGTACTGATAGACTCGTATCGACGAGCCCTTTGAAACTAGACCACACATGGGTAGGTTATCCCGCACTTTTCGAGCAGGCCCCGCCCATGTGGCACACTTCCCGAGGTCGTAACTTTCGCTCCTGACCTCCGTTTCGTGTGTTCTTCGATCCGTTACACTCGTTACTCCGAGCTCTACCCGGATACGGGGATTTTACCTAATGAAACCCCCTAACACTAACCTCAAATTACTAAATTACCCTTAATATCCCGGGTTAGGCAAAACCGAAAAACGGGTCGCTACAACCCTCCTCCAATAAGTGAAAGAAGTCAAGGCTCGCAAGTTTTGGCTTGACAATGAGTTACTAATGACTAGGGGCCAAAGAATCTATCTTTCAAAAGTGGAGCACTTGCCAAAAATACTCCTTGATGAGTGTCAAGACACTCCTTTGGATAACCATTTGGACATCCATCTCACAATAGCCCTCTTGAAGTAGATATAATCTGGTCTTATATGCGGGATGACATCGAGACATATATTCAAACTTATTTTACATGCCAACAAGATAAAGTGGAATATGACAAACCATGAGGCCTCCTTGAATTATTACAAGTACTACAAGGAAACTTAATATAAAAAATAATAAAAACTAAATTAAGTTTATATTAACATAAAATAATTGTAAGGTTATGGGCTACATCTTGAGTTGAGTTGGGTGGGGTTTTATGCCCAATCCATTACAATATAGTATCAATATTTTCTTAACCAGACTCTACCTGACTTGAAATAGGACATGAGATTACAACTTAACCTAAGATGGGACCTTACTTTTGAGTTTTATCTCGCAACCAGAACCCAAACAGAAATATAAGATTTATCTTATACATAAAATATTGGATCTGATCATGTCAGTTCTTTGTCAGGATCTGAATGTGGGAACACGCATGTGTCACCTAGTTGAATTCATAGCATTAAAGAGACGGTAGTATCATTGGTAAATTTTTTCTAAGTATTAACATAATAAAATTTCGTATGGTCAAATGCATGAGATGCTCTGGAACACGAATGACACGTCTGCCGCACCCTGTGCCATCTCGCCTATAGCCGACACGAACTGGGTTTTGTCCTTGGCGTCGCACATGGCGTGGTTCATATGAAGCGCGAAGACGAAGCTCTTACAAACAAGGCAAGTTACTTGTTGGACTATGGTATAGGTTTGGGCCCGTTTGGTCTAACGTGTTGCGGTCTAGGTGAATCGGTACGGGTCACGTGATCCAAGGGTGGTGGGGGCAGGCGCACCAACACCACTTGATCCCTCATTACACATAATTCGAATGGGACCCACACATGTCACACACGTACACTAAATATATATCTAAGTGTGCCTTTACACATTGTGGGGCCCAATTGCACGAATTAGGTATTGGGGGTAGGACATGTAGTAAGCGTGGGGTCGACCTTGTCGCGGGCTTGGCCATGTGTAAGGGGGTTCAGGCCTCTGCGGGCTCTGTAAGACAGAGCCCGCACCCATTGTGTTTGACCCTTTGTATTAAGCTAAAATTTTAGCCTATAAGCCCATTGTCTTAAGCCCATTGTCTTGAGCCCATTTAGTAAGCCCACTTAAAGAAAATTAGTGAGGGGTATTTAAGGGAGAGCTTAGAAGAGAAAAGCCCTAAGGGTGAATAAGGAGGGCCACCCCATTCTCTCCTCTCTCCCTTCCCAATTCCACCCCCTCTCTCCTTGCTTGGTGCGGCCTCCTCTTGTCCAAGGATTGACTGCCCTCTTCTTCTTCCTCTAGTCTTTTCATTCTTTCTCCTACAATGTGTAGTGCAAGTTTGGAAGAGAAGCTCATTGATTTGAGGCATCAAGGAGAGGCTTTGTTAAAATTGATTCTAAGATCAAGGCTAGAAGGTATCAATACATAAATCGTTGAAGGTAATCTTTATTTCTTTTAGTTAATTGAGTAGATCTAATGTTGACATGCTAGATCTATCAAAAAGGGCATGCTAGGGCTGTTTTAAGGCTCAGGTCAATTCGTATCAATCTATATTGATTATTTTTCCTTTGATTGAATATTATATATGCATGTATATTATTAATTAACGTTAAAAATTACATATATTGTATAAATTTTTCTTAAAGATTAAATTTTTATGTGCGCCACCTCTCTCCTTGCTGCTTCCGCTGCTCCTGGCTGACCACTTTACATTACTTGAATCAAAAGCAGTGGGGTGGGGAGGAGCTCCTCCAACCCAGGCACGTTGTAGAGAAGCCGGTCCATGCATGGGAATGGCGGCCGAGGAGACGGCCCAAAATCATCCATCTTTAGGTCAGCCCTCACCAGTGCGATCGACTACGAGCTTGCGATCAGGGCCTTCCCTGAGGCGGCCTGCAAAAGGGTAATAGGGGACGAGGGTCTTGGCGAGGGCTTCACGAATGATCCAAGCAGGGTCTTGGTCGCTCATGGCAGGTTGTGAGGGAAGAAGAAGATGAAGGAGACGTGAGTTCGGAGGACGTCCTGGTCGTCAATGTCGGAGAGGGGCTTGGACTCGGCTGGGGTTGGCTCGGCGGGAGAGACGAGAGTGGTTTGGCCCCTCTTGACGAGGAAGGGGAGGGAAGAGGAAGACACCATTGTTGGAGAAGAGAGAACGACCATAGGCAAATGGGTGAGCTGAGCAGGCCAAATACCACCCATTAAAGTTCTGATGCTGACACTCTGAGCCCACGTGAGCTCCCACTTCCTTGCTTTCCAGAAACATCCGAGCCACCTCTGCTTCCTTAGGAGATCTTCCCATCTGATGAATTCAAGTACTATGGGTATCCGAAGCGCATCAAAATTGTTGTAGGTCCATGTTCTTCAGACTACCTGTTCAATGCACTGGACGGGTCGGTCTGGAATTCATGCCCCAACCCTAGCTTCTTGCCATAGCTTCACCAATTTCCGGTAGATTTTTGGGGTGTCAAGCCGGATGGGCCTAAGAAGACGAACGGGGCTGGAATGTTTTGACACAGATGTGGCGGCCAGGCAGCGGCGAAAGAAGATAAGCGACAAGACTCTGGAGCGAATATGTATCTTGCTGCATTCAAGTACATCAAGTTCATGGAAGCGGGAGAGAGAAAGTGCACAAGTTCGAGCGAAGCAAAAATTGAGAATCATCGCAGACCTAAAATTAATCTAAATGTAACAATTAATAAAGAATAATATTTTTTTTGAAGCTATTAATATATAGGACGGGGGAGTATTATGAAATAACACATAATTAACTAGAGTTAATATGTCTTTTATTACAATACACTATTGTATAAAAGTTAAAAATATTATAAATTTATAATAAACATAAGTCCTAATTACACATCTTAAAGCCTTCAACAACTCTTAAACTGCACCATTGACAATTTTACATTAGAACGTGAATATTCAAACTTTACTTTTTTTTTCTCTTATCCCCCAAAATAAAGTGAAAAAATATTTTTTTTTACTTCATTCCCTCGTATTTTCTCCCTTATTTTGCTCATACTTTTCCCACCACACTATACCCTACTCCTTTTCTTTCGATGATGGCGACATTAACTCCGGCGACAACTTCAGTGGCGAGATTCAACGGTGACATTGACTTTGATCGCACCGGATTCGACATGCGCACTGGAGCTGGCCTGGCCTACACAGGCCGTGATCGAGTGGCCCATCTGGCTGTGCTAGCTGTGCACGATTAGTCCAGCCCACGCAGGCCTTCGCGTCGCAGCGAGATCTGGCTGCGCACTGGCCTACGCAGGCCATGCGCGGCCTGTCTGTCTGTGCTGGCTTGCGTAGGCTGTGTGCGGTCAGTCTGGTCGAGCTGTCCTATGCAAGCCACCAGTCGAGCAGCATTGGCTTGTATAGGCCAGAATTGGCGCGTGCCAAACTAGTGACGCCAGATTGGCCTAACTTGGATCTAACCGCGCAGACCAAATTTGGCATCCTGCACGGCCAGATTTGGCATGAGGCAGGCCAGATTTGGCATGCTGGCCATTGCCCGTTTGGCTGCCGGTGTCGGCACTGGTGACCAAACTTCCCCCAAAGAAGAAGGGGAAAGTGACAGAAGTGGGTTAAACTTTTTTTTATTTTATTTTTAAATATGGGGGATAAGTAAGAGATTTTCATAAAAGAGGTTGGGGTAAAGAAGACTTCGGGGACACAAGGAAAAAAGTGTGGTCTAAACAGTCATATTCTTGACATTATTACGCTCCAATTTACACTTCGTGTATTATCTACTCGTCGATGATATCCAACACACATGTGTATTAGATACATATAAAAAGAAATGGTATTCCCTAAAGGGCGAACATATAACGCTTAGTGAAAGAAATCAAGAGTTTTTTCCATATTACCTGACCTGATGTACAAATATTTCATATTCTCTTGATTTTAACACTTAATCCCATATGACCTGGTTTAGGATAAATATACCATTTGGTCATAAATGCACATATACCCAAGTTTTATCTCATTATTGGTGACGAATTACCAATGATGGCATAGATTTGTATGAGCAAAATCAAAACATGCAGCATACGGAAAACAAAGCACCAACTTAATGATGATCAATAGAAAGTGAAAAATTTCTCCTTTTCAATCATGTGTTCTAGAACGAACCAAAACCGTCCCACCTCCCCATTTCAATCCAAAAACTAGTTCCTAGTTAAAAAAATGAAAATAACAAAATTCAAAATGGGGAATCAAAGGAAGCCACTTTAGTGCTTGTTGAATTGTAACAAATAGATTATTCTGACAATTTAGAAAACTGAGTTGCGTTTAGAATAGATTGAAGGACTCCGGAGACTTTCCACAAATGGGGATTGGACACGACAAAAAGAAAGATTTTTTTGTAGTATAACAAATCCGAAGGAAATCGCTGAGTTTATCCATTTTACATGACTCACGAGACTTTCGAGAAGGCGAGAACAAGAGGATAGCTCCCACTAAACGGACCTAAGATCTTATGCTCCGCCTAGCCCTTGTCCAACACTTAATCTGGACGAAATGATCCACATATAGATCAAGCAAGAATAGGGTCAGTGACTCATAATACGATAACATGAAATTTGTCATATCATGTTAACAATAACACGATATGTGTCCTTTGAGTCAGTGACCCATAATACAATATGCTCCATATCGCATATATGATAACACGATACATCAATAAAGTATATCATTGATAATATGATATGCATCATATCGCATATACGATAACACAATACGTCAATAAAGTATATCATTGATAATACGATATGCTCCATATCGCATATACAATAACATGATATGTTAATAAAGTATATCATTGATAATACAATATGCTTCATATTGCATATACGATAAATTAATAAAGCATATAATTGATAATGCGATATGCTTCATATTGCATATATGATAATATGATACATTAATAAAGTATATCATTGATAATACGATATGCTTTATATCACAAATACGATAATATGATATGTAAAAAAGTGTATTATTAATAATACGATATGCTCCATATCGCATATATGATAACATGATATGTCAATAAAACGTATTATTGATAATACGATATGCTCAATATTGCATATACGATAACACGATATATTAATAAAACGTATTATTGATAATACGATATATTCCATATAGCATACACGATAACATGATATGTCAATAAAATATATTATTGATAATACGATATGCTTCATATCACATATACGATAACACGATACATCAACAAAGCATATCATTGATAATATGATATGCTTCATATCACATATATGATAATATGATACGTCAATAAAGCATATAATTGATAATACGATATGCTTCATATCGCATATACAATAATATGATATGTCAATAAAACATATTATTGATAATACGATATGCTTCATGATGCATATACGATAACATAATATGTCAATAAATATATTATTGATAGTACGATATGTTTCATATCGCATATACAATAACACAATATGTCAATAAAGCTTATAATTGATAATACGATATACTCTTATTGTTCTCCCCGGATAGTCTCCCAAGATTTATTTTTAGAGTTGTACGTGTCATCCTAATCTCCTTTGTAGGGAGAAGTAATTAATGTAGTTAGAAATTTTTGGATAAAAATTAAAGAAGAGCGATATGCATGAAGTGAAGGAGGCCGACAATCACCAGATAGAAATAAGAATTTGTTATTGATGAGAATCATTGGGGAAAATAGCAAATCACTACTGAGCCACGATCTCCTCTTTACTTATGTGTCATCACAACTGGTTTATATGATTTTAAACTCTAACCCTTATTGCAAGAGTATTTTGGTTTAATTTTTTTTAAAACATCATATAAATCTAAGTTCTATAGAATATTTTTACAAAACCATAGAATATAGAATATTTATATCTTTAGCAGATAATATGAAAAAAACTCTCAGAAATCAAATACAACCGAACTTGAGAAACAATTGGGATTTTTTCCTTTACCCAAGCCTACGCAAGACAGTACTTGACTCAATCCAAATCCAGGCAATCTAGGGGTTTCCATCCGGGTTGTGTTTTCCAATATTGCCATACGGGCAATATTACCATATGGGCAATATTAATTAGTATTAAATATAAGACAAGAGCAATATAGAAAATAATAAAAATCTGCATAGCTAACTAAGAGTAATACAGGAAATAATAAAAATTTATCATATAACCCCTTCCCACTTTTAATAGATATAAGAAGTATAATTTGATTATATAGAGGTAGCATACAGGATAGGATAAGAATAAAATAGTTAAGGGTCGTTTAGAAAAAAATAAACATCTATACTACCACCATCTCACTTTTAATAGTAAAATGATTTTTTCTTTTAATTTTTCACTTTACATTTAAAAAAAATTAAGACTCCACTTGTTTAATTTACATTTTAGAAAAATAATTTATTTTTACTTTTATTCAGATCCCATTTTTTTCCTTATATCCCCCAAAACAAAGTGAAAAAGTGGTTTTTTTTAACTTCTTTCCCCCATATTTCCTCTCTCATTTTGCTCATACTTCCCCTAATACATTAAATCCCCATCTTTTTCTATATTGATTCCGGCGACAACTCCGGTGGCAAGATTTGATGTGTACTGGCCACGCCGGCTAGATCTATGCGGCTAGACCCAATGCGTAGGCCGGATTTCACTCGCGCAACTAGTCCGGATTGCACTGGATCTGGCCGCACAGGCTGTGTGTGGCCAGATCAAGTAGACTAGCTGCACTGGTCTGTGCAGGCCAGCGTGGCCAAATTCGACAGACTGGTAGCGCATGGCTTGCGCAGGCTATGCGTGGCTGGACTGGCTGCGCAGGCCTAATTTGGCAACCTACGTGGCCAAATCTGGCCTATCGGTCACGACTCTTTTGGACACCGGTGGTATTGGCGCCGACTCCGATGCTGGCGACTAAGGTTTTACTGGAGAAGAAAGGGAAGGGGGAGAAGTGGAGTAATTTTTTTTCTTTTAAGTATAAGAGATAAGTGAAAATTTTTAATAAAGGATGTTAGGGTAAAGAAAACATAAGGCCAGACTGAAAAAACGTGGGGTCTAAACAGCCAAAATTCTCTAACATTATACTCATTTCTATTAATTTATTTTTCTTACACCCACTTTTTCAATTTTGTAGTAGAAATTTAATGTTTGTGAGGCTTACGCCTCCTGCAGCAAGGCTTACGCGTATATAGGAAGAAAAGAGAAAGATACAAAATAGTGATATATAGCGAGAGGAGCAAGGGAGGTGGACGTATCCTAATACAACTTCAAAAGAAATTTTGTCAGCTTGAGGAACAAATAGCAGGAGTAATTTTCAGGGGCATGACGAGCCAAACAGTTTGCTACGTGATTCTGATATGAATATTGGATGCTTGGATGCACCAAGGGGAGTGAAAGATTCCTTGCTGAGAATATCAAAAATATTTTGAAAATCTCCCTAGATAGTGACGTGGGTTAGTTTGAGATAATATTTTTACAAGAGAAGAACTCCACCGAATATTAGAATCTCCTGGGCTCCATTTGAGAAAGACCCGGGTATATTTAATTTTTACAAGAGATGAAGAATATTTGACATGCCACATATGTAGGAACCTCAAATAGAGCCGCCGAATATTGGCTTCCATAGATGTGGGAGAAAATATTTTGTTCCGAAAGAGAACATCATTGCAAGCATTCCATATGAACCACATGAAAATATAAAAACCTTAAATTAATAAGGAAGATGGAAGGCTTCATTATAGCTGCAATTTGTGCATACTCAAATAAGATATATAATCTTGAACGGAAGTAATAGTTGTTGGAATGTACAAATTAGACATTTGGTTCAACTCAATTTGAGCAGCAAAACAATCGAGAAAAATATGACATTGCTTTGTCACGTTAGTGCCTAGTCTTTAAACAAGTTTAGAGCCATATGATATTAACTTAAAAGATTAAGCTGCTAATAATTTGACAAGTACAACAACAACCTTTTACTTGTGTATGTATAAACTTCTTATTGACAAAACCTTAAACTACAAAAGAACCAACTTCCACTATATATTATTAGTATAGAACGATAGATACAAGAGCTGCACCCACACACTTTGGAGATAACTCCACCCAACAAAATTATAGAAAACGGACATCATATATTGTCATCTCATAAACTTCTGCTCAGGTGTCTGCTGGTTTTGTAACGTTAGCAGTAGCATTACCCTCTTCCATAATGGATTCTCTCGTACCCACCACCTGCTGTGACTGGATACCCACTGAAGGCTTATTGCTTGCTTGGGCAGAACCTTCCACACCATTTGCAAGTTTCAGCCCCTGCCTTTTCCTCACCTTCTGCGCCGCCCAGCCAACTAAACTTTCTTGCACGTGTTCATCGAATATGGCCTTCTTGAAAGAACTTCCCATCTGCGTAAGCAATCATAGAAACCAATCTTACGGATGAAATGTTTTAGATACATAGGGAACACTGGTAAGAGAGTTAAACACCGAAAACAAACCTGAGTGACAATTGCATACAATGGCAGCGTACTGTAGCAGCATACAAGCTGAATAATCACCCTGAAAGGCCCCAATGAAATATATATATGTGAATGCTTAACACGCATATATTTAAGTGACGTCCATTAGAAGGAAGAAAGCTATACCCAATTATTAGTCTAGGGATTATGTAGCGAGTTTGTCCCATAATGCAGGAATCAAAACCATTAATGGTCTGTAAACACAAAAACAATCAGTGCAAGAAGTTAAATTGGAGATATGCAATGTCCAAGCACAGGAAGTCCCATTTCGCTATTTTGAGGACCCATAACTAGGTTTAAGTGCTAGATGTCCTAGAAAATTTTCATGGTTGCTCACCAAAATCCAGAAGAAAAATGCAATCTCGAAAGCATTTTGGAAGAGGGTGAAATGAATCAAGTTGAGAACAATTCGTGGCCGATGGAACCAGAAGTAATCATCAGAAGGCTGAACCACCAATTCTCCTTCTATTGCTGTATGCTTTTCCGCCACATCATGGGCCAACTGCATAATGACATGCTCCAGCTTGGCCCCAACAGCAAGCAGAAGCTATAAAAAACGGAAAGCAAATTAACATATTGGCAAACAATTAACATAGCAGAAAAGCACTTTTATACACATTATTATGTTAACGAGAACCAAGATACAAGTTGCACAAAGAACAGGGGGAGAGTTCCACAACCGAAGGTAGTTTTTTAGTGAACTTTATGCAAGTTAAGTTAGCTAACATAAATATGTTGTACAATGGCCTAACAAAAATACTGAACACGATATAAGGGAAGATCAGGTGTGCTTACAATCAATGGAATAAACGATATCCAAAAATATGTATGCCACCCTGCATCACAGAACAAGCAAAAAAAAGTTCCCTGAGACCAAAAAGGAAAGATGACACAGCTGATCATAGAAAATTGCTAGCTTCAGTGTTTAATGGTGTTGCAGCGTACCAAAGGAAGGATAATTGAGGACGTTTAATAGTCAAAGCCATTGGCAACCAACTCAAAAATCTTTTCTTTTTTATAATTAAGTAAACAAAACACAAGCTAAATCCACGGACTATCAAATGTGGAACTTACCATCAATATTCAGCACTAAAAAAATGACGACAAATATCCAAAGGTACCAGCTGCATTAAGAGAAACCATATAAGCATGGAGAACTTCGCACATGAAAAGTTTTGGAAATTGCACATAATCTTGACAAATGTTTGATACCTTATACCAACAACTTTCTTGAAGTCAGCTTGCAGGGCTCGTATCATGTACTTGTGAAAATTAAACTTCGGGTTTCCCCTGCAATGCATCTGTAACAAAAGAAAAATAGTTCATAAAATGGTTATACATTTCATTTATATTAGCAATTTTCTTTAAGTTATGTAACTTCCATTCTCATTGTAGAAAATTGACTAATTTAACTTATCTAAATCAAACATATTCACTATATCATAATAAATATCAGGAATGGATTGTAGAAACCATAAGTATACCATAATGAAACCGAGTCGCAACGTGATGTATTCTGATTTGCTAACAGCTGGATAGAACTGCTTGATGAAAGAAAGCTGAGGAGAAGAGAAAAATTATGGTTACAACTAAAAACGATTGAGAAGTGTCATCTAGATGACTGTAATCTAATTCTTCCTCTTTGTCCTTTCTATACCAATGTGATAAAAACTAGCCCGGTCATTCACCCGGTGGCTAGGCCGAGTTAATTAGGTTCAACTGCATGTTAACCTGAGTTGACCTAATTTTTCTAAATATTAAATTACATAAAAAAATTAGGTATAATATTTACACAAAAACGTTGTAGCTCTTCGGTAGAGAGTAAGTGGGTTTTTTTTTTTTAAAGTCTAGAGCAATGGAACAACGTTAAATAGATAATAATTATATAAAACAAAAGAACGTAGCTATTCAAACTCCACTTTTTTCCTTGTATCCCTTATTTCTTTTTTACCTTAGTTTTGTTTTTACTTTTTTCCCCTTCTCTCCCAACTTAACTCCGGCATCGGCCAGTCAAATCCGACTGGCAAAAAAGCTGCGGCTGTTGGGCTGCTGACGGCCTCGCATAGCGGGTTGGCGGCTGTTGCTGGCCGCTGGTGGCCGCGCCCAGCGGCCCAACGGCCACCGCGGCTGCTAACCTTTTTACCATTCATGGAATCTTGCCGGCCAGCGTTAGGCTGATACCGGAGTTGAAGGAGAATAGACGGGGGAAAGAAAGTAAAAAGAAATAAATTTTTTTATTTGGAGGATAAAGAGAAAAAATATATGTTACAGTTGGTGTAGGTGGGGGTGGTTTAGGCTTCCCGATGGATTCTCACAATTAGAGTACGAATTCCGTCTCCACGCAAAAAAATTTCCTGGCACTATTAAACCAGCCAGGTCTCCAGTTGAACCCGGTCCGGTCCTGGCTAGGTTTTAAAACGCGCAAAATATTTTCCTGCAACTATTAAACCAGCCAGGTCTCCAGTTGAACCCGGGCCGGGCCCGGTTTTAAAACGCGCATGTTGTATACCAAACATAAACGTGCAAAAAGTATCTGTAACACATATATTATGGAACACAACTAATAGCTCAAGAAATATCATTTGATCCGATTAACATAAAAGACACTTACCAGCCAACTCAGTATAACTGAATCTCTCCCAAAGCCACTGCACATGGGTGACTTTGTTCCTAAGCACTTGAGAGATTGTTTGGAATGCGTGAGTAAAAAATGGGAAAATACCGCTGATTATTTTTCCTAAATACAAATACAACACTAAAAATAATACATGGAGCAAAAAATCATACCCTTGTCTGTGTCGTATTTGTCCTTGGAAATAGTGTCTTCCCAATGCTTCCATGCACGTATCTTCAATATATCGAAGCAAACATCAACATCGTTATACAACAAACACAATCGAACAAAACAAGATTCACGAAGAAGTATATGTAAGAGGAAATAGAATTTACAAGCATACCTTTGCCCCTCCCAGAATCGCTGTCAGGAGACTGAACACTACGTGGGAGATGGCCAACACAAAAATGAAAATGTGAAGCTGCTCGAGAGCTTCTGTAGATATCATTGGCACCTGGCCCTGATTGTCCCAATAAAAATTTTAAGGAAAAAACAGACTCGAACTTTTTAATATCAACAGTTGCACACGGATCTTAAACCAAAAGAAGGAAAGCCCTCGTGTTTCTTACGTCTGAACATCGGATTTCGGTCTCTGCTCCAGCGAGCAAGCGTCTCCGGCCACCACCCAAGATGCCGGAATGAAAGAAAGCCTTAAAGTGGGTAATCTCTTTCTCATCAGCTACAGTCTCCCTTTTGCAGGGAAGGAGGTGGCGGGTGAGATGAACCGGGATGCATATCCGGGAGATCGTCCCTTTAAAGGCCGTAAGCAGCAGAGAAATGAAACCCAGAAGCATCAATTCTGCATCAGCCAAAGTTCCAAAATTTACTAATAATATAAATGACCATTCTTAAGATCACGTGTTTTAACAGGGTCGACAATCCGGATTTTCCTTGCTTGTTCATTTTTTTTTTGAAAGTGGGAAAATGAAAGAGAAGGAACACGGACAGAAGCAGGCATCTAACCTTCCTTCACCTTCTGTAATGCTTTAAACAGAGGCTTCTGGTTCTTCTTCTTCAAATACTGCAACAAATACAGAAACATGGAAGAATCTAACAACTTTTACGTTGCAAAACGCAAGCTCAATGGTGAAAAAGTCCACAGAGAAGCTCAGTTGCCTGAAACACAAAACAGGTATGTCTCCGTTTCACTGACCTTCCCAACGAAATGGAGGACTCGCTCAAGGGTGAGGGAGATGACGACAATAACAGAGCAAACGGAGGCCAACATCCAGGTGGGCGTAAACTCCAACGGGGTCCGGGTGGAGTCCTCACCTCCACCACCTGCCATCTCTTTCTCGTCTCTACCAATCCACTGGTATATTCTCCTACAGAAGTAGCAGCAATCAACAGTAAGAAGAACAAGCAAGGAGTCAGTCAAGTGGGACAGGAAGCACAGATAGATAAGCTGCTTCGAGGGTGGGTGGCTTTAAAGACGGAAAATAAATAACACGTGGAACTTCCTGCAAAAGATCCACCAAGAAATGGCGCTGATAATCTTCCAACAAGGAAATGGCGCTGTTAGGCAGCTGGTCGGATGTGAAACTTGCTTTCGTTTAGATTCGGAATTTGAAAAATGGAGACAATAGACAGATAGGAGAGAAGATGGAGAGAAAGCAATCCAACGACTACTCCGGACCTCGGAGCCATTGGACGAGCTGTTGTGACTGGCCTTGGCGGGAGAATAGAACTTATCGAAGTTTGATGCAGCATGCAGTCCTCCTGAATCCCAGTTACCGAGAGTGTTTTTGGAAGGGCCTGCTACGAAACGTACTGTTTATCACATGGTCAAAGACGCAAACGTCATATTTTCAAACGCCATTTTATGGGCCCGTAATTTCTAACCTCACAAAACGATTTGTTTAAGGCGAAAATCGCTTTCCTTAATAAAAATCGTATTGAAGGATAATTTTAAGATAAAATTAAAATCATGTTAAAAAGCTATTTCCCACTTTTAAATATTTTATTCTCACAATGAACCCATGTATAAGGAATATATATGGCTCTTTCATCTATGAGATCAATGATGCATATTTTAGCGTATATTAGTGCCAATGGTAGTTGTGCTAACATATGCTAGAGCACATCAGTACTAATGATCTCAAATATCAAAGACTCATGTGCATTCTTTACGTTAGGCTGATCCAACTACTCATAATATATCATAACCTAGGCTCATATAACTTTTATCTTTATAAATTTGGCATAGGGAGGAGGTAAAATTCACGAGCAATTACTTTCACAAATTTTATGTCATGCATGTATGAATTCTTTAATCTACCCTTGTTTGCAGTTTGGGTAAGAAAGCATGGGCCATAGAGTTCAAAGATGGAAGGGGCGGTCGCACAAATCCCATAGGAACTACCATGACACATATATTCTCATAGGACCCACATCCGACACACACATATTAGACACGTGACTAAGGTGCATATATTCACTTTGTAGTGAGTGCCCTGACTCTAGAATTACTATCCATGGTCAAATACGCAATTAGTGAGGGGTTGACCCTATCGCAGACATGGCCGTATGTTGGGGCCCAGGTCTCTCCGCGCTTTGAGAAACAGAGTCCACTCCCATTGTGTCAGACTTTAGGTTAATTTGGTAAAACTTAGATTAAAAACTCATTCACTTAAGCCTGTTAAGAGAGAAAGAGTACATATAGAAAAAGAAAGGAGAGGGGGAAGCTTGAAGGCATGTCCCCCTCTTTATCCCCTTCTCTCTCATCACGTCCCCTCTCTGCTCTTTGTCTCTATTGGCATGTTGCACAAAGGAAAAGCAAGAAGAGGGTTGGCCGCCCCCTTCTCTCCCTCCCTCCCTTGTTGACCTCCCTTGCTTGGCTATCTTCTTAGGAGTTGTACCATCATCTAGATCCACACATGGATTGAAGAAGAAGGGCAAAGGCACTCCAACAAGGGAGATCTACATTCGATTGCATAGGATTGAGAGGGTTCTACACATAATCAAGGTATTCCTCTTCTACTTTAATTAAATTACTATTCAATTTATCTATCAGGTATTTAATTAATTAATTGCTTTAAGTGGGATAGTATTGAAGGGCTCGTTGATACGAGTCCAACGGTACCAAAAACGCGTGAATCCGAATCTGAGGTAGAAAGTTACATGCGTTTAAAGATATATATTAAAAAAAAAGAAAAATAAAACACACCGCACGCGACAAACGCGTGTGCAGCCCGTGTTAATGCAACGCACGTAAAGCACATCATGATGCGCAGATGCTGAGAGCATTACATGCAGGCGTTGCCGTAAAAAATAGCAGTGCCACCAAAGACAATGGTGCGGTGCCGTTGTTTGGGGTGCACCAGTGCCTATATATGCCCCTTTTGAGTTGTTTTTTAGACACGGACTTCGTTTTTCTCCGTTTCTAAGCGTTCTGAGTCCGATTTAGTCCATCCAATAGGCGTTCTTAACTAAATCGAGTGTGCTCTACACAATAGAAGGGTCCTTTCTTCAAGTTGGAGATTGTATGAGGAGAAAATACCCTGAGACAAGGAGAGGCTATGCCCGTCATCCTTGAGCACCAAAGAAATTCTCCTTCTCTGTTTCTGATTGTATTAACTCTGATTGAGCCCGTTTAAGAGGTGTTCTTGAGTGAATTGAGTGTTTTCTACGCAATGGATGGCTTCGTTCTCCGAGTTGACGACCGTATGAGGAGGAAATTTCTCAAGACAAGGAGAGGTCTGCCTGTCGTCCTTGAGTACTGAAAAAAGAAAAAAGGGCAAAAAACAAGACAAGGTCATGTATCCACAGTAGCCGGACCACAACCAGAGAAGCGATCTAGAGTAGGGGAGGCTCTGTCCTCCACCAAAAAGCCACCCAGTAAGAAAGATATTCCCAAGCTAAGGGGAGGCTCTGTCCATAGTTCATAAGCATGGAAGGAGAAAAACGTCTCCGAAAGGAGGATGTTATGTCAGTCACCCCCCGAGTGCAGAAAGTAAGGAGTGTCTCAAGGTGAAGGGATGCTACATTTGTCTACTTCAAAGGATATTATGCTGCCATATCCGGATTTTGTTTTATGAATACCTGGTTTGGGTCAGTTTCCGGGTCGAGGTGTTATACCTCATACATGCGATTTTTGCTTATAAATCGTTGTATTCTTAGTGCATGTGTAGAAATTTTGTTTAAAGTTTCAATTTTCTCATAGCACCACCCCTAAGGCTCACGCCAACCCCTTACTTCCACAAGTACGCCACTCTACACTTTTGAACAAAAATGCCCTTGTCTGCTTTTCCATATTTGCCCTTCATTATGCTTCATTATGTTTCTTCTTTCTTCGTCATCTCCCCAAAAATGATCCCTCTATCGTGTCTCCACCAACTCTATCAATGACCACCCTTAAATACCACTATTCCCTCGCCAATGGTAAACAAAACCATCTACTCTACCACCATGCCTACCTCTCATCTTTCTTCTTCTTCCTTTGGCATCGTCCCCCTCCTCCCAGTACACCCTACTTGTATATGCATAATGTTGTGGACCTTCTTTGCAACACATACACATATGTTGTGTAATATTACGGGCAATCCCGGCAACACATACACACCAAGTGTGCAACATACAAGTATATGTGTACACTACAGCACATGTCACAAACACTATGCATTACTGCGCCATGATGCTGGCCCCTTCAATCATGCTTATTCAACACCAACTTCAATAGGATTCTTTTTTATCATACGTGTGCGATATGACTTTCTAATTGTATACCTTCGCATAGGAATTGCAATTAATTCTAAAAGTTTAATACCTTATAGATATTGGACATACAAATACAACATACTAAAGAACTCACCAATTAAACACGTGCAGTTCAAGTTATGACCATAAAAAGTAAGTGGTCATTCACAACTAAGTTAAAGGTTAGTGCAGTCATTCACTAAGCGCCAAAGTAATGGCAAAGTTACGCTTTACTATGTTACTTACTAATTAGTTATAAATTACTCTCTCCGTCCTAAATTAATAGCTTCATTCAAGAACAAAGTATGTTCCATATTGATAGCTTCATTTTGTTAAATTTCAATGATTGGGTACTTAAAAAATAGTATCATAAGCTTATTTTTCCTTCTCTTAGATGTGGGTTTAACCATTCAATAAATACCACTATTTTTCCAAATATAGCTATTAATATAGGACAGATGGAGTATTATCTATTTTGCAACTTAGCAATAAAAGTATAGTATCCACCGTGTTTATAATAGTGAAAATATGGTATTTTCATTTCTAAGTAGTGTTATAAATAAGGACTTCATAGCCGACTTCACCACTTAGTTGTAGTTGGTTGCAATGACTTCTACTGGTCATAACTTGAGTTACATATATTTGATTAGTGTGTTAATTTGGTGTTCAAGGCGGGGAGGTCTGGTTATAGTGTTTGTCATGGCTAATTTTACATGGGGAGGTGGTGTATTGGTAGTAGGCAACACCTGGATAGAGATGCCACCAATAAAGTTCAAGATAGAGTTAGTGGAAGAAAGAAAAAGTTGAGGTTGTTGGGTGGTGGGAGGAAGATGGTCATTTGACAAGCGTGCTTGGAGGAGGTGACCTAGAAGCTAGAGGTATGGAAGAGGAAGAAGAAAAGGATAGGAGATCTACTAACACATGTGGTGTTTGACCTATTAGATTAAATCATATCATACTATCATATAAAGTAAAGTCGTATATTATAGAATTTTTAAATTTTACTATTTGACCCATATTTTATATTATTAATATCTATTTTACCCCTATTTTGACTTATCCTAATCCCCAAAAGGCCAAAGATACTAGAATCATCGTCCCTATTTTTTAGGTGAGCCCAATTTATATGAGCCTAGGCTCATGTATGGCTGCATGGGCCCAAACATTATGCACTATTAGATTTTGATATGACGGTCACATAACTCATAGGGCATATTAGTTTCTACCCCCTTGTGTTGTTAGATCTCGATTCAATGGCTCATAATGCCTGAGCTCATACTGATGTGTGATGTCAAGCTCATATAGACTTTTTCTTTTTTAGGTTATGTTGATTTTAATTTTATAATATTATAACTTTCATTCCCAAACTCGAATTCGCATGTTCTTGGTATCATTAGAAACCTCTTAAAGAGCTCTATCAAATGAGATCCCACATGACTATGTTTTATTGAACTTTTTTGTATTCCCCACATATATAGAAACACTTCTTAATAACAATTTTTTATATTTTTACATATATTTTACATATTCAAACTTGAGTATTTTTAACACCCTTAGAAAACCTTTGAAGAGCTATATCAAATAAGACTTGCTGCCAAACTGGTTGTAAATATGAAAAATGTGTTCCACAACACAAAGTTCTTTGACATCATTATTTCTTTGTCGACCTATGACATAATATTTAGCTTATAATATTTGTATTCACAGTTGTCTACTTTAAGTGTATATGGGTAATATAGAGCTTGTGTATATAATTAATGATCATTGTGAACCTTAAAATAACGCATTTAACTATTTGGGTTACATATTTTATTTTATTTTATCTATTTTGCTTTTACATGTATAATGCATGTGCATTTTTGCTAGTTTATCTAAAATATTTTCTAGATAAACTCTCCTTGACTAGCCCACATAGAACTTTGAACAAGGTATATAAAGAACAATTATATATAAATCATAACCCTCTTATATACCATATTTGAAGCACTATGTGGACTGGTCATGGGGTGTTGGCTATAGAGCCAAGTCAAGAGCTAAGCGCGTTCTAAACTTATTGAGGATATTTTAAGTATTTTTCAAAAGGTTTAGACCCTTTCAAAGTTTTGCCTCTATTTGCCAAATTTATTATTTATCTTATTAAAATAACAATAAATTTAATAACAACCCATTTAACTCAAGTTATTAAAAAATTATGATTACTTAATAACGTAAGTATTGATTTATTGTTGAAATTGTCAGAAGCACTATCTTTCATCTCTTTGTTAAGTAGTGTCTCTTTCTTTTTCCACGTGAAATGAATAATTATAATAAAATTAATATTTTTATTCTGTTTTTTTACACCAAAATTCTACTCAAACCTTTAATTAGAAAAAAAAAAAAGAGTTTCACCGTATTGGGGATTCACTTTCCTTAGTCAAATCAAGTGTAGAAATATGATTTTAATGTAAAAATTATAAAATAAAAATATTATTATTTTTACAATAAATAAACACATCTTTATAAATAAATATATGCTCTAAACTAGATTATCAAAAGTTTGGTTATAATGGAAAATTTTATTAGTGCTGGGCCACCAACTTCCGCAGGGCAGAACTGCAGGAGCAACTGGATTCCATTTCTGATGAGTCGAGATCATGAAAATGCATCAGCTCGGTCCATGCTCGTGCGCACTGAACGTGTCAACAAAACGAACATATGAAAGGCATGTTGAATAGCACCCCCAGTCGTCTTTTTGTATGTTTTTCATTTGCTGCAGTGCGGATATCATTCCGGAATCTGTGGCCTACACCCATCAAAACAAAGCACAAAGTTGTGTTTTTCGTCCAAAACACGAGTCTATGCCATGTGACCTTCCCTTAGCTAGTCAAGGAAGATGGACCACTTTCGGCTCCATCTTCTTTCTTCTTTGTTTCAGCCTAAACAACTCCACGAGAGAAATATTTTTTATGTTTCATTCTGACAATAAGCCAAAGAATAAGATACGTATAAGAGCTGTTCATCTTGAGCCTAAGGATAAGGTATATGAGAGTTATTTATCCAAGAGATCTGGACCATACATATATTAGCATAAAAATCACTTATGCTAATATGTGTTAGTATGGACCTTACACTGGGCTTATTGTCCTAGAAGAGTACGAAAAAATCTTTCCTCTATGAGATAAATGAGTGAGTAACCTGCAAAAATGACACATGTTTAGTTTAATAGACAGTTTTGGTATTTAATTGGGTCTTGATTAGATAATTATGTAAACTTAAGTAAGCTTTGTGTGAGGCTTACTTGTTCTATTCAACTAGGGTAGTGATATTCTCATACTAAATATACCTACAAAAACTCACAAAAGTTTTGATTAGATTTCACAGGTAAGCCCTACACAAAAATTACATAGGCTCACCAATCAAAACTCATATGCGAATTTTTTATGTAAAATTATTATTTTCCATTCAACTAAAACCCATTAGAATATTTCGTTGTACAAATTTACCTAATACATGTCACTATCCTAGTTTATGCAATCCACCTTCTACCCCACTAGGCTACATCTGGGAAGGCTAACTACTCCGCTCCCATCACTATGTTTGCTTTGTCAACTTCAGGGTTGGCTCTTTGGATCTGTTGTGAAGGCAGTCTATCGTTGCCAATTTTTTTTAATTTGGCTCTCACAGGAAATCGGTTTGAATCGATCATATGCATGAGCCTCATGCTTGGGCCCGGATGAGGCCCACACCTCAATCTAGACATGCCTGAATGCATGCGTACAAAGTTGCACTCTTAACAAATACATCCTATTGATATCAAATCCTCGTTCTACTGGCTATCTAGGGGGATTTTATGCTCACTTATGGGATGAGTATGAACTCTGGTCCTTGTATATGCATGTATCCTTAATTAAATTAAAAAAATAAAATAAGTGAAAATTTTGATCACTAGAGTCTAGTGCTAAGGATGTTTATGAACAGAAACACATGTAGATATAGGGTTGTCTATCTCCATCAACTATATGTGTATCTTTTGGCTATGTCCATATGTATCCTCCCCAATTTGTATTATAATTTGTTTAAATCCTTCTATTACAGGCACATGCATATTATAATATCCCGACCTAAAAATTGACCTAGATCGGGGGTTTGGAACACAGAATCGGGGTTATAAATTTTTATAAAAACTAGGAGCCGTGGAGAGAGCCGTAATGTTCTTCTAAGTATTACTGAGATTAAATGCTTCGTTGCAGGTAGGTTAGAACAAACTTAACTTTAATCTTAGATCAGGCCAACATTGTCATGCGTTAGTTGCCTACGTACGTATTAGATAACATCTAAGATATTATTCTAATACGATCGGATCCGAACGTAGTTCTACCTAATGACTAATACATACATATGACAATACAAAATTATATATGTTAAAATACATATATCTGAATATTTAATTGGAGTCATACAAAAAATCATAACTTATCAAAGTTAAATAGAAGTAAACAAATTAGTGAAAATATACATCTCGTTCTATCACAGAGCAGAGCAAAACACATCAAAGCATATTATATTAGATTAGATCACATCAGATCATATGAGATAAGATCAGAGTATATCATTTTAAAACATAGCATATTAGAGCTTATCAGATCATATTAGGCTAAAGCATATCAGAATACCACTACAATAAAATGTACAATAAGTGACACAACAATAAATGTCTCTAAAAACTAATAATAGCTACAAATAAAAAAGCGTCACTAAAAAATTTACTATTAGTGACGCTTAGTAATAAACGTCGCTAATAGTCAAAAATTAGTGACGCATAATATTAAGCATCTCTAGTAGTTAAACTATTAACGACCCATCATAATATATATTGCTAATACAAAACATATTAGCGATGCTTTATATTATGTATCGCTATAAGTTATGTCATTAATTTTTTTAAAAAAAATTAAAACTATTAGCGACGCTTTTTCTTAAGCGTCGCTAATAGTTTTAACAATAACGACGTATGTTAACATACGTCGCTAATAATTTTAAATTTAAAATAAGAAATTTAAAATTTAGAACTAATAGCGATGCTTGTAACCATGCGTCACTAATTAACAAATAATTATTTTAAAAAAAATTAAAACATTTAAAATAATTTTGTAAAATATAATATATTTTCTTATATATTGACTATTTGTATAAATAACAAATAAATATTAAAATTTTATTAAAAGGAAATGTCAATAATAGATTAAAATTTTAAAAATATAATATATTTTATTTTTAAAAATTTCTTATTAATTTTAAGATATAATTTATAATAAAAGAGAGAGAGTGAGAGGAGAGAGAGAAAGGAGGAGAGAGAGGAATAGAGAGAGAGCTAGGGAGAGGGAGAGAGAGAGGGAGGAGGGGAGAGGGAGAGGGAGAGAGAGGGAGGAGGGGAGAGACATAGATGAGAGGAGAGAAAGAGGGAGAGAGAGAGAGAGGGAGGAAGGGAGAGACAGAGATGAGAGGAGAGAAAGAGGGGAGAGAGAGGGGAGAGTGGAGTGAGAGGGGAGAGAGGAGAGAGAGGGGAGAGTGGAGCGAGAGGAGAGAGAGAGGGAGGGAAGAGAAAGAGAGAGAGGGGGATATTATTTTTATTTTTAAAAAAAGAGTATTAGTGATGTATACATGTAGATGTCGCTAAAACTACAGTGTATTAGCGACGTATATATGTATATGTCGCTAATATACTATAGTATTAGCAACGTATGTAACTATACATTGCTAATGGATTTTTTAAATTTTAAAAAAATAAATTAAAATAGATAGAGCGAGTGTGGAGAGAGAGGATAGGGAAGAGAGAGAGGAGAGGAGGGGAAAGAGAGAGGGAAGAGAGAGAGGAGAGGGGAGAGAGAGGAAAGAGAGAGAGAGGGGAGAGGGGGTAATAATTTTATTTAAAAAAAGAGTATTAGCGACATATACATGTATACATCACTAATATTATGGTGTATTAGTTATATATATATTTATATGTCGCTAATACAATAGTGTACTCATGACGTATATTTATACATTGCTAATATACTATAGTGTTAGCAACGTATGTAACTATACATCGCTAATGGCTTTTTAAATTAAAAAAATTAAAATTAAAATAGATAGAGAGAGTGAGTAGAAAAAGGATAGGGGAGAGAGAGAGGAGAGGAAAGAGAGAGAGAGATAGAGGAGAGGGTAGAGAGAGAGGATAGGGAAGAGAGAGAAGGGATATTAATTTTATTTTTTTAAAAAGAGTATTAGTGATGTATACATGTATACATCACTAATATAATATTGTATTCGCTGCTATATGTACTAATAGTGACGCTCAATGAGAGCGTCGCTAATAATATATTTTTAGCCCTCTTATAAAATACCCACCCTGGTCCCCCCTCTGTCCTCCAGCCCGCACCTCCTCCAGTGCCTCCTCCCCCCTCAACCCTCCCGGTCTGATCCACCCCCTCCATGAGGACCTGAGGTCGACAGGAGGTGCCGTCCTCTAGCACCCCACCCCCTCCCCGTTCTGCCCCCCTCTCCCTGCTGCTTCGGTCCCCCCTCTCCCCCTGCTCCATCCCCCTCCTTCCCCCCTCCTCTGATTTTCAGGGAGGGAGGGGGTGGAGCAGGGGAGAGGAGGGCCGAAGGACAGCATTGCCACCGCCGCCATTGCTCCCTCCCCTCCCCCCTCCAGTCCCCCTCCTCTAATTTTCAGAGGAGGGGTGTAGGGGGAAGGTGGGGGCAAAGCCGGGAGAGGGGGACGGGGAGTGGGGTGTGGTGCTGGAGGACGGCGGTCCCCCACCCTCCCCCCTTTCTCTGGACCCCCCTCTCCCGAGATTTTTTTAAAATCATCTTATATGCGTCACTAAATATTTTTATAATATTTGAAAATGTATTAGTGATGCTTTAAAAGCGCAACTATTACATTTAAATTTTTTTAATATTATAATATTAGCGACACTTTGAATTTTTTTAAAAAACTTTAATCTATTAGCGATGTATAGAAAAACGTCGCTAATAACTACTTTTTTAGCTACGCTTACCTTATATGTTGCTAATAAGTTATTTTTAATTTTTTTAAAAAATAGTTAATTTATTAGCAATGTATATAAAAGAGTCACTAATAATTTATCATTAGCGACGCAAAAAAATAAGCATCACTAATAATTATTATTAACGATGTATATATATGTCGATAATAATCAATTATTAGCGATGCATATATATGTGTCACTAATAATCAATTATTAGCGACACATATATGCGTCGCTAAAGGGTCATATTAGCAACGTTTTCTGTTATACGTCACAAATATGCAATTGCGATGACACTTTTTTCGACGTTTATAGAGACATTTATTATGCATTGCTAATAGTCATTAGCGACATTTAATGGACTATTAGTAACACATTTAGTCCTTTTTTGTTGTAGTGTACATTGGATTAGAGCGTAGTACATATCTTGATTAGCACATGCATTCATATAATCATATTTAAATCATAAAATTAGATACTTCCTTGTAATTCCAGATGTAGCAATGTTTGGAATTACTCCTTCCTTTAGGGTGTCCTCCCCTTCAAGTCAAAGATGGAAGGCAGAGCCACTTCTTGCTCTAGAACATTTCTCTCATTGTGCCCAAAGGCGACGAACATACACTCCCTTTTCCCTGGGTTTTTCTTACTCTTTTCGCCCGTAGGTGACAGACAGAATCTCCCCTTACCCGGAGAAGCTTCTCATTTTCCACGCCCATAGGTGGCGAATAAAACCATCCCTTACCTGGGGACGCTTCTCACTTTCTACACATGTAGGCAGCAAACAGAACTTCCCCTTGCATGTGGACGCTTCTCTCACTGTGTGGCCAGTTAGTGAAGGATGGAGCCTCCCCTTACTCTAAACCATTTTTCTCAATACGACCCAAAGCCTCCTCTTATGCCAAGCCACTTCTCTCTCTTTTGGCCCGAGGGCGTTGGACAAAGCCTCTACTCCGGTCACTTCTCTCTCTTTCGACCTGAGGGCTTCAAACAGAGCCTCCTCATGTCCTAGTCCATTTTACTTCCCTATAGTCACCAACTCGAGGAATGAACACTATCGAATTAGCTAAGAATGTCTCTTAAACAAGCAAAAATGGACTTAAAATGGGCTTGAAAACTTCTCCAGAAGATCACACGGGTTTCTTATTTATATAGGAAAAACCTGCACACCGATGGAAAAGACACACACACACGCGTAACACGTGGCACGCGCTTGTGAAGTGGCACCACGTGCAGGTGCACACGTAACGTGTGCACCCATGCACTGTCTGTGGTGTTGTCGCGCGTCACAGGGGCGGTCTGCATTCGTTGGGTCAACAAATTTGTTCTTTTCTTAATTTATTATTATTATTTTATTCAAATATTATTCCAACATCAAAAAGCGATATCTTCTTACCCCAAAGTCGAAATAGTGCGTTTTTAGTACTGATTGTATTTCCTGAGATTTTTCATCATATTTTTTTAAATTTTACAAAAAATATTTGTAACATAACGGCTGTTAATCAAGAAAAATGACAAAATATAACTTATGAAAGCAGTTTATAATTTAAAACATCACACATCAATTTTTTCCATATAACTTTTTGTTCATTCGAACAAATAAAGTACAACCAAACCAACCATCCTCAGGCTTTACTCGAAAATAAATAAAATTAGCTGCTATAATTATAGACTTTAAATACAAATCACTCACAGGCATCCCTCAGTGCAAGTCCTGTAACAGTCCACAACCTAATCCAAATTACAAGTCCATAAAGCATAAACACCTTAATTCTCATCTTACCTAATACATCAATTTGTGGCACAAAATAATACTTGCAATGAGTCAAGGATATACATGAGTCATAGGGAATCAATCCACCCATGAGAACAAGCATCCATCTTGAGGAGCTCTCCATCACAAATCTGCAAAAGCCTTCTGAATATCGGGCATAAAAAATGAGTATTTTTATACTCAGTAGGAAAATACCCACTAGGGGAATTCTAAATAGTAAACAAGCATCCCTAGGCCAACAACAAAAAAAGTCATCTAAATGGCTAGACTGCATTGAAGCCTTGGAGGAGCAAGTTGCCCCCTTGGTAAATGGGTTTTTTTCATTGGAAGAGAAAGTGAAGTCCCTTGAAAAAGAGGAGAAGCGGAATTGCGAGACCTGATTACAAAACCATGATGTATGTATAGAAAATCGCATGATGATCAAAGAATCATGCTCAAAAGTTGAAAAATTGCGAGAGGAGGTGCAAAACTTGGTTGCACAAATGAGTCTTCTCCTTAACACAAAGGCCTAATAGGAGCCTATTGGCACTATTAAGTGCCCCAAACTGCTAAAACCCAAAGGCATATCACGGAGCATGAGATGCCAAAGAATTAGAAAAAAATTTGTTTGACATAGAATAATTTTTTCAGGCCGTTTGCCAAAATCTGAAGAAGCTAAGGTGATGATGGCTACCATGTACTTGTCTAACAATGTCAAGCTTTAGTTGGAGGATGAAGTACGAAAAACTTTTGAATGGTCGTCTTGAGGTGAACACTTGGGAAGACCTGAAGGGTCAATTGAAAACCCAATTTTTGCCAGAAAATATAGAAATCATCTTTAGGAGGAGCTTCTATCACCTCCAACAAACAATAATTCAGGAGTATGTTAAACAATTTTTAGCCTTGATGTTGGACAATCAAGATATATCTCAAAATAACAAGTTGTTCTACTTCCTCAAAGGCCTCAAGCCGTAAGCCCAAACAAAGTCAAATCAGCGAAAGGTGTGAGACTCATCAACAACCATCATAGAGGTCGAGCGCCTCATTGATTTTACCACCCATGATAACACAATGAAACTGACATATTTCCACAAGGACCAAGGTCCACAACAAGGTCAACGAGAGCAAAACAACCCTATTCACCCAAGACAAAGGCAATGAAACCATTTTACAAAGACTTTAGAACAAAAGTATATAGTTATGCATCTTCCACACGGCCGTTCCAACCGTTTGATAGGGCCAGGAGCGTGTTATCATGCTTACTATGTGCGGGGACCCACCTTATTTGGCAATGTCTACAGAAAAAACACTTAATGCCCTTGTTGTAAGGGAGTATGCCCGAACTAAGGGAAATCATGAAGCCTCTTGTGACAAAGAAGAACCTAAGATGGGTGAGCTAAGGCTATTCAATGTCATCTAGTATACTAAAAGAATCATTTTGAGTAAAGGGCCTGATGTACATTGAAGTTTGCTTGAATGGTATCTCAACACACAGGAGCCACCAACACTTTTACCGTAGACAATGAAGCAAGATGCATAGGGCTAAGTCTCATGAAAGAATTAAGTAGGATGAAGATGGTAAGCTCCAAAGCTCATCCTATCACTTGGTTGACCAAGGATGTTCTTATTCTGATTAGCTATTGGTCTAACACAATGAACCTCATGGTAGTCCCCTTGGATGACTTCCAAGTTATCTTTTGAATGAAATTCTTGTAGAAAGAGAATATTATCCCAATGTTAAATCTGGGTTCAGTATGCATGTTTGAAACTATACATCCATGCATGATTCTAGTTGTTCATAAGAGTAGGCTTGAAACAGAACATTTATCCACCCTCCAACTAGACAACAAGTTGAAAAAGGGCCATCAAACATACCTTGGGGTCCTCCACATGGAAGACCAACCACAAGAGGAAAAACCCATACCGCAAGAAGTCTAAGTTGTTTTGACTGACTATGTTGATGTAATGTCTAAAGCCTTACCGAAGTGTATCTCTTTGCTAAGAACCATTGACCACTAAATTGAATTGGAGCCTGGTACAAAGCCACAAGCCCACGCTCCCTACCGAATGACGCCCCCAAACTTACAACTAGATGAACGACTTAGAAGCAGGTTTCATCCGCTTCACCAAATCACCTTTTGGAGCCCTGATACTCCTCTAAAATAAACATGATGGGAGCTTATGCCTTTCCATCGAATATCAGACACTCAACAAACTGACAGTGAAGAACAAATATCCCCTCTCACTAATCACAGATCTTTTAGACCAACTTGACAATGTTCATCACTTCTTTAAGTTGGATCTCTGGTCAAATTACTACAAAGTGTAGATTACCAATGGTGATGAAGCCAAGACTACTTGCTTTACTCGCTATGGTGCATTTAAGTTCTTAGTCATGCCTTTCGGTCTTACCAACACCCACACCACCTTCTGCATACTCATGTTCAACATTTTCCATGATTTCTTTAATCGATTTGTTGTCATCTATCTTGATGACATTGTGGTCTATAGCGATACACTCGAAGAACATATTACCTACTTGAGAGGAATGTTTAAAGTCCTACAGTAGAACCAACTATATGTCAAGCTAGAGAAATGCTTCTTTGCCAAAGAAGAGATCCTCTTTTTAGGGCATCATATTGGCGATGGACAAGTTTGCATGGACCAAGAGAAGGTTTGTGCCATTGACAATTGGTCACCCCCAACCAAAGCAAAATAATTGCAAACTTTCTTAGGCCTCTCAAACTAGTACGTGCATTTTATTTAGGGGTGTTATAAAAAAGCAACCCCTTTAACCAACTTGTTTGAGAAGGATTGACCTTAGTGTTGGTCAGAACAATGTTAGAAAGCCTTTGCTAAATTGAAGGCAATGATTACACAAGAACTTGTCATTCGATTCTCGGACTACTCCCTGTCATTTGAAGTTCAGACTGATGCTTCAATTTTGCCACTAGGGGCATTCTCCATTGACCGCGCTCTTGGCACCATTACTTATTAGCTTCTCACTTTGTAATCAAAATAGACAATATTGCAACTAGTTACTTCAGTCTCAACCTAAGTTGTCCCCCAAGCAAGCTCGATGGCAAGATTTTCTTGCTGAATTTGATTATGTCTTAGAGTACAAATTTGGGCAAAATAATGTAGTTACTAATGCACTTAATCAAAAGGTCGAGTTAAATGAATTTGCTTTACTCCATCTTGTAAGCATAAGTTCTTGCTCCACTGATCTTCAGCATTGCATTCTAGCAGTGATAGAGAAAGATCCCTAGGTGTGCACCTCCTCCAACAAGTGAAAGAAGGTAAGAATCGAAAGTTTTGGCTTAACATTGGGTTACTTATGACCAAGAGCCAAAGAATCTATGTTTCAAAGAAGGATCACTTACCGAAACTCCTTGATGAGTGTCATGACACTCCTTGGGATGGTCATTCGAGCATCCATCTCACAATGGCCCTTTTGAAGCAAACATAATCTACCCTCATATGGGAGACGACGTCAAGGCATATGTTCAAACTTCTCTTACATGCCAACAAGATAAAGTGAAATATGACAAACCACGGTGCCTTATTGAATTATCGCAAGTACCACAAGGACCTTGGAAGCGTGTCTTCCTCGACTTCATTTGAGTGTTGCCTAAAGTTGGTGGATACGGATCGATCTTGGTAGTCATCAACCGTTTCTCTAAGTATGTTGCCTTCATGCTTGCTCCCCGGGCATTGTACAACTGAAGAATACTGCCACCTATTTCTAAAGAAGATGGGTGTTTTACTCACTTTTTTTGGACAGATCTATTTAAACTGCTTGGTTCCAAGTTGAAACTTTCCTCGAGCATGCATCCTCATACAATCGGCTAAACAAAGTGTGTCAATGCTATCCTTGAGGAATATCTACACCATTTTATAAATGCCAAGCAGAAGAATTGGGTCGGCCTCCTTGACATCGCCTAGTTCTCCTACAATTGGCAAAATATATCTCTCACCAACCATAGAACATTGAATTAGTCATTGGCTGCCAACCTGCAATGCCCCACACCCTTGCTCTGGGCTATACTGGCAATAGCCTCCTACCTTCTGCCTTGCTAAAGATTGGCACATCACCTCATACATTGTCGGCGAATATCTTGAGAAGGCTGCTACTCGAGCAAAGAAGTGAGCATATGACAGTCAACAAACTTCCACCTTTAGTGTGGGGGATCTCATGCTTGTTAAACTCAATCCTGCCCAACCCAACTCTTTTGTAAATTTTATAGAGGCCTTGTTTGCAAGTATGAAGGCCCCATACCCAACCTCCAACGGGTCGGGAAGGTATCTTACAAAGTTCAATTACCACCCTGGATGAAGGTCCACCCCATCTTCTATGGCTGTTGTCTAAAACCTTACCATGCCAACATTGAAGACCTCTCAAGAAACCATGTCACTTGTGGAAATCCCAAAGTCACCATCGATGTAAGAGTCCTAGAGGAGATCATCGCTGATCACGAAGTTGAATAAGGCAAGGAGAAAGTCCGTGAATTCCTCATCAAATAGAGGGGCCTTCCACACAATTGGGAGCCCAAAGAATAGTTTATCCACCAACATGATAATTAAGTCAAAGCCTACCTCATGTAGTAGATTTAATGAGGATGCCAACAGAATTGAGTATGGGAGCATGTCACGGACTACATTTCGAGCATCCTACCAATTCCCCTTTTGTTTTACTTACATGTATTTTTCTTTATTTTTTTATATTTTTCTTTGTTTATGTTTTAAGGTGCTATCATGCTTATACAACTACTTTGGTTGCCACCCTAGCCACATGCAATAAATCTCATGTGATATATAGGGGGAGGTGAGTTGCTAGTGATGTTGGTTAGAGTGTTCTTATACCCATTGCTTGTAAACTCTTTGATAGTGAATGCAACTTGATTTCTTGTTTTTGTTCATTCATTTCCGTGCAATGTGTCAGTCTCATTCCCCCTACCTTTTACTTTGTACGAGCATCTGCAAGTGATTAGTGCAATGCATTCATGCAAAGCAAGCCAATTGTCCTACAAAAAGGCGCACTTGTTGGGCTCCAAGCCTGCAAATGCTGGATAGTCGGCTGCCACATGGGTAGGTTCCTGACAACGTGAACCCAAGCTCATATAAACAGGGTTCAAGCCTAAAACTCTTTTGAAGTGTGGGATATGACAAATGCTCTTTAGCTCGAAACCAGAATGCCTCTTAAACTGGGTCCAATATGGGGCTTATGGCTTGATAATGAGTTTATTTTTTAATACAGATAATGATAATAATATTTTTACACTAAAATTTGTCCTTTCTTAGTCCAATTAAAAGTATGTGTAAACTTTTATTGGACATGATGTAAAATTACCAGCACCTTGTTGTGGCCTATTAATTGTTATTGTATGAATTTGTTTCTAAGCGTGTTGATTAACCTTTGATAAGTTTAAAAGGAATAACCTTTAATATCATGCTCTAACCATGTTGAACAATATCTTTAAAATGCCCCTATTCCTATAATTAAGTCTCTAACCATATCAGTCTTACAAAAATTAAAATCAGTGTATTGTTTTTTTTCTCTAAAGTTTATAAGCATTATTGTTGTTCTTATAGGTTTAATTTCACTTTATCATAAAATTTGATTGAGACAAAATTTATGTAAGTTTTAAGTGTACACTAACTTTTATAGAATAATTGTAGTGTAGACATGTGGAATATTAATTACAAAACCATTAGAATTACATATAGGATAAGGGCAATATTAAAAATAATAAAAAATTAATACAAGAGATAATAAAACCCAAATTAAATTTACACTAATATAAAATAATTATAGTGTTATGGGCTACATCTCGAGTTGGGTTAAGTGGGGTATCATGCCTGATCCAATAAATATAGTACCAATAATTTCTAAACTAAACTTCATATGAGTTGAGGTACAACATGAGATTATAACCTGACTTGTGATAGGACATGTACAGACTGACATGCCCAAGAACCTAAGATGGGACCTGACTTTTGGCATTCTTCTTGCAGCCAGAACCCAAACAAAAACATGAGATGTATCTTATACATAAAATATTAGATATGATCATGTCACTTCTCATCATGATTCGAATCTCAGAACACACATGCGCCACCTAGTCCCAAGCCGCAACAAATTATAGTTCACCATGAGGTAAATTCATAACATTAAAGAGATGACATTATATTAAATAATATGAAATAACACATAATTAACTAGAGTTAATTTCTCTTTATTACAACACACCATTGTATGAAAGTAAAAAATACTATAAATTTATAATAACATAAGTCCTAATTAAACATCTTAAAGTCTTCAACAACTCTTAAATTACCCCATTTGACAAATTTACATTATTACGCTCCAATTTACACTCTTCACGTATCAATTCGTCGATGACATCCAACACACATGCGTATTAGATACATATAAAAAGAAATAGTATTGTTACGGCCTGACTTTTTAAATTAACTTAAAAGTTTGAGTTTCGTAAAATTTGTAAGCGAAGAGGCCCTAGATCAACTGTGTATAAATAAGAAACCCTTAATAATATTAAAGTACAGAAGTACAAAATTTCAAATTTTAAGGCTATATACGTTGTGAAATCATGTCACTGTAAATATACAATTCATACAGAAATGTAGTTAAACAAAATCCGGCGTATCGGCCCCTTTTTCCACAAACCGATCTGCTATAGCCCCAAACTGGTATCTACACCTGCAATATCTAGGGTGGGTGAGTATAAAGTTTTATACCCAGTAGGTAGCATTTAATTTTACTAACATGTAGGGGTAAAATAAATCATATAACAAATTCATAACTTAGAATTTAAAGTCAAACCATTTGCATAGCTTAAAACAAATACATTTCATTCACATAATGTCGTCGATACTAAAATAACATACACCCGTGCTCATGGGGCAATGGGATAAAAAAAAGAGGGGTTTTTTCATGATACCCCAACTCCTGAGCATGCTAAAAGCCTCAATAGGCAATATCTAGGAGTAATGAACTCTGATAGTTCTTGGGTTGTGTACCAAAGAACTACCCTTCAAATTCCAAATTTTTAAAATGAACGGAATAACCAAATGATATTCAAATAATTGGTGCTAAAGTAATCTTGTAAGGGTGGACCTTCATCCAAACCCTAATGATATTTTAAACTAGTTAAAAGTAAGCTTTAGTGTATAACTTGAAGGGGGGGAAAAGAACGGAGCTTAGCCTTAACATAAAAATAGGATTTCGAACCACCTACCCCCATGAGACCTTCGCTCAAAATAGGCTTAAATGCAGCGGCCAACACCTCCCTTTGCGCTGAGATAGTCTCCTCATCCGGCTCGAGTGAGGCAGGCATAACCTCCCCTAGTGTTGGGACTAGGGCTGTCAATGGGTAATCATTTACCCGCCTCACCCGCTCACCCGATCAAAAATTCATGGGCGGGTAATTGATAAATGAGTAAAGGGTAATTTTACCCGCTCATTTATTATGTGGGTAGGGTATGGGTAATCCTTTATCCATACCCATTACCCAATTTAATATAATATATAATACCCATTACCATAAAGACCCTTGTTTAATTGTTCATATATACCTATAATTTGCCCACTACCCTAGCCTAGTAACCCACCCAGTCTAGTTCAATGCCCAAAGCAAGTGTCCCACCCCAGGCCAAAGAAACTCTAAATCCTAATTGACTTATTTTCTTTTGATCGACCAGGGGGTTGGCAAACAGGGGCCTAGGGCAATGATGCAATGTTTCTTCTCCATTTTGTACTTTCATTGGAATATTTTGTAATTTCATTGTGATACATTGTATAGTAGGCTTTTAAGAAATATGTATAAACTTATAATGCAAACATCTTACAGAGAAAATGGAAGAGAACTAGGTAAATCTTTTGTCTTTACTTTTTATGTAAAGAAAGTGTATCTTGTAGCATTTTGGAATGATGAGCTAGAGAATTTGGAGTAATGGAAACATCTTTAAGTCTTGATTTTTTTAATTATTTAAGTTTATATAAGGTGTTAGATTCTTATTATGTTTTATTTCTTTATATGAATTGTGAGGTCCTTATGAGTTTATATTGGATAGACTTTTAACATATATATTTGTTATTATTTTTGTTTATTGACTAGCTGGTCGTTTACCTATTACCAGCCCATTTACCCAATAGGTAATGGGTAATGGGTAGGGTAAGGGTAATGAATGTGAAATGGGTAATGGGTAGGGTATGGGTAAACTTTCTGAAAGCGGGTATGGATAGGGGTAAAGCCTTACCAACCCAAACCCTACCCATTGATAGCCCTAGTTTGGATAGTCTTCGCTTCTCGCCTGTTAGAAAAGCTAGCTCGAAAAATGGACCCTCTCATGATGTCAGGTACCTTGGGATTGGGTAAAATAGGTTTTTGAATGGGTGAGAAATGGCGTAGAAATGCCAGTTTAAAGCTTAGAAACGGGTGTAAAACAAAGGAAAAGGGAGGAGAAAGGGGGTAGGGGTGAGTTGGGAACCGCCCTCCTCCCTCTCCTTAAATAGAGGAGAGCCTCCTTTGGATGCATCCCACGTGGTGTGCATCCAACCGTAAACCCAAGGTATGGGTTGACGTGTAGGCTAGCCTTGCGGCTAGCCTTCGGTTTCAGGCTAGCTTGCGGTTAGCCTGAAAGAAGGCCTGATGTGGCAGGCATTACGATAGGTTTACCTGCCACAAATGCGGTAGGTGAGCTGATGCTTGACGCCAGTGCTTCAATGCTGGTTGTGACATCATTATTATTTTTTATATTTTTGTTTTAAATGTTAAACAAAAATTAAAATTTTAATTGGGCATAACTTTTTACTCCGAGCTCAGAATAGCATGTTCTTGGTACTGTTGGACTCGTGTCGATAAGTCATTTGAAACAAAACCCCACAAGGATATGTTTTCTTGTGAAAGTAACGTGGGTCCTACCCATGACACGCTTAATGAGGTTGTAGTCTATGATCTCGATGTTGCATTCTTAGGCTCGTTACAACCAACTCTCTGAGCCCTATGAATGATCTAAAAGGTTTAAAAGAAGATTAAGGCTAAAACAACGCCAATTTGATACACAACGTTTGTTGGGTTGAAAACTCAAAATAAGTTCAAATTTTATTTTTCCAAAATTTTCAGGGTGTTACAATATACTCCCCTTACAAAAATTTTGACCTTGAAATTTGAATATCATTTAAACCATGAACAATTCGGGATATTTCTTCAACATTTCATTCTTTGATTCCCATGTTGCCTCTTCTGAGGAATGATGCTGCCACAGAACATTCACCAACGAAATTCTTTTTGTCCTGAGGATCTCTTAAATCTCTTATTTTCGATCCAAAATCTTAATTGGCTTCTTCTCAAAGGACAAATCTCGCCTTAGAGTAACAAATGTTTGGTCGAGGACGTGAGAGGGGTCCCGAACGTACTTCCGAAGCATGGATACCTAGAAGATGCTATGGACACCATCAAGCTGCGGGGGTATGGCTAGCCTGTAAGCCACCGAGCCTATCCTTTCAAGGATCTCAAAAGGACTCGTAAAACGTGGGCTTAACTTGCCTTTAATGCCGAAATGCACAACCCCCTCGAGTTGGAGATTTTCAAAAGTACGTGATTGCCTACACTAAATTCGAGATCCTTCTACCTTTTATCAGCATAACTCTTTTGACAACTTTGTGAGTTTTACCTTATCTGCACACTGCTACAAGAACTCTGATTTTAGCAATGGACGTTCTCCCACCTCACTCAAGCACGTTGGAGATCTTCAAGGTCTCCCATACAAAGCTTTGTAGGGAGCCATGCCAATGCTAGAGGGAAAGCTATTGTTGTAAGTAAACTCAACCAATGGTAGATGATCGTCCCAATTACCCTTCCATTTGATAGTGCATACTCGCAACATGTCTTCCAATATTTGAATAGTCCTCTTTGACTAGCCATCAGTTTATGGGTGGAAGGCAGTACTAAACTTGAGACTGGTGTTGAATTCTTGTTGGAGTCATTGCCAAAATTTAGATGTAAATCAGCTATCCTTATCTGAGATGATGGATAGAGGTACTCCATGCTGACTCACAATCTCTTTCACATATAGCTTCGTTAACAACTCTAAAAAATACTTCTTTCTTAATGGAAGGAACTGAGCACACTTTGTGGGTAGGTCAACTATGACCCAGATTGACTCGTGACTTTGAATCGTCCATGGTAAACCTGAGACAAAATCCATGGTAATATGTTCTCATTTCCACTCTAGGATTTCCATGGATTGGAGGCTTCCTAAAGGTTTCTGGTGTTCGGTCTTAACCTGCTGGCACGTCAGGCATCTAGACACATAATTTCCAATGTCTCTTTTCACTCCATTCCACCAAAAACTTCTTTTCAAATCACATTACATCTTTGTCCCTCCAGGATTGATGGTATACCAAGATTGATGAGCTTCATGTAGGAGCTCTTCCCTTAACTCGAGTATAGATGGAACCACCAATCTTCCTCGAAAACGGATACCATTGTTAGGGGTTATAGTGAAATATGGTTTCTCCAATAGTGCTTGTACATCTTCGATATCTTGTTAAGCCTTAAGGATGTGTTCAATCATTATAGATTTAATGGTTAAATTTTCAATGAAAGATTCCTTATTTTTCATTGCAACTTGGGCTAGAAGTTAATTGTTTCCTCCAAAAACCTCCATTCCTTCACAAGTATATGTGCAACCCTTCTTTCCTCGATCCACCTCCTTTACCTCATATTAAGGTCACTCTGAGAAAAGATATACTTTAAACTTTGGTGGTCAGTAAAGACTTTGAATTTCTCTCCGTATAGATAATGCCTCCAAATTTTCAATGCAAAGACTATGACTGCCAACTCTAAGTCATAAGTGGGTCGTTGACTTCATGCCTGTTCAGTTGTCATGAAGCATATGCTATCACTTTCCTGTGTTGCATCAACAAGCAACCAAGACCTTTACTAGAAGCATCACTATAAATAACAAACCTCCACTCCCTGATGGTAAGGCCCAAACTGGTGCAGTTGTTAGCTTTACCTTCAGCGCTTGAAAACTCTTCTCACTGGCCTCATCCCAAATGAACTTTACCCCTTTTCTAGTTAACTTGGTCATGGGTAGGGCAATACTAGAAAACCCATTTATGAGCCTTCGGTAATACCCTGTAAAGCCGAGAAAACTTTGAATTTTCGTGACGGTCTTAGGTTTTTCCCATTTTAGTATTGCTTCTATTTTGTCTCGGTCAACGAAGACTCCGTCTTTTGAAATGACATGACTCAAAAAGATAACTTGTTCCAACCAAAATTCACACTTCCTTAGTTTACAATATTGCTAATGGTTTTGCAAGGTCTGTCAAACCATTTGTAAGTATTTTTGGTGTTCGTCAAGAGAAGATGTCACGCCCCGGCCATGCCCGACCCGAGCCGAACCCGGTCCAAGGGCCGGTCAAGCGCGCGGGGGCAACGAAGTGAAAATTGAGAAATGTTCTAGCGGAAGACTTAACCCTAACCACGGGCGATTAACAGCAACACGGAGTGTGCACAATCCTTTGAGCAAGAGTAAATAAAAGGGAAAGAAAAGGTGTTGCTTAACACAAAGTAAACAACAATCTCAAACCCACAAGCTTAGTTTAAGTAAAGCCCACACCGGCTCAAAATAAGTCATAAGCAAACATAACTGTAACATGTGACATAAATCCACAACAAAGAACCCTACACATAGGTTCTAACATAAAACATGAAACAAAATGAAGGAAAGTCACGCAACGATCTCCATCATCACACCCAAGCTACCTCTGACCTTTCCTCAAAAAGGCAATCCTGTCCGTCTGCGTGTCGCACCACGCAGCCCCAAATCAAAACACAAAAGAGGGGTGAGTTTTAACACTCAGCAATGGTTTTAATATCACTGTCAACGTAGAAAATACGATAGCTTAGAAATGAGATCGTTTCAGATCAAAAATTTACATGGTGCATCACTTTCTGATCACACATTCATATCACTTAACACTGCATAAAAATGCATAATTCAACCCGCATGGATGTATCTCTAGCAAACATATTCCCACATGCATTCACATCATAACCAATCCCGCATGGACGTATCTCTAACATACATATTCCACATGCATAACATCAAAATCAGCATGCATGGATGTATCTCTAACATACACATTCCACATGCATAACATCAAAATCAACATGCATAGATGTATCTCTAACATACATATTCCACATGCATAACATCAACATCAACATGCATGGATGTATCTCTAACATACATATTCCACATGCATAACATCAACATCAACATGCATGGATGTATCTCTAACATACATATTCCACATGCATAACATCAAAATCAACATGCATGGATGTATCTCTAACATACATATTCCACATGCATAACATCAACATCAACATGCATGGATGTATCTCTAACATACATATTCCACATGCATAACATCAACATCAACA
This sequence comes from Saururus chinensis, assembly GCA_035235625.1. NCBI lineage: Eukaryota > Viridiplantae > Streptophyta > Magnoliopsida > Piperales > Saururaceae > Saururus > Saururus chinensis. Next base: position 42,561,971 of record CP141142.1, on the reverse strand, counting down.
TGCATGGATGTATCTCTAACATACATATTCCCACATGCATAATGTTATCACAATCAACCTCCATCAAGGAGTAATCACACATTGACGTCACACAGACGGGAGCATAGACAACGCCACGAAGGCGTGTCATGGTACAAAATTCTACACAAGAATTCAAGAAAGATCGGGGTTGTCAATCCCTAATACTGCTCGCCCTGGACGATCCTGGCCAAGGATGTCCCATTCTCACACAGAGAATCTAGAGCAGGGGTGTTCGCCCAGGGACATCTCCTGCGGAGGGAAGAGCCCGGGTTCTCACACAGAGAACCCTAGAACACGTGGTAGCGGGGTGCACACGACATACCACACTGGATTCTCAGGGTCCAGATGACACACATAATGATATTCTCACATATCCGCAAGACAAGTACACAACTCGTCCCCACATCATTCCATTAAACAAGACTCAACCCGGGGAGTGCACTCATTCCACACAGGAACTTCAAATCGTTCCACACAGGAACTTCAAATCGTTCCACACAGGAACTTCAAATCGTTCCACACAGGAACTTCAAATCAAAATATGTCCTTTCGGACCAATCAACTTGCGATTAATCCACGACCGATAAACCCGGCACGCAATTCCATCACATTGCATCCAATCAGTCAAATTCGATTAATCACGATGAAGCCTCAATTGGAAATCCATTTTCATGATGCGTGCAACATGGTACATGCGTGGGCAAAGCATACATGAACCCTAATCATGATAAGTGCTCTCACCAGCCCCTAATGCATCATTCATAATCACGATATTAAGCTTCAACATCATTATTTAACCCCCACATGTGTGTGTGTAACTAGTAGAAGCCTTTCACATGATGCATATTAACATGCTTGAAAATCAACTCACCACCACACTACACATGTGAATTTCTACCTAAACATGAATTCCAGCGGAAATCATAGTAGAAGAATCGTTGAAATCATAGTTAAATTCAAAACTCAACCACAAAGGCTAAACACCTATAACATCCCTCATTTCATCATTGAGTCATGGCATTCACCAACATTCACACACCATTAATCACAATTTATCATGACAAATCTGTCCAACAATGATTGTAGTCCTTCTGAAATATGCTTAACCAAAGGGAAACAACTATTCATAATTTCAAAATAACGATTCCAACATCATGCCACAAAACATAAGTCATTCCACCATCACTAAGCATATATCTCAACTCCATAAACTCAATAGCATGCATTTCCAGTAGCCTAACATAGCTTAAAACACTCCACATTCATATAAAATTGGCAAGCTAAAGTGGAATCATCAAAATAGGCATCATACACACAACATACAATTTCCTGTGTAGCCGATCGATCGCCCTTCAGGCCGTTCGATCGGTTACACGCAAAATTTTCAAATTTTCAGTTCAGCCGATCGATCGCCCTGCAAGGCCGATCGATCGCCAACACGGCAGAACAGTCATCTTCTTCCTTTCGCAAAATCAAACCGAGACACCATAGATAACACTTCAAATCCACATCTACCACCCTAATCATCATCAAAAGTCCTCCTTGACTTCCAGAATATCAAACCAAACCATAATAATGCAAAACCCTAAGAAATCGGGATTAAATAATTCCATTTTCTAATCTTACCATTAACACACTAAATTAAGCAAACCATTTCGAAATAAGCCAAAAATGAAGAGTTTTACCATGGATAAACAGAGATTTCGAATACCCATTACCTCAGCACTTGATTAAGCTCGGATTGAAGAGTCACCCTTCTTGAATTCCTTGAAAACACAATGAGTTTGAATTAAACACCAATAGAAATCGATTTACTTAAGAAATCCTTAATTAAATCTTAGATCTAGGGCTTGTTGGTAGTAAAAATCGAATTTTGAAAGTTAGGGTTTGTAGTAAAACACAAATCAGTAGCTTTTGATGGTCAAAAACGAATTGAATCAAGGGGAAAATGGTAGATTTAGAAGAAATTAAGAGAAAAGCCCTGGATTAGTGCTTAATTAGAGCAAGCTTACCTTAATCGGCTTCTAATTCGGGCCTAAGTGGGGATTAGGCCAGACCTCCTTCCTTAGAATATTCCCAAAAATGGAAATGGCTCTGGTTTGCCCTTTTATAGTAAGGGTTGGGGTAGGCATAGGTAAGTTTTGGGGTGTACATATGAAAAGTAGGCTAAAAGTGGTTATTTTGCAAATTTAAGCACGAATTAAGCCTAATAAAATTCTGAAAATTTTTGTGTGACCTTAAGTATATGTCTAGGTTCATTTGACACAAAAATAAAATTTTCGACCGTGGGGCCCACAGGGGTCCCGCCAAAACCCTAATTTTTGGGAAAATAGTGAAAATTCCGAAAAATCTCAAAAATTCACATTTGGTTTAAAATCACTTAAAACCACTAATATTGAAGTTAATTTTGGTTAAAACCATCACAAACTCTATTTATTTACAAAATCATCGAATAAGATCAGAAAACACGTAAATTGCACGATAACCCATAATTAAATAAAAATCAAAACCGGTTTAAAGATGAGGGTCCTTACAGAAGATGAGTAAACTAAAATGCCATCAACAAACACAATCACAAACTTGCCCAAGTAGGCACAAAAGACTCTATTCATGAGGTCCATGAAAGCAGCTGAGGCATTTGACAACCCGAACGGCATTCCTAAAAATTCATAGTGTCCGTATCGGGTACGAAATGCTGTCTTAGAAATATCCTCGCCCTGAATTCTTAATTGATGGTAACTAGACCTCATATCTATTTTTTAAAAGACTTTGGCAACTTGGAGCTGGTCAAACAAGTCGCCAATTCGGGATAAGGGGTCTTTGTTCTTAATAGTGAGGTATTCAACATCTGATAGTCTATACAAAGTCTTAGAGACATGTCCTTTTTCATGAAGAGGACTGGTGCTCCACAAGGTTAGACGTTGGGTGGGTCGGATGAATCCTTTATCTAATAAATCCTATAATTGATCCTTCAATTCTGCAAGAGCCATTCAATATAGGGCCTTAGAAATAGGTGTTGTCTCTAGTATTAAGTCAATAGTAAAGTTTATTTCCCTTTTTGGTGGAAGTCCAACCAAATCATCAGGGAAAATATAAGGGAAGTCTCAGATAATGTCAATTTCTTCTAATGTGGCAATTGAGTTCTCCTTAGTCACAATACTGGCAAGGTAGGCCTAACATCCCTTAGTCATCATTTGATGAGCTTTAATGGCCGAAATGAAGTAAGACCCTAAATAATCCCTCAACCCCTAAAAGATAAAATCTTTCTCTCCTGGTTCACTAAAAATGACTCTTTTTTTAAACAGTCTACCAAAGCTCCACTAGATGCTAACCAATTCATTCCTAAGATGACATCAAGGTATGTCATGCCTAAAAGAATTAAATCAACACTCAAGCTTTTATTTTCAATACTAATCGGCATGCCTTGCAAAATTTTTTGGGTAACTAGAGTTTTTCCGATAGAAGTAGACACTTAAAGACAAAATCTTAATTCTATGATAAGATAACTGGTACTTAAAGCAAAATCCCTTGATATAAAAGAGTGATTCAACCCTGGATCTATAACTACTCTAGCAATCTTATCTAGGATTAGAAGAGTACCTTGGATGAAGGCATTAGAAGTTGGAGCTTTCGCGGCTGTGATGGCAAAGACTTGGCCTTGGGCCTTGGGTTTCTGGTTGGCCTTGGGCTCTTCCTACTCCTTTTTTGAGCAATCTCACATCTTGTGCCTTAGATTGTCATATGAGAAACATCATCCCTCTACAAAGTAACATGGGCCGCGACCGCGAGGATGGAAACGGTTACACTTGGCACATTTCTCCATCTTCTTTTTGTCTGAGGATTGAGCTTGAGGGGTAAATGCTTTTTGGAACTTTAGATTCTCAGAATGATTATTAGATTGAAATTTTCTCTTCTTAACATCGGGATTTGAGCTGATGTTCTAGCTATGCTCCTTGCGTTCCTCAAGGAATTCTTTATGGTCTTGCTCCAAGATAGAGGCCAATTCTACCACTGTAGCGAAAGTGGTAGGTTGGAACCCCACAACCCGGTTCCTCGGGCCTCTTACAAACTTCTTTGCTCTTTTTACTTCAGTGGGGCAAGCGTCTGAAGCAAAGTGTTGCAACTAGACGAATTTATTCTCATATTGCCCCATTGTCATTCCTCCTTGCTAGAGGTCTAGGAACTCTTTCAACTTTTTCTCTTGAACATGCAGGGGAAAGTACTTATCGTACAACACCTCGTGGAAATGCTCCCACTTAATATTATTACTATTAGGGAAGAAATTTCTCTTTTCAGTTGACCACCAAAAGGCAGCTTCTTCAGTCATGGTGAAGGTGGCCAACGACACTTTCTGATCATCCGGGACCTTCATCACATTATAAATTCGCTCGCATTCAAAGTCCACTTTTCCGTGGCCTCAAGGTCATCCTCTTTGATGAAGGTTGGCACAAGATTTTAAAATAGATCAGGTAAATTCCTCTCGCCATGACTACTTTCTCCTACCTTGTTGGTTGGAGTGATTTGATAGCCCTAAGTCTGAAGACGTTCTGTCATTCTTTGCATCATTAACTCAAGGAAGTTGGACAGTGTCCTCCATTTCTACCATCCCTTGATTTGTAGTATCTACGAGGGTGGACCTGTCTAATGGCATCGGCTAAACACGAGTTCAAAATAAAAATTTTGAGTGACCACAACATTAAGTTTTTTTCATAAATGCTTCAAAGTTTGATACAAACCTAATAATTTTTCTACTGCAAAAGATGTTAGGTAAACAAGCTAAAAGATACATACATAAAATAGTGGTTAGTTAAACTAACTGATAGAGATTAGCAAAAGAACACAACTCTATTCTAAGAGTTGTTAAGGTACTCAGATAACCAAGTGACTACCACTACCCGCCTTTAGCTTTGGGCAATGTAGTCAAAGTGGTTTGGACGCCCACAAAGCAGGCACCTATTGCCAACAAGGTACCTATTTTGTGGAGGTTTTGAAACCTTAAGGTGTTGTTGGGCCACATTCTCACTTTCTTCCAACGTATTCTTTGTCGACATGGGCACCTATAACTCCCTAGATGGGAGTTGTTCGTCCTCGACTAAGGACCATTCCCTCCTATGTCCATCCACCCGACTCTCTACCTCGTCATCCTCAAATGGCTCTTCTTCTGACTCCACCATAAAAGGAGTCATGGATGAGTCGGATATGATGTATACTTCTACTCCGTTATCACCGGGGGTGTGGCAAGGGTGTAGGAAACATATTCTTCTGCTACATCACAAGGTGTAGGGGAAGGGTACACCTCTACCACATCGCTCGAGGATGCTGGGGTATAGGTCACATCAGTGTTGGTCGATATCACAATCAAGGTGTCAGCCCAACTTTTTTCCTTACTACTATTGGCATACACAGCAGGAGAGTAGGGGATCGTGGAATTGCCGGTGTCTGAAATCTCGATAATCATAGGGTCCTCTTTGCGCCTTGCCCATGTTGGTAAGGGCAATTTGCGCATCAGGAGTTGAACAAGGAGCCCGCAATGTGCTTCATTCTTGACTTACCCATTTGCTTTATTTTAAACAAAACACACAAAGTTATTTAAGTAACTTAAAATAAAATAAGAATGACACTTATATTTATGCTAATCAATTTAGTTACTCGCTTATCGACAGTCGTACCTCGGGCTTTGATACCAATTATTACTACCCGACTTTGTAGATCAACTTAAAAGTCAGAGTTTCGTAAATTTTGTAAGGGAAGAGGGCCCGGATCAACCGTATATAAACAAGAAACCCTTAATAATATTAAAGTACAAAAGTACAAAATTTCAAAACTTAGGGCTATATACACCATGTAATCATGTCAACATAAATATACAATGCATACAAAAATATAGTTAAACTAAGTCCGGCGTATCAGCCCCTTTTTTCATAGACCGATTTGGTATAGCCCCAAACTGGTATCTACACCTACAATATTTGGGGGTGGGTGAGTATAAAGTTTTATACCGAATAGGGAGCATTAAATTCTACTAACATGTAGGGGCAAAAGAAATCGTATAACAAATTCATAACTTAGAATTTAAAGTTAAACCATTTGCATAGTTTAAAACAAATACATTTTCTTCACAGAATGTCGCCGATACTAAAACAGCATATACTCATGCTCATGGGGCAACGGGATCAGAAGAAGAGGGGTTTTCCCATAATACCCCAACTCCTAAGCGCACTAAAAGCCTCAATAGGCAATATCTAGGAGTAATAAACTCTGATAGTTCTTGGGTTACGTCCCGAAGAACTACCCTTCAAATTCCAAATTTTTAAAATGAACGGAATAACCTAATGATATTCAAATAATTGGTGCTAAAATAATCTCGTAAGGGCGGACCTTCATCTAGACCCTAACGATATTTTAAACCCGTTAAAAGTAAGCTTTAGTGTATAACTTGAAGGGAAAAAAAGAATGGAGTTTAGCCCTAACCCGAAAATAGGATTTAAAACCACCGACCCTTGTGAGGCCTTCACTCGAAGTCGGCTTAAATGCGGCGCACGACACATCCTTTTGTGCTAAGATAGTCTCCTCGTCCGGCTCAAATGAGGCAGGCAAAACATCCCCTAGCACTGGGACAGCCTTCGCTTTTGGCCCAGGAGTGGCAAACAGAGTCTCATCTTGCCCTGGGTTGTTCTCACCTTTTAGAGAGACTAGCTCAAAAAACAAACCCTCTCACGACGTTAGGTACCCTCTAATTAGGTAAGACAAGTTTTTGAATAGGCGGAAATGAGCGAGAAATAGTGTAGAAACGCCTATTTAAAGCTTAGAAACGGGTGTAAAACAAAGGAAAAGGGAAGAAAAAAGGGGTAGGGGCAAGTTCGGAACCCCCTCTCCTTAAATAGAGGAGAGCCTCTGTTGTGGCATGCATCCAACCTTCAACGAAGGTATGGGTTGACATGCAGGCTAGCCTGCGGTTTCAAGCTAGCTTGAGAGAAGGCCTACTACCATGACCTACTGCAAACGTGGCAAGTGAGCTAACGCCATCTGGTGTCAACCTGCTGAGATCATTATTATTTTTTATTTTTGTTTTTAATGTTAAACACAAATTAAAAGTTCAATTAAGCATAACTTTTTTTTCCGAGCTGAGAATAGCGTGTTCTTGGTACCATTGGAATCGTATCGGTAAGCCCTTCAAAATAATACCACACATCCCGTGAAAGCAATGTGCGTCCTGCTCATAACACGCTTAATAAAGTTGTAGTCTACAATCTCAGTGTCCAAAATTTGCGTTGTTAGGCTCGTTACAACCGACTCTCCAAGCCCTATGAATGATCTAAAAGGTTTAAAAGAAGATTCAGGCTCAAACAATGTCAATTTGATATACAATGCTTATTAGGAAAAAAAATTCAAAATAAATTCAAAGGTTTATTTTTCCAAAATTTTTGGGGTGTTGCAGTTATCCCCTGAAGGGTGAACATATCACGCTTAATAAAAGAAATCAAATACAACCGAACTTGAGAAACAATTGTATTTTTTTCCTTTACCCAAGCTTACGCAATATAGTACTTGACCCAATCCAAATCCAGGCAATCTAGGGGTTTCCATCCGGGTTGGGTTTTCCAATATTGCCATATGCAGTGTACACGTGGGCAATATTAATTAGTATTATATATAGGACAAGAGCAATATAGAAAATAATAAAAATCTACATAGATAACTAAGGGTATACAAAATCATAAAATTTATCATATAACCCTTTCCCACTTTTAATAGATATAAGAAGTATAATTTGATTATGTAGAGGTAGTATACAGGATAGAATAAGAATAAAATAGTTAAGGGTAATTTAGAAAATAATAAAAATCTATCCGACCACCATCTCGCTTTTAATAGTAAAATGATTTTTTCTTTAAATTTTCACTTTACATTTTTAAAAAAATTATTCAATTTTAACATGATACTCATTTCTATTAATTTATTTTTCTTGCATCCACTTTTTCGATTTTGTAGTAGAAATTCAATGTTTGTGAGGCTTGCGCCTCATGCAGCAAGGCTTACGCGTCACCTTTTACTCACATGGATCGCCATTTAAAGCATTATTTTTGGGTATATAGAAAGAAAACAGAAAGGTACAAAATAGTGATAGCGAGAGGAGTAAGGGAGGTGGACGTATCCCAATAGAACAACTTAAAAAGAAATTTTGGCAGCTTGAGGAACAAATAGCAGGAGTAATTTTCAGGGGCATGACGAGCCAAACAGTTTGCTACGTGATTCTGGTATCTGTGCACATGTTGAATATTGGATGCAAGCCTGGATGCACAAGGGGAGTGAAAGACTCCTTGCTGAGAATATCAAAAATATTTTGAAAATCTCCCTAGATAGTAACGTGGGTTAGTTTGAGATAATGAATCAACTCCAAACCGAGGAGAACTCCACCTGCAACACCTAATTGCGTGGATTGTTTGAAGGAACCATCAAAATTGAGTCACCGTATTAGAATCTCCTGGGCTCCATTTGAGAAAAACCTGAGTATATTTAAGTTTTACAAGAGATGAAGAATATTTGACATGGCACATATGCAGGAACCTCAAATAGAGCCGCCGAATATTGGCTTCTATAGATGTGGGAGAAAATATTTTGTTCCGAAAGAGAACATCATTCAAGCATTCCATATGAACCACATGAAAATGAGAGAACTTTAAATTAATAACGAAGCTGGAAGGCTTCATTATAGCTGCAATTTGTGCATACTCAAATAAGATATATAATCATGAACGAAAGTAATAGTTGTTGGAATGCACAAATTAGACATTTGGTTCAACACAATTTGAGTAGCAAAACAATTGAGAAAATATGACATTGCTTTGTCACATTAGTGCCTAGTCTTTAGACAAGTTTAGAGCCGTATGATATTAACTTAAAGGATTTAGCTGCTAATAATTTGACAAGTACAACAACCTTTTACTTGTGTATGTATAAACTTCTTATTGACAAAACCTTAAACTACAAAAGAACCAACTTCCACTATTATTAGTATAGATAGATACAAGAGCTGCACCCACACACTTTGGACATAACTCCACCCAACAAAAAATTATAGAAAACGGACATCATATATTGTCATCTCATAAGCTTACTTCTGTGGTCAGGTGTCTGCTGGTTTTGTAACGTTAGCAGTGGCATTACCCTCTTCCATAATGGATTCTCTCGTACCCACCACCTGCTGTAACTGGATACCCACTGAAGGCTTATTACTTGCTTGGGAAGAACCTTCCACACCATTTGCAAGTTTCAGCCCCTGCCTTTTCCTCACCTTCTGCGCCCAGCCAACTAAACCTTCTTGCACGTGTTCATCGAATATGGCCTTCTTGAAAGAACTTCCCATCTGCATAAGCAATCATAGAAACCAATCTTACGGATGAAAAGTTTTAGATACATAGGGAACACTGGTAAGAGAGTTAAACACCGAAAACAAACCTGAGTGACAATTGCATACAATGGCAGCGTACTGTAGCTGCATACAAGCTGAATAATCACCCTGAAAGCCCCCAATGAAATATATGTGAATGCTTAACACGCATATATTTAAGTAACGTCCATTAGAAGGAAGAAAGCTATACCCAATTATTAGTCTAGGGATTATGTAGCGAGTTTGTCCCATAATGCAGGAATCAAAACCATAAGTGGTCTGTAAACACAAAAACAATCAGTGCTAGAAGTTAAATTGGAGATATACAATGTCCAAGCACAGGAAATCCCATTTCGCTATTTTGAGGACCCATAACTAGGTTTAAGTGCTAGATGTCCTAGAAAATTTTCATGGTTGCTCACCAAAATCCAGAAGAAAAATGCAATCTCGAAAGCATTTTGGAAGAGGATGAAATGAATCAAGTAGAGAACAATTCGCGGCCGATGGAACCAGAAGTGATCATCAGAAGGCTGAACCACCAATTCTCCTTCTATTGCTGTATGCTTTTCCGCCACATCATGGGCTAACTGCGTAATGACATGCTCCAGCTTGGCCCCAACAGCAAGCAGAAGCTGCAAAAAACGGAAAGCAAATTAAAAACAATTAGCATAGCAGAAATGAACTTTTATACGCATATTATTATGTTTACGAGAACCAAGATATAAGTTGCACAAAGAACAGGGGGAGAGTTCCACAATAGAAGATAGTTTTTTAGTGAACTTTATGCAAGTTAAGTTAGCTAACATAAAGATGTCGTACAATGGCCTAACAAAAATACTGAACACGATTTAAGGGAAGATCAGGTGTGCTTACAATCAATGGAATAAACGCTATCCAAAAATATGTATGCCACCCTGCATCACAGAATAAGGAAAAAAAGGTTCTCTGTATGAGACTAAAAAAGAAAGATGACACAGCTGATCATAGAAATTTGCTAACTTCAGTGTTTAATGGTGTTGCAGCATAACAAAGGAATGATAATTGAGGACGTTTAACAGTCAAAGCCATTAGCAACCAACTCAAAAATGTTTTCTTTTTTATAATAAAGTAAACAAAAACACAAACTAAATCCTCACGTGGAACTTACCATCAACATTCAGCACCAAAAAAATGACGACAAATATCCAAAGGTACCAGCTGCATTAAGAGAAACCGTATAAGCATGGAGAACTTCGCACATGAAAAGTTTGGGAATTGCACATGATCTTGACAAATGTTTGATACCTTATACCAACAACTTTCTTGAAGTCAGCTTCCAGGGCTCGTATCATGTACTTGTGAAAATTTAACTTCGGGTTTCCCCTGCAATGCATCTGTAACAACAGAAAATTAGTTCATAAAATGGTTATACATTTCATTTATATTAGCAATTTTCTTTCAGTTATGTAACTTCCATTCTCATTTTGGAAAAGTGACAAATTTAACTTATCAAAATCAAGCATATTCACTATATCATAATAAATATCAGGAATGGATTGTAGAAACCATAAGTTTACCATAACGAAACCGAGTCGCAATGTGATGTAATCTGATTTGGTAACAGCTGGATAGAACTGTTTGATGAAAGAATGCTGCGGAGAAGATAAAAATTATGGTTACAACTAAAAACGATTGAGAAGTGTCATCTACATGACTGTGATCCAATTCTTCTTCTATGTCCTTTCTATACCAAACATAAAGGTGCAAAAAGTATCTGTAACACATACATTATGGAACACAAATAATAGCTCAATAAATATCATTTGATTCCTTAACAGTGATTAACATAAAAGACACTTACCAGCCAACTGAGTATAGCTGAATCTCTCCCAAAGCCACGAAAGTGCTCCCTAATAAAAGTGTGTTGATGCACATGGGTGACTTTGTTCCTCAGCACTTCAGAGATTGTTTGGAATGCGTGAGTAAAAAATGGAAAAACACCGCTGATTATCTTTCCTAAATACAAATACAACACTAAAAATAATACAGGGAGCAGAAAATCATACCCTGGTCTGTGTCGTATTTGTCTTTGGCAATAGAGTCTTCCCAATGCTTCCATTCACGAATCTTCAATATATCGAAGCAAATATCAACATCGTCATGCAACAAACACATTCGAACAAAACTAGATTCACGAAGAAGTATATGTAAGAGGAAATGGAATTTACAAGCCTACCTTTGCCCCTCCCAGAATCATTGTCAGGAGACTGAACACTACGTGGACGATAGCCAACACAAAAATGAAAATGTGAAGCTGATGGAGAGCTTCCGTAGATAGCAATGGCACCTTGCCCTGATTGTCCCAATAAATTTTTTAAGGAAAAACAGACTCAAACTTTTTAATACCAGCAGTTAAACAAGGATCTTAAACCAAAAGAAGAAAAGCCCTCGTGTTTCTTACTTCTGAACAGCGGTGTCCTGTCGCTGCTCCAGCGAGCAAGCGTCTCCCGCCACCACCCAAGATGCCGGAATGAAAGAAAGCCTGAAAGTGGGCAGTCTCTTTCTGGGCACCTCCACTTTCCCTTTTGCAGGGAAGGAGGTGGCGGGTGAGATGCTCCGGGATGCATATCCGGGCGATAGTCCCTTGAAAGACCGTTAGCAGCAGAGAAATGAAACCCAGAAGCATCAATTCTGCATCAGCCAAAGTTCCAAAATTTACTAATAATATAAATGACCATTCTTCCGATCACATGTTTTAACAGGGTTGACAATCCGGATTTTCCTTGATTAGTTCATTTTTTAGAAAAAGTGGAAAAATGAAATAGAAGGAACACGGACAGAATCAGGCATCTAACCTTCCTTCACCTTCTGTAATGCTTCAAACAGGGGCTTCTGGTTCTTCTTCTTCAAATACTGCAACAAATACAGAAACATGGAAGAATCAAACAACTTTTACATTGCAAAACGCAAGCTAAATGGAGAAAAAGTCCACAGAGAAGCTCAGTTGCCTGAAACACAAAACGGGTCGGTCTCCGTTTCACTGACCTTCCCAAAGAAATGGAGGACTCGCTCAAGGGCGAGGGAGATGACGACAATAACAGAGCAAACAGAGGCCACCACCCAGGTGGGCGTATACTCCAACGGGGTGGAGTCCTCCCCTCCACCACCCGCCATCTCTCTCTCTCGTCTCTACCAAACCACTGGTATATTCTCCTACAGAAGCAGCAGCAATCAACCAGTGAGAAGAACAAGCTAAGGAGTCAGTCAAGTGGGTCAGGAAGCACAGAGATAGATAAGCTGCTTCGAGGGTGGGTGGCGTTAATGGCGGAAAATAAATAACGCGTGGAACTTCCGGCAAAAGATCCACCAAGGGAAGGGTACTGATAATCTTCCACCAGAACATGTACACCAAAATATTACACTAAGGACTGAGAAAACTAAATTTCCCGGTTTATGTTTTTCAGCCCAATAAAATACAGGTATAAAATTTGATGTGCAAGTTCATTATTATCCACCGTGGAAGAAAGAAGACGATGTCAAATGACAGAAGAAGCCGGTGACTCGTGGGGTGGGGGGTGATCTGCATTTATGACTTTTTCTCCATTTTTATAAATGGCATTGAAGCCTGTTAGGCAGTGGGTCGTATGTGAAACTTGCTTTCGTTTAGATTCGGAATTTGTACATGGAGACAGCAGACAGACAGACAGAAAGGAGAGAAGATGGAGAGAAAGCAATCCAATGGGACCTCGTAATGATTGGACGAGCTGTTGTGAGTCTGTGACTGGCCTTGGCCGGGGAACGGCAAGAACTTATCTAATGTTTGCTGCAGTATGCGGGCCCCCTGAATCCCAATTCCCAAGAGTTGTTGGAAGGGCCTGCGACGAAGGTTCCTGTTCCCTTGTCCCGTGACCAATGTAAATAAGTATTTAGACCGATTTCTGTCCCCTGCCCATGCAGGCTATATTTACGAAGAAGATGGTTTGGTGACGTTAATTTTTATATCTTCAAATAAGACGGTTAGATATGCTCAAAATAGACCCATTAGCCAAAGCAAGACTCATAAATTTTAACTATGGATATTAAATTTTTTATTTTAATATTAAAAAGAGGTAAAAAGATAAGTACAAAGAAATATATATATATATATATATATATATATATATATATATAAATATATATATATATATATATATATATATATATATATATATATTAAAAATATTTAAAAAGTACAAATGGCATCCCCAAATAGAGACAATATTTTTGGCACCCCAGTTCCAAGAACCAAGGTGTCATTTCTAGTGGCTAAATTGGCCACCAAATGGATTTGGCGTCCCAGAGTAGAGATGGTCTAATAACCTACTTTGTTATTGATGAGTAAGGCTTAGTTTTTCAGACCTTACTAACCAAAGGGTATTTAAACAATGAAGTAGGTTATATAAAATTTAATTTAACATCAAATGTAGTACCCTCTGTCCCAAATTATTTGCTCCATTTGGCAAAAAAGGTTATTTTATATTACTACCTTTATTTTGTGCAATTTAAGTGATTGAGTACTTTAAAAATTTATAAGCTTATTTTCCTTTTTCTTAGATGTAGGCTTCACTATTCAATAAAAACTACTTTATCTATCTTAAATTAATAGCTCCATTTGGCAAAAAAGTTAGTTCCATATTAATAGCTCCATTTTGTTCAATTTAAATGTTGAGTTTTTGAAAAAGAGTATCATAAACTTTTTTCCCTTCTCTTAGATGTGGGTTTCACCATTCAATATTTTTTCTAAATATACCTATTAATATAAAATAGTGGGAGTAATATTTGATCTAGGACAAAGGGAATATTACTTATCTATGAATGATAAGGTCCATATGATTGTAGAAATCTTAGGCAAAAAGACATCATAGGAGTATAGGGGAAGCGTTTTTAATGCTATGTTCTCACAATGAACCCAGCATAAGGAATGCATAAAAATCTTTCACCTATGAGATCAATGATACACACTAACGCACATTAGCGTCAATGGTACTGTGCTAATATGCGCTAACATATACGCCATCAATCTCAAATATCAAAGACTTATGTGCATTCTCTACACTTGGCTCATTGTGAGAGGGGCACATGAAAATCTCTTCCTAGTACAACGATGCTAGTTAGTCTTGGATCCAAAAATCAGAAAGAATGTGGCGTTGTACCTTGTTTTTCTTTACTTGGAAATTAAGGATGTCCATCGTAATCATATACTTTATTAATTAATTTTTAAAAACTTTAATTTTTATTAAATATTATAAATTGAGTCTCGTCAATCATCAATATGAGCTCGAAGTCTTAATTTTTATTAAATATTCTAAATTGAGTCCCATCAATATGAGTGTGGGGCTCATCCACATAAGTGAGACCAGGCAACACATGTCAGTTCAATTTTGATATGAGACCACACGTTAAGGATGGAGGGTAGGCCAGATTTAAATCACCCACCTAACTCTCTCTATCAACACATGTTATCAATTTTTGATCCACCTACTCATGATATAACATAGCCTAGGCTCATATCAATTTTTATCCTTATAAATTTGGCATAGGGAGGAGGCAAAATTAATAAGGCGATTAAAAGGTAAAATTCACGAGTAGTTACTTTCACAAATTTCGTGTCATGCATATATGAATTCTTTAATAAAAAAATTGAAGCCCTTTTTGTTGGACCAAAGTATAGGCTCAGATTCATATGGTATACCCTTGTTTACAGTTCAGGTAGCAGGCACATGCTATGAGGTTCAAGGACGGTAGGGGCAATCGCGCAAACCTCATAAGAACCACCATGATGCATATATTCTCATAGGACCCATATCCGACGCACACACACGACATGTGACTAGGGTGCACATATTCACTTTCTAGGGCCCTAACTCTAGAATTAGTATCCATGGTCAGATATGTAGTTAGTGAGGGGTCGACCCTATCACGGGCATGGTCGCATGCAGGGGCCTAGGCCTTTGTGGGCTCTGTTTCTACTTGTGTAGACCTTTTAGGCTAATCCGTTAAAACTTAGATTGGAGGCATGTTCACTTAAGCCCATTAGAGAGAAAAAGTATAAATAGAAAAAGAAATGAGAGGGGGAAGCTTGAAGGCACATCACCCTCTCTCCCATCATGTCTCCTCTCTGCTCTTTGTGATGCAACAACTCAAAATATCAACTAATTTCTGAATGGTTTTCGTATTACAAGAACAAAATAAAAATTACAGAAATGAAAACAAGCTGGAAATCAACCTATCGTTGAAGACGCAACTTCAGCTCAAAATAGAGCTCGAGGGATTTCCTCTTTTGAACAACAAGTTCTTTCTAAACAATTCCAAAAGTACTTCATTACAAACCAAAATGTCTATTTATACTATCCCATAGCTAATGACTTCAACTAGAGATAACTATTCAATTACAGATTTGATTAAACTGTAAATTGTAATTCCCAAATCAATTTCATTGTTTAACCTGCAAACGGAAGAGATGAGTAACAGATTTAATGGCCGCATTAGTTAGACTACAATGTTGAAACTGCCCTCTTCACGTTTGCAGAATTACCCATCATACCAACGTAACAGCTACCTAACCATTAGTAGTTACCAAAAATACCCTTTTGTTGAAATATCATTGTAAAAACTATTTGATGAAATGTCTGAACCAACTCCTCTGCTTGTTCTCAAATTAATTGGCAAACTATCTCTTACATCACTTTGTCTCTATTGCCATGTTGCACAAAGGAAAAGCAAGAAGAGGGTTGGCCGCACGTGCCCCCTTTTCTCCCTCCCTCCCTCCCTCCCTCCCTCGTTGACCTCCATTGCTTGGCTATCTTCTTGGGAGTTGTGTCATCATCTAGATCCACATGTGGATTGAAGAAGAAAGGCTAGGGCACTCCAACAAGGGAGATCTACATTTGATTGCATAGGATTGAGAGGGTTCTACACAGAATCAAGGTATTCTAATTTTACTTTAATTGAATTGTTATTCAATTAATCTATCATGTGTCATAGTAAAGGTTTAAGGCATCCCAGGGATGATTTTCCCAAAAGTTAGTGTGTATCACTCATTTGTTTTAATTTTAATTAATTAATTGCCTCATACATGCGATTATTATTTATAAATATTTATATTATTATTGCATGTGTAGAGATTTTGTTTAAAGTTTCAATTTTTCTCATGGCGCCACCCCTAAGGCTCACGCTCACCCCCTTGTTTCCACAAGTACACCACTCTACACTTTTAAACAAAAATGCCCCTATTTGTATGCTTTTCTACATTTTCCCTTCATTATGCTTCTTCTTTTCTTTGTCATCTCCCAAAAAATGATCCCTTCATCGTCTCTCCGCCAACACTACCTGTGACCACCCTTAACCGCCCAGCCCATGGTAAACAAAACCATCTACTCTACCAGAATGCCTACTTCTCATCTTTCTCCATCTTCCTTTGGCATCGTCGTCGTCCTCCTCCCAGTACACCCTGCTTGTATGTGTGTAATGTAGTGGACCTTCTCTGTAATGCATACACATATGTTGTGTAATATAACGGGCAATCCCTGCAACACATACACACCAAGTGTGCAACATACAAGCACATGTGTACACTGCAGTATGTGTCACAAGTACTATGCATTGTTGCTCCATAATGTTGGCCCCTTCAATCACGCTTATTCAGCACCAACTTCAGTGGATTCTTTTTTATCATAAGTGTGAGATATGACTTTCTAATTGTATAACTTTGCATATGAATTGAAATTAATTCTAAAAGTTCAATATTTTATAGATATTGGACATACAAATACAACATATATACTAAAGAACTCACCGATTAAACATGTGGAGTTCAAGTTATGACCATAAATAGTAAGTAGTCATTCACAACTAAGTTGAAGGTTTATGTAGTCATTCACTAAGCGCCAAAGTAATGGCAAAGTTACCGTTTACTATGCTACTTAGTTATAAATTACTCCGTCCGTCCTAAATTAATAGTTTCATTCAAGAACAAAGTATGTTTCATATTAATAGCATAATTTTGTTAAATTTAAATAATTAGGTACTTAAAAAATAGTATCATAAGCTTATTTTTCCTTCTCTTGGATTTGGGTTTAAACCCTTCAATAAATACCACTATTTTTCTAATTATAGCTATTAATATAGGATAGATGTAGTATTATCGATTTCACAACTTAGCAATAAAAATATACATCCACCATGTTTATAATAGTGAAAATATGGTATTTTCATTTATAAGTAGCATTATAAATGAGGGCTTCATTGCTTACTTCACCACTTAGTTGTAATTGGTTGCAATGACTCCTACTGGTCATAACTTGAGTTACATATGTTTGATTAGTGTGTTAATTTGGTGTTCAAGGCAAGGAGGTCTGGTCATAGTGTTTGTCGTAGCTAATTTTACATGGGGAGGTGGTGCGGTGGTAGTAGGCAGCGCCTTGATAGAGATGCTACTATAAAGTTCAAGATAGAGTTGGTAGAAGAAGAGAAAACGTCGAGGCTGATGGGTACTGGGAGGAAGATGGTCATTTGATAGGGGTGCTTGGAGGAGGAGGTGACATAGAAGGTAGAGGTATGGAACAGGAAGAAGAAAAGGATGGGAGATGTATTAACATGTGTGGTGTTTGACCTATTAGATTAAATCATATCATACTATCATATAAAGTAAATTGGTATATTATAAAAAAAATTAATTCTTCTATTTAACCCATATTTTATAATATTAATCTTTATTTTACCCCTATTTTGACTTATCCTAATCCCCAAAAGGCCAAAGATATTAGAATCATCATCCCTAATTTTTAGGTGAGCCCAATTTATATGAGCCTAGGCTCGTGTATGGCTTCATGAGCCCAAGCATCGTGTGCTATCAGATTTTGATCCGACGGTGTATATAACTCATAGGGCATATTAATTTCTATCCTCTTGCGCTATCAGATCTTGATTCAATGGCTCATGATGTCTGGGCTCATGTTGATGCGTGATGAGAGGATCATATAAACTTTTTTTTTAGGTTATGTTGATTTTTAATTTTATAATATTATAACTTATATTCCCGAACTCAGATTTGCACATTCTTGGTGTCATTAGAAATTTCTCAAAGAGCTCTATCAAATGAGATCTCATGTGACTATGTTTTCTTGAACTTTTTTTGTATTCCCCACATATATAATACACTTCTTAATAATATTTTTTTATATTTTTATATATATTATACATATTTGAACTTGAGTATTTTTAACACCCTTGAAAAACCTCCAAAGTGCTATATCAAATAAGAGTCGCCACCAAACTGGTTGTAAATATAAATAACGTGTTCCACGGCACAATGTCCTTTAACACCATTATCTTTGTCGTCCTATGGCATAATATTTAGCTTATAATACTTGGATTCACAACTGCTTATTTCGAGTGTATATGGGTTAACATAGAGCTTGTGTATGTAACTAACGATCATTATGATTTTTAAAATAATGTATTTAATTATATGGGTTACATTTTTTAGTTTATTTTATTTTATCTTATCTAATATGTATTTACATCCATAATGCATGTGCATTCTTGCTAATTTATCTAAAATATTTTCTTGATCAACTCTCCCTGACCAACCCACATAGGGCTTTGAACAAGAAACATAAAAGACAATTATATTTAAATCAAAGCCCCTTGAAGTACCATGTTTGAAGCACTATGTGGACTGGTCATAGGGTTTTGGCTACAGAGCCCAGTCAAGCTAGATATGTTCTAAACTTATTGAGGACATTTTAAGTATTTTTCAAAAACTTTGGACCCCTTCAAAGTTTTGCCTCTCTTTGCCAAATTTTTTATTCACCTTTATTAAAATAACAATAAATTTAATAACAACCCATTTCACTCAAGTTATAAAACAACAATGATTCTTTAATAACATAAGTATTAATTTATTGTTGAAATGGTCAGAACTACTATCTTCCATCTCTTTGTTAAGTAGTATCTCTTTCTTTCTCCATGTGAAAAATAATAATTATAATAAAAAAGTTAATATTCTTATTCCATTTTTTTTACACCAAATTCTACTCAAACCTTTAATTAGAAAAAAAATGAGTTTCACCATATAGGGGATTCACTTTTATTAATCAAATCAAGTGTAGAAATATGGTTTTGATGTAAAAATTGTGAAATAAAAATATTATTTTCTTTATAATAAATAAACACATCTTTAGAAAGACATATATGCTCTAAACTAGGTTGTCAAAAGTTTGGTTATAATGGAAAATTTTATTGGTGGTGGGCCACCAACTTCCTCAGGGCAGAACTGCAGGTGCAACTGGATTCCATTTCTGACGACTCGAGATCATGAAAAAGCGTCAGCTCGGTCCAAGCTCGTGGTCACTGAACGTGTCAACAACGAACATATGAAAGGCATATCGCAACTTGCATGGCAACCCCCCAGTCGTCTTTTTATATGTTTTCCATTTGCTGCAGAGCGGACATCATTCCGCAATCTGTGGCCTACACCCATCAAAACAAAGCACAAAGTTGTGTTTTCCGTCCAAAACACGAGTCTATGCCATGTGACCTTCCCTTAGCCTGTCAAGGAAGATGGATCTTCTTTCTTCTTTCTTCTTCTTTTTTTTTTTTATTTCAGCCTTAATAACTTTATTACTGAAATATTTTTTATGTCTCACTTTAAAGCCGTTCATCTAAGATATCGACAGCATACATACTAAGAATCACTTATCCTAACATATATTAATATCTGTATCATCAATATGAAATATCAAGGGTTCCATATATATAATTGAAAAAATCTTCGGTCTATGAGATAAATGAATGAGTAATCCACGAAAATGACCCATGTTTAGCATAATAGTCCGTTTGTGGGTTTAGTTCATTAAGAATGGGTCATTAGAAATGGCGAATGAGTGGGGCCAATCTTAGTGAATTAGGGAGAATGGGCTCAGCGTGTGGTTGTTCACTGAAGGAGACTGCTTCTTACATCCTCTAGGTGAATAGCTGCTACTCACACGGTTGCGCGAGTTTGGGCTCATATTAAATTTTTTAAATATAATAATTATTTAATAAATTTATTTAACAAATAGTCTAATTAGGTCTTGATTAGATAGATTATGTAAACTTAAGTGACTTTTGTGTGAGGCTTACTTGTTCTATTCAATTAGGGTAGTAATATTCTCATACTAAATATACCTACAAAAATTCACACGTTTCAATAATTTCATAAATAAGCCCCACACAAAGGTTATATGGGCTCACTTATCTGGACCATTTAAAATTTATATATAAGTTTTTTATGTATGTTTTTAATGTAAAAATATTATTTTCCATTCAGCTAAAACCCAATTAGAATATTTCGTTGTACAAATTTAGCTAGTACATGTCACTATCCTATTTTATGCATTCCACCTTCTACCCCACTAGGCTACATCTGGGAAGGCTAACTGCTCCGCTCCCATCACCGCGTTTGCTTTGTCAACTTTAGGGCAGGCTCTCTGGATCTGTTGTGAAGGCAGTCTGTCGTTTTCAATTATATTAATTTGGCTCTCACATGAAATCGGTTTAAATCGATCATATGCATGAGCCGTATTCTTGGGCCCAGTTGAGGCCCACACCTCAATCTAAACATGCCTGAATGTATGCGTACAAAGTTGTACTCTAACAAATACATCCTGATCCTATTGATATCGAATCCCCGTTCTACTGGCTATCGAGGCGAATTGTATTCTCACTTGCCGGATGAGTATGATCTCTGGACCTTCTATATTCATGTATCCTTTATTAAATTAAAAATAAATAAAATAAGTGAAAATTTCGATCTTTAGGAGTCTAGTGCTTGGGTGTTTACGGACAGAAACAGATGCGGATATAGGGTTGTCTATCTTCATCCACTATGTATATATCTTATAGCCATGTCCATATATATCCTCTTTAATTCATATTATAATTTGTCTAAGTGCGTCTGCTATGGACACATGCATATGCAAATAGACATGTTCATATACTAAAAACCCTAATTCTTAATGTTTAAGTAGCTAAACATACACTTACCTAACATTCTATGTAACTATTAGATCCTACATCTTGCTACTATTTACATTTATTTAACAGCTATGTGTAATGTTAAGATGTCCTAACATGGTACATAGGGATTTATCTCTCTCTTTATTTATTTTACTAGGGTCCCTATTACCATTAAAATTAGGTAGACACAAAAAAATAGTTGTCCATGTTTGTAGCCACCTATTAGGGCAGAAAAAATTAGTTGGCCAGTGTTCGTGTCTATATTCACCGTGGACATGAAAAATACATGCTCTATGTAAATACGGATGAAGACATGAATGAATAACCGGATAACGTACATCCGTGAGCACCCTAGACTAGTGCCCTTCTAGAGGCCCACCTTGATGGGCTTCTCCCTTGTCTTCAACATCATGCAGTAGGGTTGGGAATCGGGTCGTGTCATTACCTAACCTTATTTATTAATCGGGTTAAAAACCCAAACCCTAACTCTAATTTTGTCGAGTCAGGTAAGGTATGTGGGTAACTCTACTTTTTTGTCAATTAAATTTTTTTTCTCAATCTAATATTTTATACATTATTTTTACATGCGCCATATATAGAAAGAATTTAGATACATTGCTACATTATAAATAGATGTCAAACATTTTCTATGTTATTTGAGAAAGTGAGAGTTGAATTTAGATAAACATCCATAACAATAAAAATCCCACAAAAATTTACTAATTTACTACTAAATAAAATAAAAAATAAGATAAAAAATTCTAAGAGAATTTCTTTCTAATCTCTCAACCTTAGGTTATGACATTGTTAAATAAGAGGGTCGAGGTCGAGTTGTGTGGGTCATACGAGTAAATCCCAACCTGATCCTTTAGGAATAAAATAAAATGGGATTAGGCTTACATGTAGACTGTAGTCATTAGAGCTTGAAAAAAGCTTTATCCCATTTATTAAAGTTTTTCCTCTATTAATCTTCTACAATAAAACCTATCACACTTAAGACCCTGCATAGTCAATGAAAAAATCACCGACAATCTTTGAGTCAAGATTTTTCTCAAGTTTTTTGTACACTCCATCCTCAAAAGGACAACCCTAAATGTGTACATGATCTAAACTTGGTTTCCATTAATTCCATAACTCAAATGGTGTTTTAGGAAAAACTTTAAATAGAACTCGATTGGCTTTAGATAGAACTTGGTTTAATTAAATATACATGACTGTCTTTAAGGTTTCACTCCACATATTAAGAGGAAAAAACGAGTTACTAATTATGCTCCTTAGCATATCCATCAAAGTGCATTTCTTTCTTTCTGCTACACCATTTTGTTGTGGTGTGCCTAGTATTCTGCATTGTACAACAGTACTTGTTCCTTTAGGAACTGCGCAAATAGATTAGGTTTTTGTCCACTCTCTGCATACCTACCATAGTATTCCCCTTCGTTGTCTAATCTAATAATTTTGATACTCATATCATATTATTTCTTTACCTCTGCATTATAAGTCTTAAGAACATCATATGCTTCAGCCTTTTCATTTAAAAGATAAATAAACATGTATCAGGTATGATCATCTATAAAGGTAATGAAATACCTTTGACCATTTAAACAGTGTCACGCCCCGGCGATGCCCGACCCGAGCCGAACCCGGTCCAAGGGCCGGTCAAGCGCGCGGGGGCGACGAAGTGAAATTGAGAAACGATTCTAGCGGAAGACTTAATCCCTAACCACGGGCGATTAACAGCAACACGGAGTGCGCACAATCCTTTGAGCAAGAGTAAATAAAAGGGAAGAAAAAGGTGTTGCTTATCACAAAGTAAACAACAATCTCAAACCCACAAGCTTAGTTAAGTAAAGCCCACACCGGCTCAAAATAAGTCATAAGCAAACATAACTGTAACATGTGACATAAAACCACAACAAGAACCCTACACAAAGGTTCGAACATAAAGCATGAAAGAAACGATGATAAGTCACGCAACGATCTCCATCATCACACCCAAGCTACCTCTGACCTTTCCTCAAAAAGGCAATCCTGTCCGTCTGCGTGTCGCACCACGCAGCCCCAAATCAAAACACAAAAGAGGGGTGAGTTTTAACACTCAGCAATGGTTTTTAATATTACTGTCAACGTAGAAAATACGATAGCTTAGAAATGAGATCGTTTCAGATCAAAGATTTACATGGTGCATCACTTTCTGATCACACATTCATATCACTTAACACTGGATAAAAATGCATAATTCAACCTGCATGGATGTATCTCTAGCATACATATTCCCACATGCATTCACATCATAACCAATCCCGCATGGACGTATCTCTAACATACATATTCCACATGCATAACATCAAAATCAGCATGCATGGATGTATCTCTAACATACATATTCCACATGCATAACATCAATATCAACATGCATGGATGTATCTCTAACATACATATTCCCACATGCATAACATCAACATCAACATGCATGGATGTATCTCTAACATACATATTCCACATGCATAACATCAACATCAACATGCATGGATGTATCTCTAACATACATATTCCACATGCATAACATCAATATCAACATGCATGGATGTATCTCTAACATACATATTCCCACATGCATAATGTTATCACAATCAACCTCCATCAAGGAGTAATCACACATTGACGTCACACAGACGGGAGCATAGACAAGGCCACGAAGGCGTGTCATGGTACAAAATTCTACACAAGAATTCAAGAAAGATCGGGGTTGTCAATCCCTAATACTGCTCGCCCTGGACGATCCTGGCCAAGGATGTCCCATTCTCACACAGAGAATCTAGAGCAGGGTGTTCGCCCAGGGACATCTCCCGCGGAGGGAAGAGCCCGAGTTCTCACAGAGAACCCTAGAACACGTGGTAGCGGGGTGCACACGGCATACCACACTGGATTCTCAGGGTTCAGATGACACACATAATGATATTCTCACATATCCGCAAGACAAGTACACAACTCCTCCCCTCATCATTCCATTAAACAAGACTCAACCCGGGGAGTGCACTCGTTCCACACAGGAACTCCAAATCGTTCCACACAGCAACTTCAAATCGTTCCACACAGGAACTTCAAATCAAAATATGTCCTTTCGGACCAATCAACTTGCGATTAATCCACGACCGATAAACCCGGCACGCAATTCCATCACATTGCATCCAATCAGTCAAATTCGATTAATCACGATGAAGCCTCAATTGGAAATCCATTTTCATGATGCGTGCAACATGGTACATGCGTGGGCAAAGCATACATGAACCCTAATCATGATAAGTGCTCTCACCAGCCCCTAATGCACCATTCATAATCACGATATTAAGCTTCAACATCATCATTTAACCCCCACATGTGTGTGTGTGTAACTAGTAGAAGCCTTTCACATGATGCATATTAACATGCTTGAAAATCAACTCACCACCACACTACACATGTGAATTTCTACCTAAACATGAATTCCAGTGGAAATCATAGTAGAAGAATCGTTGAAATCATAGTTAAATTCAAAACTCAACCACAAAGGCTAAACACCTATAACATCACTCATTTCATCATTGAGTCATGGCATTCACCAACATTCACACACCATTAATCACAATTTATCATGACAAATCTGTCCAACAATAATTGTAGTCCTACTGAAATATGCTTAACCAAAGGGAAACAACTATTCATAATTTCAAAATAACGATTCCAACATCATGCCACAAAACATAAGTCATTCCACCATCACTAAGCATATATCTCAACTCCATAAACTCAATAGCATGCATTTCCAGTAGCCTAACATAGCTTAAAATACTCCACATTCATATAAAATTGGCAAGCTAAAGTGGAATCATCAAAATAGGCATCATACACACAACATACAATTTCCTGTGTAGCCGATCGATCGGTTACACGCAAAATTTTCAAATTTTCAATTCAGCCGATCGATCGCCCTGCAAGGCCGATCGATCGCCAACACGGCAGAACAGTCATCTTCTTCCTTTCGCAAAATCAAACCGAGACACCATAGATAACACTTCAAATCCACATCTACCACCCTAATCATCATCAAAAGTCCTCCTTGACTTCCAGAATATCAAACCAAACCATAATAATGCAAAACCCTAAGAAATCGGGATTAAATAATTCTATTTTCTAATCTTACCATTAACACACTAAATCAAGCAAACCATTTCGAAATAAGCCAAAAATGAAGAGTTTTACCATGGATAAACAGAGATTTCGAAGACCCATTACCTCAGCACTTGATTAAGCTCGGATTGAAGAGTCACCCTTCTTGAAATCCTTGAAAATACAATGAGTTTGAATTAAACACCAATGGAAATCGATTTACTTAAGAAATCCCTAATTAAATCTTAGATATAGGGCTTGTTGGTAGTAAAAATCGAATTTTGAATGTTAGGGTTTGTAGTAAAACACAAATCAGTAGCTTTTGATGGTCAAAAACGAATTGAATCAAGGGGAAAATGGTAGATTTAGAAGAAATTAAGAGAAAAGCCATGGATTAGTGCTTAATTAGAGCAAGCTTACCTTAATCGGCTTCTAATTCGGGCCTAAGTGGGGATTAGGCCAACCCTCCTTCCTTAGCCTATTCCCAAAAATGGAAATGGCTCAGGTTTGCCCTTTTATAGTAAGGGTTGGGGTAGGCAAAGGTAAGTTTTGGGGTGTAAATATGAAAAGTAGGCTAAAAGTGTTTATTTTGCAAATTTAAGCACGAATTAAGCCTAATAAAATTCTGAAAATTTTTGTGTGACCTTAAGTATATGTCTAGGTTCATTTGACACAAAAATAAAATTTTCGACCGTGGGGCCCACAGGGGTCCCGCCAAAACCCTAATTTTTGGGAAAATAGTGAAAAATTCAAAAAATCTCAAAAATTCACATTTGGTTTAAAATCACTTAAAACCACTAATATTGAAGTTAATTTTGGTTAAAACCATCACAAACTCTATTTATTTACAAAATCACCGAATAAGATCAGAAAACACGTAAATCTCACGATAACTCATAATTAAAGAAAACCAAAACCGGTTTAAAGATGAGGGTCCTTATAAACAGAGTATACTAAATGGTCCATAAATATCAGTTTGCATGATTCCTAATTCATACTATGCCTCTTAGCACCCTTAAAAGACTTGTTAGTCTGTTTTCCTTTTATGTAGTCTATACATGTCTCAAGATCAGTAAAGTTTAGAGTTTTTAAGATTCATTCTCTCACTAATCCCTTTAAGCGGTCAATAGAGATATGCCCCAATTGCATGTGTCAAAATATGGAGGAATTCTTTTAATAACACTACCTTGCACATACATCATAGATTGTTCAAAGGAAACATGTAAAGAGAGACAATATAATCCAACTATTAAGGAACCATAATCAATGGTAATTAAATCTTTAATAATCAGAAATGATGAATTCATAAATTAAAAATTAAAGCCATAAGGCACTAGTCTTGAACACAGAAACTGAATTCTTTGAAAAAGTTGGAATATAAAAAGTTATCTCTAAATCTAAGGTATATCCCATATGAAGAACAAATTGATATGTTCCCACACCTTCAGCCTTTGAACACATCTTATTAACTAAATAGATGTTGTATTCCCCATTATTTAGCTTTCTTAATTTGAAAGATAATATAAATATGGACTGTAGAACCAAAATCAATCTACCATGTATTATTATGATGAGAATCAACATAATTAGAATTATAACACACAAAAGTCATAAATTTACCTCATTCTTGGCAAGCTACTTCTAATATTTAGGATAATTTTTCTTGATGTATTCTTTCTGCTTATAGAAAAAATATTTGGTTTCCTTGGTGATGCTAGAAGACTTCATTGACACACCTTTACCAACTTTCTTCTTTGGAGCATCGTGATTTTCTTTCTTTTGTCTTTTATAAAAAACTAGATGAGCATTTTCTAGCTTCTCTTACTTTAGTCTCCCTTCTTCTTAGACACATATACTTAGAAGATCATTTAGTGTTATGTGTGTTGTAAGAAATCTTGAATGACTCATATTGTGCAAGCGGGGAGTTGAGGATAAATTGGACCAAAAAGGTATCATCAATCTTAATTTTCATGTTAT
Organism: Saururus chinensis; assembly: GCA_035235625.1. NCBI lineage: Eukaryota > Viridiplantae > Streptophyta > Magnoliopsida > Piperales > Saururaceae > Saururus > Saururus chinensis. Next base: position 42,534,418 of record CP141142.1, on the reverse strand, counting down.
TTAACTGATTAGAAATATCAAGCATCTGCATGCTATGTTATCATACCACTTTGTCATCTTTAGCCTCATGGATGACAACTTGGACTTAAGGTGCTGGCTAAGGCTTTATCAGAACTCTTGAATTGAGCTTTAATAACTTTTAAAAGTTCTCACTGTAACACATTCAGGGATAGATCTCCTAATGCTTTTATTTATGTGAGACTTTATAAGCATCATACTTAAATGGTTATACCACTCCCACTTTTCAAATAATGTTAACTCACTTAGTGTACTTTTATCCGTAGGGGTAGAAGGTACATCGATACGAAATGCCAAATCTAAGTCCATACACCCTAATAATATAAGTTTTTTTCCTTCCAATTCGAAAAATTGTCCCTAGACAATAATGGAAGGTGTTGATTAGGGTCAAAAGTAAAATATAAATAAGTTGCATTAAAGTAATAAATATATGCAAACAATTAATAGGGTAAGAAACAAATTGAAGTATGAAATAACCAATGCAAAAATCAAATAGTAAAATTTTGAACCTCCCTTTGGCAAGGTTGCATTATACACAAAAAATTACTAAAACTGTATAAAAATAAATGGTCATTTTGTTTCATTATAAGGCTAGTGGGTTATACATGATACATTCTAGAAAACTCCTACACCTATGGGCTTAGTGATTTACCCATGTGCCAACATGTAACCCTCCACCCTATCCTAATTATATGACTATAACTACAACCTCCCTGTGGGGCTGAATGATAATCATTGCCACATAATCAAAATTTTGTGACAACACATGATTATTTATGTGAATCTATGCACCCATAGTAGCATCCTATATGATTCACACATTGAAACTAACTTAGAATGTTTTGGCCAGTTCTAAGGTAATCCCAACAGGCATGGGAACTTGATTTGTGCATATCAACATAACAATATAAGTGTAATTAATTATTAAATAATAAAAAAATACATAAACAAAATTGACAAGGGCCTTTTCGTTAATTTTGTTATCGGGCTTTTGGGATTCAACCAGAGGTTCCCATTATCACACACCACAATTAATCAAATATAGTCCACAATCCATGTACATTCCTTAAAAAAAATTGTACAAGTTAGAAGCACTAAGGCCCCCAAAAGAGAAAAAATGTACATTAATTTCTTATTATTGCATATGCCTTCATATGTGATCCTTGAATTCTAGTGAAGCTTATAATGTGTCAATGTACACTCTCTCACAAAATTACATAAGTGACACACTCAATAATTTTTTTAAAAATTGATAAACCAAAAAAAATCCATTGTAGACCTGCTCATTGGCTGAGTATGTTAATAAAGCCCTTTAAAGATAATTAATACACGACCACATGCAATCATAAAAAAAATCCAAATATATTCCAAAAATTCCTTCTCAATTTAATTAATTTATTTTTTGGCTCGAGATTGACCAAGCCAGGTTTGTTGACCTGGTTTGCAAGCGGGTCAAAAATGACATGACCCGCACCAACGGGTTTAAACTAGATCCATACTCAGCTCGAGTGGATAATGAATTGCATAATTGGGTCAATGACCCGCTTCTGCAGGTCAAATTCAACCTCTTTGAAGATGACGATTTTCTCCCAACATTGATCAGCGAGGCCCGCCAACGCCTCAAAAAAGACGAATCTTTCCAACTGACGACAGTGGTTCCAAATGCAGCCGAAAAAGCGGACGACGACTGCTGATGAGGCTGATTCGAATAAAAAGGTGGTAGCTCTGTGTGTAGTGGTGACGTTGGCTAGCATAAGAACACTGTGAGGAGCAGCACCAACTAGCGCTAGACATGATAAAAAAACTTGATCTAACGACGGGAGAAAAAAAGCACACAGAAAAAACATATGAATTGCAGGAATAGTAAAAAAAATTGATCTTTGATACGCCGCTGGATTGTGCCTACGTGTTCAGTAAATTTTCACGCGGCCAATGGGCTCTAGCCAGTAGTCCGGTGGCTGTCGAGAAGTCCCGCAACTGCCAAAAAAAAATAGTGCAGCTATCCGAAACTTTGATAGCCATCAGGTAGCGATGTTGGCCAGCTGTCAAAAATCTCACAGCTGCCATCGGTCGTTGTTGCCACCAACCTAGCCTCATATACCAATTGTAGGAATAAAACATATTAGGATTAGGCTTACCTGTAGCCTTTAGAGATTGAATACAGTTTTATCTCCTTTTGTGAAGTTTTTCCTATGCTAATCTTCTGCAAATCCTCACAATGTGTTTCTGGTTTAGAACTTGACTTAGATTAATTCTTACTTAAGGGATGACTAATAGTGTATTTATAACTAAACCAGGACATCATTAATAAGAACCCTAGAATCCAGAGGTTAGGCAATGGTCCAGATTCGCTACTAAAATTACAACTTAATGGGCATTTTGACTCATGCCCATTACCCAAACAATTTTAAAAGCTCAAAATATTTATCAATTAAGACAGTTGGGCCACCTTCTATTTTAATTCAAAACAAGCCCAACAAACATATTTAAATGGTTGGGCACTTGAAAAAGAGTTCCTTTCTCAGGTTTCACACTTTCACTATTTAATTAAAAAAATATTATTTTTTAAATATAATTATTAATATTGGACAAAATGAGTACTTAATAGCCTCGCTCACCCCACATCTATATTATGGCTAAAACTTTAACATATTCTAGTTGCTACAAAAATTAATCATTTTGCGTAGAAAGTCTGCTACAATGCCATCGATAACTTTGCTACAAGATTAAACAATAGAAGCCCGCATGACTGCAGAAGTGTTTTTAATGTTTGGCACTGACAATGAGCCTAACTTAAGGAATACATAAAAACCCTTCATTTACAAGATCGATGGTGCATATACTACCACACATTTGAGGCTATTTGTGTATAGAATTTTTGTAAGATTCTATCAATTCTGACTTGAATTATTGGAATCATGTTTATGTGTAGAAGGTAGGCAGAATTAAAAATTCTGCCCAAAAGTTGATTTCAAGCCCTTTTGAGCCAGAATTACCTCATGAGGTGATTTCGTCGATCTGGCTTCCGGCCCTCATTTTGAAATTATAGATTCTATTATCTTTTAAAAGTTACTCCTCATATCAATTTGAGCCTCAAGAAGTGTACTATATAAGTGGGGCCTATTTTAAAATTTTAAAATTGCCTACCCTTGTGAAATCTTGTTTAACAGAGGTTAAATTTAGGAGCGTAATAGTACTAAAAATGTACATATACGAGTTTGAGAGAGAGAATTATATTAGTTTAAAATTTTAAAATTGAATTTGACGCGATATCTAAATTTGTTTTAAAAAAATTTATTACTAATTGTAATTTATATTCGACAATGAGTTTTTAAAATTAATTCCAAAATATTCTTATTTTGTTTCTAAAAAATTTAATACCTTAGCAAAGCCTTAGTGTTAGTATTATTGACGCTAATATATATTAACATGCGCGACATTAATCTTAAATATTAAAAATTTATATAAATTTTTTATACTTGGCTTATTGTTAGAGTAGAAAATAAAAAACTCTTCCGCCCTCTGTGCTAGGCTTATTTGAGAAACTCTTCCCTTGTTGTGACCCGACAAATCTTGCTACCTCTGGTGCAATCCTTCGTGATCATCTATTCATCTTGGTCAAGGTTTTTATTGCTGTTGTTGCATAGGCTTATGCTCGCCTCGAGGGCGTCCGCCTTGCATCTAGTAAATGAGAATGTCTAACCAGATTTGTAGCTCACTCAGACTAACATTTTCCCTAGTAAATTACAAATTTGTTGGATATTCGTCCTTAGTCATTTCTGCACTCAGCTCCTCTACGAATAATTTCCCATTAAAAAATGGCAACATAGTGCGCCAAATCCAAAGCCAAAGCCTTCATGCTTAATTTTGTCTCACATCTATAACTAATTTTGCGCTGGAGTAGACTCTCTCTGGTCGACCTCGTCCCCGTTTCATTCCTCTCTTAGCTCTTCATTGGGGTACACCCCCGTTCAAAACTCCTCGTTTCCACCACAAGGCCCACCCAACTTGATTGGCGACAATCTCAGCCCTACATTATCACGTTTGATGGACGGCTTCAATCGTCTCCAGTACGCTGGTCCCACCACAAAGCACGAAGGAGGGAAGCCACCAGCCGGCCTCCTTCTCAAATCCAAAGGTATAGAGGCAAGATATCTGAGGTGGCCGAAATCGACGCGTTGTGTTTTTTATTTCATGAAGACAATTTTTTTTAGAAAAATGCTCAGCTAGTGGAGAAGCAGAGCCAGAAGAAGAGAGAGAGAGAGAGAGATTATCGGAGGGGAGGAGAAATGGAAGTTGGGTTTCTGGGATTGGGCATAATGGGGAAGGCCATGGCCATGAATCTACTGCGCAACGGGTTCAAGGTCACTGTGTGGAACCGGACTCTGTCCAAGGTATTTGGAATCCTGCTCTGCGGCATATGCCTCCGCCTCTATGAGTCATTTTAGATTGATATTTTGTCCTTCTTTTCAAATGGGTACTTGTTGTTATAATCTATAATCACACAGATGCTTCCAATTTTGATTGGCTTTAGACTGGAAATTATGTGCTATGCTGTTTTGGCACTGGTGATTGTGTCTTAATTAGTTGAAGTACTTTGTGCTTGAAGGAACAAATTACTGCATGGAAATTGCAAAAAGATCTTGCTCTAATGATTGAAATAGAAGCTTAAATAACCCTATCATGTGAATCGCAGGATGTAGTATGAGCAAGTGAAAAAGGAAAATAATTGAATAATGTTAAACATTTGCGTTTTGATTTCAAAATCTTCTGAAAATTATTTCTGCAGTAAGCTTTGTTTCTGACGCTGACATGTGAGCCAAGACCTACTCTGCTTTTTATACTCTAAAGTAAAGACCTGTTTGCAAGACGATGAGAATCAATAGAAATAAAGCTTCCACTTTGAAAAAATAAATCATTCAGAACCGAGGAATTAGCGATTTAGAATATGGTACATAGTTTTAGGACTTCAAAAATGGTGCAAAATTGTTCCCCTGAAAATTTAAAAGTAATACAGTAACTGCAATCGAAATTGTTTCAAGTTTATCTCGTAATCAAGAATTTGTAGGTCACTTTGTATGCGCGGATTATTCAAACATTTTTACTTCTGACAGGTAAATTGTGTTTCTAGTTTGTTTAGAATGCATTCTCTATAAAAACATTATTTATTTGTCAACTGTGGTTTCACTTTTCAGTGTGACGAGCTTGTGGAGTATGGTGCTTCAATTGGAGAAACTCCAGCAGCTGTTATTAAGAAGTGCAAGTACACCATTGCAATGTTGTCTGATCCTGCTGCTGCTCTTTCGGTGAGGAGAAAAGATTCCAGTACCCAGTTTTTACTATGCAGAGTGAGTACTTCTTAGGTTCACTTAGAACATTATTCTGCTATTTCTACAGGTGGTTTTTGACAAAGATGGTGCGCTGGAGGAATTATGTTCTGGCAAGGGGTATATTGACATGTCAACTGTTGATGCAGACACCTCATCACGGATCAATGAGGTCATAAATTCTTCCTTTTTTATCCTTTCTTCTTCTTCTTCTTTTTTTTTTAATTGAGTTGCCCCTATCATCTTCTGCATCTCTTTGCACAAGCCAGTCAGGAAAGAGAGTATATATGCAAATACAAAATTTCAAAACATACATCCTATTCTACTGAAATTATTGGTGTCTTGGAATCATGTTGTCAGATGACCCGGCTGCAATAGGATAACATCTTAATGTTGGTAACTTAATGTGTAGGATCAGGTTAAATACAGTTGATTAGTTTCTGTATATTAGAAAGCTGATACCAATCTTTTTTGGTTGGATTACTAAATTAGTGGTGAATGAAATTAGTAATCCTCTGAGACGTTATAAGGTTAGTCACCAAATTATGATATCTGCTATCATGATTTCCACTTTTTTTGTTATCTGTCTGTATGTTCCAGATAACTTTGTCTAGAGAGTAGACATGTTTAACGTTTGTAACTTCTTCTGCAGGCAATAACACAAAAGGGAGGCTATTTTCTTGAAGCCCCAGTATCAGGTAGCAAAAAGCCTGCTGAAGATGGCCAGCTAATTATTCTTGCAGCTGGAGAAAAGGTCAGTCCGTGCAAATCTTCACCATTTTTTATATTTTAAGCTGCTTTCTAGATGGGTGTAATGTTGCACCTAAGCTGTGAGTGGATGATCAAATGCAAACCTTGAGTGACTACTGTTGTTTGATCTATTTTCTCTTTTGAAAGGTTGTGGTTTGTAGTTAATTGGGAAACAGTGAAATAAGAAACCTCGGCCATATCCCTCAAGGGAGCCATCAGTCACGTCTTTTGCTATGGCTCTTGTGCCTGCTGTTTGTGAATGAAGGCAATACCTTCTCATTTTTATGGTTTGCATTCAATGACATAAGACGTGCTTCCTCTTTGTGAAAATGCAGGCCCTTTATGATGAAATACTTCCTGCATTTGATGTCCTTGGGAAGAAGTCTTTTTATTTAGGAGAGGTGGGGAATGGTGCTAAAATGAAGCTTGTTGTCAACATGATAATGGGCAGGTAAGAGGGCAATGTTAGTGTAAGATTGATTGAAATAACTGTGATTGCAACGGGTTTTTTTTATTTATTTTTATCTTTTTTAGTTCTTTTTCAATAGACAAGGTTGAAAGTCTGCATTTTGTTTATGGGAGAAATCAAAGACCCAACCTTGTACAATTTTTTAGGAATTGAGAACGTGGTCTCCCATAACAGCACTCTTTCTCAAAATAAAACTCTCTGGATTCATAATGCACCATACTATTTAGGACTACCTTGTCATGACATAAATTTTGTCCTTTCTTTCCCTCATGGTCCTAGACAGCTTCAAGTTTCTAAATGGCCGAGACTTATCTTTGTTTCACAGTATGATGAGTGCTTTCTCCGAAGGACTTGGTTTGGCTGTCAAGAGTGGCCTGAGTCAACAGACACTATTGGATATATTGGTGAGTAATATTATCTAAAAGATGCCACTTCTAATCTTCGATTTGACAATTCATATTGTAGTCAGAAATTTAAACTAATCATTTTCATGCTATCTGTCATACAGGATTTAGGTGGTATGGCGAATCCAATGTTCAAAATGAAGGGACCCGCAATGATCCAAAGTAGTTACCCTCCTGCTTTTCCTCTGAAACATCAGCAGAAGGACTTGAGGTTGGCTCTTGCACTTGGGGATGAGAATTCTTTGTCTATGCCCGTTTCTGCAGCAGCTAACGAGGTAATTACTTCCATTTGATTTCATGCTTTCAGAACAGTCCATAAATCTCAGTATTTGACCGGTTATGTGTTGGTTGTAGGTATTTAAAAAGGCCAGAAGCTTGGGGTTAGGTGATCAAGATTTTTCAGCTGTATATGAGGCAGTTAAAGGCCCAGAAGCTGCAGGCAAGGCATAACATACGCCTCTTTATATAAAATGCCGTAGCTTTGTATTATATTTACAGTGAAAGTGGTTTGCATATTCATTCTGATGTTAAGCCACATGAGAATTGTGAAAATTCTGCGCTCTCTCCTGCTGGCTTCTACTCCAGGACTTCTGCCTATCTGAATTTTGGATCCTTATTGTCATCGTTTGATTAGCACTTAAGTGGTGCTCACGGACCCCCGGTACCATAGGATCCGAGGAACATATAAATTTTTGGTGTTATTTTTACAGGTGTAGCGTGTGAAAGAAGTGTATCTCATGTTGTTATACTGGCTAGATTATCAATCAATCAATTGCAGCTGTGAGGGAGCTTATGTTTATTTTTAAAAAAACAAAGGTTGCGAGTGTATCAGGTTTAATTTATTAGAGCTGTAAATAGGGTTTGAAGTTGGCTGGATGGACCTTGGAGGCTTGGACAACAGGCGTTTGCATCTGCGTATACGGCCAAGTATTTTCTGTTAGCAAGTGGTGTCTGAGTCCTTCCAACCTGACTAGGAGGGGCAGGGCAAGGCAATGGGCCACTTGAGCACCATATCGCGTCACCAATCTCCTTCAACATGTCTAACACGCAAACGTCATACATACCACAAACTGGTATATAATCCGAGAGAAGGGTTCAAACACGGGACCCTTGCTTCTAAAGCCGTGGTCCTGTCCATTCCACATGTCTGTTGGTTTGGCTGCTTCCAAGATTATTTGGACTATGGTACGTTTTTAAAGTGTTCATGAGCTGCATGTCCATTGCATACAGAGAGATATGGATTAAGGCTGCTAACAAGCTGAGGCAGCTTGTTGAGCTAAATTAGCTTGGTTTGGTTCGACTCGAATCTGGCTTGGTTCGAAGAGAGCTCGACTCGAACTCGGTTCGAACTTGAAATTAAATGAGTCAATCTCGAACATGGGCTAGCTCGAATTGACTCAACTTGAAACTTGATCGGTTCTACTCGAAGCTCGGTTCAAATTCGACTTGATTTGTTATATATTATTTTTTAATATTAGATTTATATTATATAAATTTTTTAACTTTTACCTTTCATGTACCTATAATATTTTATATTAATTTATAAAATATATATCCTATAGATACATTAATATATAGTATATGATATATTATATAATATGATATATAATACCTATATTATACTACTATATTTTAAATAAATATAAATTCTGCTACTAATAAAATTGAGAATGTAGGTATGATAAATTATTTTATTTCTATTATACCTTTATTTATCTATATAATATTATTTAAATTTTAAATACTACCTTTAATCATTATAATCCTAACAAATATAAATATGTTATTCTACTTGCAAATAAATATTCTTAATTCAACTAATTATATTAGTTTAGAATTAGAGATTTAGTGAACTATATCTAGATTTTTCCTATAAATATATCAAGTGAACCAAGTCTAGATTTTACTGTTTAATTTCAATTATATTGATTTTTTTTCATAGGCAATTCACACATCATGAAATATATTATTGTTGAAGTTCAAATAATTCTCTTATTATAACTTTTTTTATAATCACTAGAATAATTAGATATGAAATATGTGAATAAGAGTTGTTACAACTTTGGTGACAAGTTCAGTCTTTTGTGACTTATTATATGAGAAATTTTATATAACTATCAAAATAACGGAAAGAGAAAAATATTTACCAATATGATGTTTCTTTTCACTAACTAGGCGCTGACACCTGCGTGGTTTTTTTATATATTTTTTTATAATTTTATCCTTTAGAAAGATGAAATAAGTATACTTAAATTAATACAATGTACTAACTTTGTCCTTCCAAATGACAAAATCAATAATGAATTGATTTTTTCTTTCCTTTCTCTTTCCTCTCTCGCTCCACTCTCTATTCACTCTCACTCTCCTCTCTCTATTCTCTCTCTCTTCTCTTTCGGTTATCTCTCTTCTCTCTCTCCTCTTTCTATTTTCTCTCTCCTCTCTTCTAAAAGACAAAATCATGATAAATTTTAAAAAATATCATTTTTGTCATTCACAAATACATCATATTTTATTTTAAATTTAACATTTTAATATATAATATATAAATAAAAAAAAATTAAATTAAAATTTTCTACTTTCTCCCCACTTTTCAAAGTTAAGGCTCACGTCACACACATGAGATAGAGATAGAAAGAGAGAGAAGAGAGGACAGAGAAAAGAGAAAGTGTAGAGAGAGAGTGAAGAGAGAGAATAAGAGAGATAGCCAAAAAAGAGATGAGAGAGATTGAATAGAAATATAGAGAGGAGAGAGTGAATAGAGAGTGTGTGAAGAGAGAGAAAGAGGAGAGAGAGATAGCCGAAAGAAAGAGAGAATAAATAGAGAGAGAAGAGAGAGCGAATAGAGAGAGGAGAGAAACGGTGTGAATAGAGAGATGAGAGAGTGTAGAGAAAGAGAAGAGTGAGAGAGAGGAGAGAGAGAATGAAGATATAATAGAGAGAAGAGAGGACAAAATTATTTCATTATTAATTTGATCCTTCTAAATGACGAAATCAGTACATTGCATTGATTTCATCTTTTAAAAACACGAAATTATATTGATTTCGTCATTTAAATCACAAATTAGTACATTATATTAAATTTTTCCTCTTTAAAAATAAATTTAAAAAAAGTTACAGAGGCGCTCGCTAAAAGAAACACCATATTAGTAAATATTTTTATCACACCATATTAGTGAGTTTGATGGGCCGTTGGATGTAAATCCGACGGCCCAATCAGCCCAGGCGCACGCCGGTGCGCGTGAGTCCTGGCTGATATTAATGGGACTCTTATATAATTATATTTATTATATGAGATATTTGAATAACATTAGTTAATTTTTTGGTGACAAATGAAATTTTTTTGTTGGGTATTTATTGAAACTTATCTTAATCATAGATTTTGAAATAATATTTATAACTTTAATACAATAAATTTATGTTTATTATAATTTTTTTATTTTTGTAATGTTGGTGTGATTCTCTAAATTAATATAGATTTTTATAGAAAAAAATAATTTTGGTTGTAAATGGGATTCGAGCTCAATTCGAACACAAGTTCGAGTTGCTATAATATGTTTTTGAACTCGAGCTCGAGTCGAGTTTTGAGTTTTTAGCCGAATCAAGCTCGAGCCAGGAATCAAGCTATTCGATCGAGCTCAAGCCGAGCTCTAACCGAGTTTTCAGATATCGAGCTCGAGTCAAAAAATTTGAAAACTCGGTTTGACTCGGCTCCTTAGCACCCTTAATATGGACCAAGTAGACCAGATGGATTAACTAGGAAAGCAAGGCGGAGGGTGGGATTAACATACAGGGAGGGGTATGTGGATTATTGATATGCGTAGATGGCCAGTTTTCCAAATAACTTAATCTTTTAGGAGAAGTGGTTAAGTAACATAGATAATAGCAGACTAGGAGGTCCTTGGTGCCCCTTGTGTTTGTGGTACTAAGAAGGGTCCTGAGCACCCATTGTATTTATGGTGGCAAGGAAGGGGTGGCACAAACCCCTTCTTATCTTAATGATTAAGTGCAGACTAGCTAGGAGGTCCTTGACAGACAGACCCAAAAGGCTCTATTAAGGGAAACTAAATATTTTTTTTCTCACATGATACATAATCCACTATAATATTCTTCGGAGATTCACTCCAGATTTGTTTCCGAGGGTCTTCCTTATAAATACTGTCCGAAACACTACTATCTAAATTATTAAAAATCCCTTTCTCTTGAGGCTCCATGCCGCGTAGCAGTGTATAAGGGCATCAATTCATAACACATTTTCTCTTGTCAAAAGAATTTAAAATTTTATTTTAAAGCCCAATAATTTGGTGGGGAAATAAGGCAGTGTGCTTAGAAAATAATTGCAACTCAGGTGGTCGGTTCGTGATCACAAAATAGTGTACTTGTTTACTCGTTAGTGTCATGTGCTAGTAAACTACATCAAGTTGAGTAAGCTTCTTATACAAAACTATGGTACTCCTTCCGTCCCACATTAATTAATCTATTTAATTTTTTAAAATAAATAATTTAAATTTATTTTAAAATTAAATAGAGCTATTATTGATAGCTTGATGCTAATTGGAGGAGAAAGTCCATGTATGAATGGTGGCAATGACCTCACGACTACGAGCATCTCAAAAAACCCTTTGTCGAATGCATGAGAATTTATTCACAGTGCAAATCCCACACTCCCACTATGGTGTTTTAAAATGGACAAGATCCAAATATATAAATAAATGGAGAAAATAAAGAAGTATACTTGAAATCACATTAAGGCAAATCAAATTTTTATGGTTATCTTCCCATCTATCTTGAAAGTGGTGGAGGAAAGCAATGAAGAAGACCTCAACTGAAAAGAGCAGAGTTCAGAGCTTAACAGTTTTGGAGGCCTTTTTATGGTAGGCATGCAGTCCAGTATACATGTAGGTGTTGCCAAGTATATAAACTCTAGTTCAAAGAGAGTACCAATGCAGAAAATACCATACATTTTGTAAATATTTTAATTATGGGTATAGCGTAATAGTCATGGCCCTCTAAAGAAAATACTTTTGACTATATGTCCTCTACATATCTTTTATTTATACTTGCCCCTCCTCACCTAAAAACCTGGCTCCGTTTGTACTTTAACCCCTCTATTGGACAAAAGAAGAAAAAACTTTAAAGAAATAGTTGTTACATAGTTAACATTGACAAACTAAAGAAATTGAAATAATAAGGTAGTCATGGAAGAGAACAATAAGCTGAGAAATTTTACATGCATTATGCGTCTAAATATATATTAAATAAGATAAAAAAATAAATTACAAATAATACATATATTGAATAGAGGCCTCTTTTGCATGCTATAGTTATAATGCATTGCTTTGAAAATTAGAATTATTATTAGTTATATACATAAGCTCTATATCAACCTATATACACTCAAAGTAGGCAATTTCAAATCCAAATCTCATAGGTTAAATATTATGTCATAAGTCGGCAAAGACAATAGTGTCAAAGGATTTTGTGTCGTGGTGTAATATCCCAAATTTTCTTAAGTTTCAAAAATTAAATATGTAGAAATTATGTTGTTTGACCTATTGATTTTTTAGTAGAATAACTTTTTCTTTAGATTGAATTAGTGGCCGAAACTTATGTATTTAAGAAGTAGACAAACAAAGCTTCGAAACGTTACTAAGAATGCATGAATCGGAGTTCGGATTAGAGAGATACGACTGTTCGAAGTTGAACATATTGTATAAGGTCTCTTTACCCGATTTAAATATGTATTTGGGCCGTTGAAGTTGTTTTGCAGGCCCGATTAATTAGAGCTCTGAAATTAATATTTAGAGGTCCAGTTAGGCAGCCTAATTGAGGGGGATTGGCTCAACTTCTAAGGGGATTAAGAACTTTAATCCTCATGCTTATAAAAGGCATTCTTAGGGTATAATTGAGGGAAAGCTTTGACTATTAAGGGAGGGAGGAGGAGCTGTCGATGGAATTTTCCAGCGAGGCTCCAGTAGTAGTAGATCAACAACAAATTGGTGATTAACGTAGGTTGGTTGTCTTAGTTTCGAGTTGATTAAATTTGTATATTGTTCTGTTATGTAATTAAAATGAGCATAAATCTTTGCAATAGTTATGTGATTTCTTAAAGAGCATAGTGCAGATCCGTAATTATGCTAAATAGTGAATATGCAGTAAATTAAAAAAGAACTCCAGTTGATGGCCACTGGCTGGCTGGTCTCTTTCTGACTATAAAGCCCAGTCGTTGGGGGAATGCGACCGGGGGGCAACCTACCGGTGACAAGTTCCACCATCATCATACGGGCTACTCGAAAAAAAAGGGTTGCATAGGACCAGCCGCGCCGCCATTGGCTGCAATGGCCCTGGCTTCGGCGGTCTAGGCTGCGGCGGCTTCACCACTTTCTTTAAAAAAAACAAAAAGGGGCCGCTTCTGCCCTGGTCGGCCACCGCAGGGAGGCGGGGTTAGGCCCATCGGGATCACAACCAGGCGGCGATCCGATGAGGCCCAGCTCCTGTCTACCGTGGCGGTGGGAGGCGGCGCCGCTAGACCGGGTTGGGTAACCCCACCCAGTTGGGTCCAGCTCTTTTTTTTAAAAAAAAATTGACTTAGAGTAATCAGAAAAAATAGGAAAAAAACTTATAAATGACTATGAGTGTATGCCGAATGTCTTGACCAAGTTTAAGGTCCGGAAAAAATCTCCATGTATGTAAAATGACAAATTTACCCTTATGAATTGACGAGTAGATTAATAATGATTAGTGACCAAACTTTGGGGCTCGAGTTCAAGGGCCAATGAGTGGATTTAAAAATTGAAAAAAATCTCAGTGAGATTTTAGTGTGTATCCTAAATTTGTACCAAGTTACAAGTGAGTGAAAAATCCCAATAAATAGATAATTAACTATTTTACCCCTAGGGTTAAGGTAAGACAGTTAATTTGGTTCAAGGGGTTTACGACCCCGTTAAACAGTAAGAAAATTACCTCAGGTTCATAACATCAAGGTGTACCCATGAGATTATTTTTGGACCTATTGAGGTTCAAGGAAGCCTTGAACAAAAAGATAGAAATACTAAAACCTTTTGAGAGGTTAAAGACTTACCGAGTGTAGAGATGACCTTGTCCATTATAGAATAATTACCTTGATGCCCTCATGTACATTATGATCAGTTTTCATAGAGATTTAATAAGTTAACCCAAGGAGGGTTAATGTCACGCCCCGGCGATGCTCGACCTGAGCCGAACCCGGTCCGAGGGCTAGTCAAGCGCGCGGGGGCGACGAAGAAAAAATTGAGAAACGATCTAGCGGAAGACTTAACCCTAACCACGGGCGATTAACAGAATTACGGAGTACGCACCATCCTTTGAGCAAGAGTAAATAAACAGGAAAGAAAGAATGTTGTTTATCACTAAGTAAACAACTAATCTCAAACTCACATGCTTAGTTAACTAAAGCCCACACCGGCTCAAAATAAGTCATAAGCATCACAACTGTAAAATGTGACATAAATCCAAAATAAAGAACCCTACACAAAGGTTCTAAACATAAAGCATAAAACCAAAGGAAACTAAGTCACACAACGATCTCCACGATTACATCCAAGTCATCTCCGACCTTTTCTCAAAGAGGAGATCCTGTCCATCTACGTGTCGCACCACGTAGCCCCAAAACAAAACACAAGAAAGAGGGGTGAGTTTAACAAACTCAGCAATAGTTTTTAATATCACTATCAACATCGAAAAATATGATAGCATAACAATATAGTCATTCAGATCAAAGATTTACATGGTGCATCATTTTCTGATCACACATACATATCACCTAACACTGCATCATAGTGCATAATCAACCTGCATGGATGTATCTCTAACATACATATTCCCACATGCATTATATCATAATCAACCTGCATGGATGTATCTCTAACATACATATTCCCACATGCATCATATCATAACAACCTCCATGAATGTATCTCTAACATACATATTCCATCATACATCATATCATAACATCCTCCATGAAGGAGTAATCACAAATCTGGTGTCACACAGATGGGAGCATAGACAAGGCCACGAAGGCGTGTCATGGTCCAAAATTATACATAAGAATTAAAAAAAGATTGGGGTTGTCAATCCCTAAAGAGCTGCTCGCCCTGGACGATCCTGGCCAAGGATGTCCCATTCTCACACAGAGAATCTAGAGTAAGGGTATTCGCCCAGGGACATCTCCTACGGAGGGAAGAGCCTGAGTTCTCATATAGAGAACCCTAGAACATGTGGTAGTGGGTGCATATGGCATACCATACTGGATTCTCAGGGTCCAGATGACACTCATCATAACATTCTCATAATCCGCAAGACAAGTACACAACTCGTCCCCACATAATTCTATTCAACTAGACTCAACCCGGGGAGTGCACTCGTTCCACACAGGAACTCAAATCAAAACATGTCCTTTCGGACCAATCAACTTACGATTAATCCACGACCGATCAATTCGGCACACAATTTCACCACATTGCATCCAATCGGTCAAATTCGATTAACCTTGATGAAGCCTCAATTGGAAATCCATTTTCATGATGCATGCAACATGGTACATACGTGGGCAAGGCATACATGAATCCTAATCCATGATAAGTGCTCTCATCAGCCCCTAATGCATCATTCATAATCATAATATCAAGCTCCAACATCACCATTAAACCCCACATGTGTGTATGTACCTAGTAGAAGCATTTCACACAATGCATGTCAACATGCTTGAAATTAAACTCACTACCACACTACATATGTGAATTAACATCTAATCATGAATTCCAGCAGAAATCATAGGAGAAGAATTATTGAAATCATAACTCAAATCAAAACTCAACCACAAAGGCTAAACACATATAAGGTCTTTCATTTCATCCTTGAGTCATGACATTCATTAACATTCACACATCAACTAACCACATTCTATCATGACAAATCAGTATATTAATAGGTTGTTGCCCTACTAAAAATATGCTTAACCATAGGGAATCAATCATTCACAATTTCAAGATGACAATTCTAACATCATGCCATAAAACATAAGTCATTCTATAAATCTCTAATCATATATCCCAACTTCGTAACCTCAATAGCATGCATTTCCAGTAGCATAATATAGCTCAAAACACTCCACATTCATATGAAATTGGCAAGCTAGAGTGAAATCATCGAAATAAATATCATATGCACAACATACAATTTTACTGTGTAGCCGTTCGAATGTCATTCAAGCCATTCAATCGGCTAAACGTAAAAATTTGAAATTCACAGTTTGTCCGTTCGAACGCCTAGCAGGCCGTTCAATCGGCTAAACTGGAAAACTATCGTTTCGGCAGTGTTTTCGTTCGAACACCCAGAAGGGCCGTTCGAACGCCAACAAGGCAGAACTGAACCATCTTCTTCCTTTCGCAAATCCAAATCGAAACACCATTGATAACACTTCAAATCCACATCTAACACCCTAATCATCATCAAAAGTCCTTCTGGACTTGCAGAATGTTAAAGCATATCATAATAATACAAAACCCTAAGAAATTGGGATTAAATATTTCTATTTTCTAATCATGCCATTAACACACCAAATTAAGCAACTCCATTCGAAATAAGCTAAAAATCAAGAGTTTTACCATGAATAAACTGAATTTTCAAAGGTCCATTACCTTAGCACTTGATTAAGCTTGGATTGGAGGGTCACCCTTCTTGAAAACCTTAAAAACACATTGAGTGTGAATTAAACTCTAATAAAAATCGATTTACTCAAGAAATCCCTAATTAAAACTTAGATCTAGGGCTTGTTGATAATAAAAATCAAAATTTGAAGGTTAGGGCTTGTAATAAAATACAAATTAGTAGTTTTTGATGTCCAAAAATATCTTGAAACAAGGGGGAAATGGTAGATTTAGAAAAGATTAAGAAGAAAACTAGGGTTTAGTGCTTAATTAGAGTAGGCTTACCTTAATCACCTTCTAATTCGGGCCTAATTGGGGATTAGGCCTGACCTTCCTCCTCAGTCTATTCCCAAAAATAGAAATGGCTCAGGTTTGCCCTTTTATAGTAAGGGTTGGGGTATGTATGGGTAAGTTATGGGGTATAAATAAGAAAAATATGCTAAAAATGAGTATTTTACAAATTTAAGCACTAATTAAGCCTAAGAAAATTCTAAAATTTTTTGTATAGGCTTAGGTAGATGTCTGGGTTCATTTAACCTAAAAACTAAAATTTCGACGATGGGGCCCACAGGGGTCCCGCCAAAACCGTAATTTTCAGAAAATAGTGAAAATTTAAAAAAACCCCAAAAATTCATATTTATTTTAAATCACTTAAAATCACTAATCTTAAAGTTGATTTTGATTAAAACCATCATAAACACTATTTATTCACGAAATTACCGATTAAATCAGAAAATGCGTTAATCTTACGATAATCAATAATTAAAGGAAACCAAAAACCGGTTTAGAGATGAGGGTCCTTATAGTTAAGGTACAATAACTCAAACAATCTAATATCATTATTGAACTTGATTCTTGATATTATGATCTATTTGGACCTGTGTGGTTCTGATAGTTTATATTGTTTATTGTTTAGATATTTGTTATTGATGTTGTGATAGTTATTTATAACTAGCTTAAGATTAATCAATGGGGTAGATAGCTTCGGATTAGGTGAGAAAACCTAATCAAGATAAAGACTAAAATGTCGTAGAGGAGTCTGAGACTAGTTCATAGAGTGAACAAAGCTTTTGACCTGATGATTTGCCTTCGTTGATAAACCGATGGTAGTTTCGAGTTGTAAACCATAGTCTAAAAGGGAGTAATAGGGTTTGAGCGTCATTCAAAATCCTGGCTTAATGATGAGCAAGATAGGGTTTAGAATGATTTTTTGAGTTTTAGCTCTATTAAGGAGCCGCTGATTCGATCGTGCAATTGTATGTGCCTATTGGAGAGAGTTCTGCGTGAGCCGGGCTCAGCACATATCTATTGAGGATCTTTTAGTATACATGCATTTTAGATTAGATAACATCCTGTTTAGTTAGCTTTTCCCGCTACTTCTGTTTAGGTGCAGTTGTGGGTCATGCCCTTCTACTCCGGTCAGGACCTTCATGGGCTAGGAGGGGTAATGGTACTTCTTGGTGGATTCCAGGGTGTTTCATATTGGATTTACCCTTGAGGGTAGTCTATGGTGGGTTTATCATTTATCACTTAGGTTGACATTTGATGAGTCTATCTATTATTGAGATTAGACGGGGATATTAATTATAAAACAATAGTTCGAGAGATAATTAATAACATTATTTAATATTACTTATTTAATTAGAATAAGTGAAACGATTAAAGGACTTGCATAAAATATAGTTTGCTTGAAAATACTTAAGCATTGCATGTGTGATATTATGCTTCTTAGTATAATGTAGTTTTTGGCAGGACTACGTCTGGATCTGATCTTGTTGGAAATATTAGAGATGTTGTCTAATGAGTACATAGGCAACTAACATCGGGTGATATTGGTCCGATCCAAAAAATATTAAATTTTACTTTTATTCTTTTGAAATGCTCTTCCAAGGGGAGGAGATGTTTGGTTGCCCATTTGGTCTTGTTTGCTTACAGGTTCTTTAGACGGGGACGTTGCGAGATCAGGACGTTGGTGGGCATTTGAGGTCGTCATTGCACTAGTGAGATCTAGTTTTTTACTTTTGCAATCTTGTAAGTAATTATAATTACTGATATAAGAGCCAAGTTTACGTGGTTGTTTATTTTTAAATAGATAACATATTTGTACTTAGAGGGTTAACCTGTTGATTATTGAAATTCGACATGTGTAACAATATCATATATTTTGATATTAATATTTGTAAACTCCGGTTATCACGACTTGGATATTTTAGTTGATTGATTTGATTTGATTTAAAAGATAAAAAATTATCATAATTTATTGCGTGTCTTTTATTTAAAAAGGTTTTTAAAAATCCGAGTTGTGATACGTGGAGCATGTTATCCATATATAGGACCAATTTGACTACATGTCTCATTTGATAAAGCTCTTTAGGGGTTTTTCAAGGGCATTATAAATGTGCAAGTATGAAAATATTATTTATATATATATATATATATATATATATATATATAAATAATTATTAATAAATGGGTTATATACATATGGGCTCGTAAAAAAGTTAGAGATAACATAGTTATATAAGATCTCCTTTGATAGAATTCGTCGAGAGATTTCCAACAATACTAAGAGCGTAAGAATCCGAGTTCAGGAGTGTAAGATATAATATTATAAAATTAAATTAACATAGCCTTTAAATGAGGATTATGATTCTAATATCTTTAACTTTTTGAGGATTGGAATGAGTCAAAGAGGAATAAAATAGGGATTAATAATATAAATGAAAGGTCAAACTGTGTGATTTTAAAAGTTCTATAGTATACTTTTTTATTTTATATTATAATATAATTTACAAGTGGCTATCTTTTTTGAAATATGAAGTTTTATAGAAACTTTTCGTGGATACATTTATGCCATTTTCTTGTAATTTCTTGCAAACATAAAAGTACACTCCCTAAACTTAGCTTATTTTTTGTTTCATAATTTAGATACGTATTATGAGATGGAGGAAAAAAATACAAAGTATTACTCATATGGTGGCTGATCAATGGTAGGACTGGTTCAATCTTCAAACTAGTATCACTTGTATAGTAGTTGAAGTGCTTGATCAATTCTTTGTAGAAAAGACTTCAAATCCTAAAATTCGTTGTAGGAAAGATACTACAATACAATTTGCTTTAAGGTGTGTTTTCACTTTCTTAAAAATAGTATTTCCCCTGCCAATCTTGCCTTTTAGTGTGTAATCAAGAATTCCACAAACTTGTTTTCAAGATACAATAAAGCTTTTCTACAATTTACATTCTTGAAGACAAAACTTTAATCTCCTTTTGAACAAATAGCCATAGCTTGTATTATCTTATGTAGAAAAAGAGAAATTAAGGTATTTTTATGAAAATCAAGTGATAAAATCAAAAGCTCTATTTTTTTGAGTGAAAAAAACTATTCTTATATAATTTAGGTTGAATATCCTTAAAAAATGATGCTACACTTTATTGAAAATAAAAAAAAATGAATTTAATAAAAAAAATTGTGAACCATCAATTGCCGTTCAAACAACTATAATCATGTCATTGTGTGTTGTAAACTGATTGATCAATTGACGATTAATCATTCAATGATTGATCGATCGATAAATTGACTATTAAATATTTTTAATATCTTAATTAATCGGTTTTCCAATCAATTAATTGATGAAATCAGAAAAAACTATTCTTATATAATTTAGGATGAATATCCTTGAAAAACGATGCTACACTTTATTGAAAAAAAAAAATTTAATAAAAATAATTGTGAACCATCAATTGCCGTTCAAACAACTATAATCATGTCATTGTGTGTTGTAAACTGATTGATCGATTGATGATTGATCATTCAAAGATCAATTGATTGTAAACCATTAAATATTTTTGATATCTTAATTAATCGGTTTTCCAATCAAGTAATTGATGAAATAACTGTCAAAATTTTGCTGGACCCAATCAATCGCCCTCTTCGACTGACCCACCGACTGCAATAACATTTTGAAAATTTTTAACGTATATAACGTGTTTCTCGAGTTTTGATGTATACAGTTTGGGCTTTGAATGATTGGATCTTGAGTCTCATTCTTCTTTTCGATAATATGTAGAAAGCCTTCTAGAATGGCTGGTGAGTCATCTGCGAATTGAATGCCAATTATTGCTACGTCGACAAAACCTTTCATAGATTAGTTTTTTTAATTTGAATGTTGCATACTTTAGAATGCATGCCATGTGCCTCAGCACCTCGTATTAATGAGAAAGTAAGTAATCATTTTCATAGTTGGATACCACGAGAGGTGGCACCCCTTCTTGTCTCAATGGTTAAGAAAAAAGTTGCATTTGAATTCACCTTCTGTTTTGGCCCCTCCCCCTCCAATTTTCGCTATCTGGAAGATAAGAAAAATAATATTTTTATATTAAAATTACATATTAAAAATTTACATATAATTTAGATAAAGAAACTAAGGCCCACTTAATTAATTTTTGTAAGTGTTTTTATTGTGAGAACTATCCCAAAGAAAACGCCATTACTTTAAGGCCGGATGTTTCCGTGTCTCCCGGGCAACAAACAACTGTTCAAATAATGGAATAGTAAGTGACAGAAGAAACAAAAGGGAAGGAAATAAAAATAGCGAGAAGAGCCGATTGAGATGCCCGAGTCAGGGTCACGCGGCTGGAACGGAACCGGCCGGAGCGTGGTCTCGACGTTTTGTTTCTTGTTTCCTTTTGGCTAGAACTCTGGTCTCTTTGATTAATAGATCGGTCATCTTGTCATAAGTGAAGCTGAGGGGTTAATGGTTGATTTCATACCCACATTAAAATTTTACATTTGACAACTTTAATTTTAAGAATGCAGATTATAATTTTATATTTTTAAATCACACTTTCAAAATGTATAGTTAGTGAGATGAGAGGAAAATCTGCATCTTCAATTTCAGTTGGGGGGTGTAATTAGAAATACATAAGTTGAATTTTTTTAAGTTATAAAGTTGCATTTGAAGTCCGTGCTGGTGATACAATGTACTCTAACATGTGCATACAAAATTCATAACCACTATGCAGCAGTTTGAATTACGCACTCCAAATCCCAAAAGACTTACGTTACTTTTTAAAATCTATAAATTGTAATTACAAAACTTTGAAAGACTAACCCCCTATGAGTGAATTGCACGTGAAATTGGAATAATTCACATAAGCTAACAAATCATTACTGTTATCGCTCTGGTAGGCTTTGACAATTTAAGCATATTGTATCATCCTATTAATGTTATTAGCGTAAGTTGGAATCATTCACAGGCTAGCGCTTTGCGTGCAGTTGAGACAGTTCTTTAATGACGTCTTGGTCCCTAATTTCTGGCTTGCTTCAGCAAAAAAATAATAAAAAGAGCGAGATGCGCACCGTGCAGTTGAGACAGTTCTTTAATGACGTCTTGGTCCTTAGACTTCCTACTTTCTAGCTTGTTTCACCATTAAAAAATGCAAATTAACAACATACTTGGATCAGTATGGATCCTATGGGCGTAAACCATGCTGCTTGAGCTTGCCTTTTCCAGGCTGAGCTATATCATGGGCCATTTGGAGCCAGAGATTGATCCGGTCAAGTCCACCATGGTTCCACTCCCTTATTAACTACTCGGAGAAATCTACCCAGCGTTGTAGCTTCAGTGTCCCCCCGCCAGATTATTCTTAAAAGCATCCCCTAGCTATGACTGACAGTCAGGGGCAGTGCTAAAGCTACAACACTTTGTAGCCATCCATTAGTACTGGGTTTGGGGTAGCATGACATTTTTGCTTCTTTACATTTTTTTTACATCGCTAAAAGAGAGCTCCGCGAAGACAGAAGGATCAACATGCATACTTCCATATATAAGTTAATAACGTTATTTGCATAAGATATTATTGATAGTTTGATTATCATTTGAGGCGTGTCCTCTTAGAATATATGACGGGCAACAAACCAAGATCAGGAGAGGTTTTCAAATTTCAATGCGTAATCATCTAAGAAATTAAAAGTTAATCAAATAGAGTAAGTATTCTTTCAGCAGTTTGTTGTCGTTGGCGTATCTAAAAATATTCCAACTCTTTTAGTTTAATCGTAATTTGAGTACCACTTGTGGCTCCTTATGCAAGAATGTCAAATCTTATTTGCATCCCTTCATGTGCAGACACACATGGCATACGTATGACAGTTTAGTCGTCTCCCTAAAAGCGTCCAAGAACTTTGTATCTAATTATGCCCAGCTCCCACCTCCCCCTGAAAACTTGTCTACATTCCGATTGAGCTGAGAATTCTGTAAGTATTTATATGTATTCTCACTTTCCTACATTAGTTGCTATATTTAATTGTGTTAAAATATGAACTAATTTTAGCTCATTTTAAAAAATTAGATGTAGCAAATAATATAGGATGGTGGCAGTACTTGATTAGCTAAAAAAACATTTACAAGTATGTATGCCCATCTATGCAATCCCATGGAACAAATATATTTAAAAAATAAATAAAAATTTGGGTAAGCGAATACCATTCATCTTTTGGGTGAGAAAATTTAAGGAAGAAGTACAACAAGTGAGGGAGGGATAAAGCTTATAAACAAGTGGGAAGGGAATAAATCTAGGGCTGTAAATGAGCTGAGTTGGCTCGTGAGCAAACTCGGCTCGACTAGGCTCTGCTCAAGTTAAACTCGACTCAAATCAAGCTCGACTCGAATTCGATTCGAGCTCGAATAAGTTCAAGCCGAGTTTGAGCTGACCCTTGCTCGACTCGGGGCTCGGCTCGAATAAAACTCGAACTCGATGCTACTGGCTCGAGCTCGAACTCGAATATAATTTCAAAATTATATATAAAATAAATAATGTATATATATGCATATTTTATATAAACATAATTGTTAATTTAAATATATATTTATAGCATACTCCCTTCGTTCTTAGATTAATAGCTCTATTTGATTAGTTCATTTTGAAAAATCTAATTGAGCTATTAATCTAAGACAAATGGAATATATAAAATGACGTATAATCACATATTTATATACTAATACTATGTATCGTATTGATATATGAGACCCGTTATATGAGTCAAGACTCACTCACGACTATGTGAATATAGATGTCATACATTATCATATTACGATATAAGAACACACATAACTCGAGAGGTAGATTAGTTTATGTCTTCTTGCACATTTGGATCTCAATCTGATTGCCTATAATGTCTTTGCTCATGCTGACGTACGAGAGTCTAAACTCATATAAAAAATTTTCATGATATATATCCTTGTTAAATTATAACGGATATATAATTTTTATATATGATATATATTTTATAAAAATAAAAATAAAAATAAAAATATTGAAGATGCAAACACTAATATACTCCTTTTGTCCCAAATTAATAGGGCTATTTGATTCTTGAAGATGGACTAAAATTAGTTCAATTGAAAAACCAAATGAAGCTATAAGTATATGACAGATGGTCAACATGATATCACACTAATATACTTAAAAATAATTTTAAAAGAAGCATGGCATTTGTAGACCAACCTTAGTTTAGAAAAGAATGATTAGATATTCTTTTAAAAGTTGAAGCATGACATTGGGACCATCCTCATCTTACAAAATGTATATCTTTATTACATGTACTTCAGAATTTTTTAGAGGCACACTAAGATTATAGAATACCTTTTTTATTAGTGATTTATAAACATGTAAAAAAAAGAAAACACAAAAAAGTAGATGATAATGTTGCCTAAATAATATTTTATTTTTTACATCTTTTTTAGTGATTATATGTACATAAAGAGAGAAAAATAATAATGTTGCATTTTTTTAGCATATGTAACTAAAACTTATTTGTCATAGTTTTCTTTTTTCATAGTGACTATAATCAAATGTTTACGGTGTAGTCATAATACTTGTTGAAGTATATATATTAATATTTAATACTAAAAGTATATTAGTATATGTGATACTTCATATACTTTATATTTATATATAGATTATTTTTATTTTTTTAGTTCGAGCCAAGGCTTATGATTCACTTATATAGGTTCGAGCTCGAGCTCGAGCCAAGCTTTGGATTTCTAATTCGAGCCGAGCTCGAGCTAAAAAGTTCGAGTTTATTCGAGCTTCAGCAATTCGAGCTCGAGCCGAAACAACCTAATACTCGGCTCAGCTCGGCTCGTTAACACCCCTAAATAAACCCTTAAAAAATAATTATATATATGCTATCTCAATCTTATATTAATTGTCCATATATGAAAAAATATAATGTTTGATACTCTATCCACTAATTCTTTTTATTCCATTCATCAATTACTATAAGAAAGATAATATGAAGTAAGACAATTAATATGAATATTTTTTAAAAAATTTGAATAATTAATATGGGATAGAAGGAATAATAACAGTCAAGGCAAAATTTCATTTTCTTAAAATAATTATACAAATAATATGACAATACTGGTCGCTAATGTAATTGAAAATGATATCTAAACCTCATAGAGATTCTCAATTTAGCCATGGGTTAGACTGTGATTCTAGTAAAATCTAGAGAAAATTAGAACTTAAGCCATTTAACTATAACTTTTTAAGGACTAATTTCAACTTGTAAGAAATTGATTATTTAAGCCTTGTATCTTTTTTCTATTAATTATATGTTTATGTTTAAAAACATTAGCAAAAGATGTAGCTCACTAGAGCTGTAGCTCCCTAGAGCTGAGATCATGGCTAGATGGCTAAGGAGACGGCAGATTTGGCTAAACATCCTCTATAAAGTATACCCTCTTTGTTTTCTTCCTTCTTTCTCATGTAGAGATTAATGTTAGTATTAAGTTTAATATTAATTTATTATTTATTTTAGTTTTATTTTTTTGTAATGATGATAGAGAGAAAGAGAGGAACAATGTTTTAAGTAAGTCACGTCCATTGGCCATGACTACTAAGGCGCGATTAGGCGGTCAAATCTAGTTCTAGAAAATAGGGTATAATTGCCAGCACGGCTAGTTAGGCTGCCCCTGCTCACCTTGGCCTCCCCTCGTCGTCTCTACTTATTTCTCAAATTCCTTGTCTTAAAAATTCGAATTCAAAATAAAATTTATTTTTCATCTTTACTTATTCCTTCATCATAAAATAAAAAAAAATCCATACAAAGATGTCTTACAACATCCCGAATGTCCACAAATAAAGGGTCGGACAGCCAAATAAATGCCTCACATTAATTAAAATTAGCATCTATGTTAAACACTTTACTATAATCTTTTTAAATATTTATACATAAAAGACATAATGTAAACTCAATCAACCAACTTCCAGTCTTCGACAAATTAAATCCCAAGTCTGAGATGAGTTTATATGGCTAAAAGTGTTTTTTTATAATTCAATCGCTTTTTGCTACATTAAAACTATTTTGACAGATGCCAATTAACTGATGCAGGACTCGACCACGTTTGTCTTTGATGTACTTAGCCATTGATCTTGAAGGTCTTCTAGAATAGCCGGTGAATCATCTGTCAATTGAATATCAATTGTGGCTACATCAACAAAAGTATTTATGATAATCTTGCATAGGTTGGATTTATATATTTTTTCGGTACGAATCTTGCAGAGGTTGTAATGCGGGTCATGTCACATGTGCCTCAGCTCCTTGAATGGTGGGATCTCTGCTTAAAGGGCACAGTTGAAGTTCAGCCTTTTCTGACTTCCTCAATTTGCTTGCTGATCACATGGAAACGTACACCACTAAATTAGTCAACTAATTAGTTAATTAACTAATTAAGTATAGTTTTTGTTCTAAAAGTTGACAATTAAGAAGTTAATTAAATAATTAAGTATTGTTTTGGTAAAGTATCGTTGATACTTCGCCACTCGCCAGTTTAACATCATGAGTTACGTTTCACAAGTTTCTTATGACTGGATTGTAATAAATAAAAGGTTTTGATCCATTCACTGCTTCCATTGTCAATGTTTTGAATCAAAATTTAAAATGCTATATCCGTCTTGTGTTGATAAATTTATTTATTTTTTAAAACAAAGTAAAAATTAATTTATTCTAAATAATCAAATAAAATCATTAACATAGAACGGAGAGTACTAAAAATCTAAGATCAGTTTATTTTAGAAAAAGTAATTCAGACTATTTTGAGCAGATTTTATAATTTAATTTTTAAAATAAATTAAAATAAAATGAATACATTTCAAAAACTAATGGAAACTATCAATTTAAAGAGAGGGTGCATTAAAATTATAAGACCTTCTTTTGGCTGCCTAGTGTCTCATAAATTATAATTACATGAATTGCCAATAACAATAATTCTCCATTAGTCCTTATATTAATAATTATATTTAAAAAAATATAATTTTTTATTAAATAGTAAAAATTATATTTAAAAAAATAAAAAATAAGTTTATAATACCTTTTTTTATACTCAGTAACTTAAATTTAACTAAATAAAATTATTAATATAGAATACGAATTTTTACTAAATAGAGCTATTAATTTAAAACAAAAAAAATATCTTTTTTAGTCTTAAAATAAGTATCTTATTTAATATTTTAAAATAAATTAATGTATTCCTTCGATCTCAAATGTCTTATTTAACTTATCAAAATATATTAAAATTAGTATATTTAAAAAAAAGATAAAAAGTTATTTAATATTTTATTTTGGGTAAAATTAACATGGCTTTGTTCTAGAAGGCAGAGTCTCATAGGTGGGGTGTGTCGGGATCTGAGCAATAACTCTACCCAGGCCCCAAAACAGTGAAAAGGGACATTTGGCCCCTGGTTTGGGAATTTCCCGCCACAAGTGGATCCTCCCACATCCTGAATGTTCTAGAAGCTCTCATCAGGAATTTGCTGGGACACCCGTGGCGGCCACGACAATTTTACTTGAGTCGCCGCCCAATCTAAAAGTGGGTCCCCCAACAGAAGTGGACCCCATCGCATGTGACGTGCACATGATATTTTCTGTAATCTTTGTCTATTTATTTCGTCCTTGATAAGGATGGAGATATGGAATGGCCATGCTCCGCGGCAAATGGGGGCATCATTGCAAATCAACTCTCCTTTCCTAACTGGTGATGGCCACCTAGAGACAACCTGTCTGGTTTGGGTTAATAAATACAATAATTATTTAAATTGACCCGATTCAGCCGATTTTGGTGTGGTAATAGTGTGAGAGCTGCCTGGGGGCGGGTTTGCACTTAGATACGCGGGCTTAGCCCGGGCCGGCCTATAGTTAGGTTGGATCACTTGGAAGTTGGAGCTCCAATTCGACTTAAATAATTAATTATGTTTAATTTAAATTTAAAATTAGACATTAAGGATGTGTCGGGTTAAATTTTCCATATATTTAATACCAGTAGCATCCGTATTTTTGCAGGCAATTGTCCTAACCGTAGATAAAATAGTCCTATATGCACGTGGGACCCACTAATTCTAAGCCGTAAAGATGGAACTCTCCTATTTTTGTATGTAAATTAGATATTTGTTTTAAAGCTTGATTGCACATAACTAGGTGGGACCTACATATCTTTGTTTCTTTTTTCCTATTTTGTATATAATTCACACTTCTTCATTTCTAAGAGAGAAGAAAAAACCGAACTTCATGGAATAGCATGTTGGTTTTATATTATTTTATTTATTATTCTCTCATCTCATATTAATAGTTATATTTAATAAAATAATTATTGTTATTAAATAATAAAAATTATATCTAAAAAAACTTATAATCCTCTTTTTTAAGTATATAATTATTTAAATTTAATAAAATAAATTTATTAATATAGAAAAAAAAAATTTTGTTAAATAAAATTATTAATTTAAGATGAGAAGAGTATAATCTTAATCTGGTCGGGTTCATGTTGGGTTATGTAAAACCCAAACCCAACCCAACCGATCAATGTAGGTAAGATTTTAATACCCAAACCCATCTACATTCTCAAGTAAACTCAGATATGAACAATTAAGATCTAGACAAAACCCCAAAAATCTGACCCCATGACATCCCTATCAATTTCAAGCCCACATTTTAGGGTTAAATTAGGAGACCTCCGCTTTTGAAGGCATAATTTTGGTCTTGTACTTAATACCCTGCTGGGGCCTCTTCACACTTTGTGGACTGTAGAACACGTGATTGTGGCTCTGCTTCCGTCTGGTTGAGGTTAACAGCGCATTTGACATCAAGACTCCGGGTTAGCAGCGTCGAGTAAAGAAGAATTACTTGGGCTATCTCTCTAGCTAATAATGTTCGTGACTGGATACAAGAAAGTCTGTCCGTGCACTTTCATTTTCTAGAATGGCAAAGATAAGACGGAAAACTGATAGGGCAATTTTCATGTTTGAAGTTGAAAATCCACGAGAAACAACTGGGCGTGTTGTATGTGCCAATTGCCATTTAACTAATAAATCAGTAGATATTGAGGTTCCAGAAGTGGTACTTTCAGATATTGTATTTGAAGCAGTTGTTCGAATCCCTTATGATTCACAACTGAAACAAGTTCTTACTAATGGTAAAAAAATAGGGGGTTTGAACGTAGGGGCTGTTCTTAATTTACCTGAGGGATTCGAATTAGCTCCTCCCATCTTATCTCTCCCAAGACGAAAGAAAAGGTGGGCAATCTCTCTTTTCAAAGCTATCACCCCAATAAAAGAAATATTCTTATAATAGGTTAAATATTGATCCTACAATGATCCGTTTAGGAGCCCACATAACATTGACATAAACCTGGCATGAAAATGCCTTGGACCTTTGCCCACCGCAATTAGAAAATTCCCCTTCTAGATGAATAACAGATAAGAGTCATTTCCTCACGCTTCACCTTTCTATGAAGCCAAGTTGTGGATCTTCATTCTGTCTTTTTCACAAGCAGAACCAAATAATAAGAGACATAAACAGGTACGGGGCAAATGCATAGGAAATGTTCATATTCACTGTTTCGCAATTAAATTAGTAATAATGGGGAGTAAACGCACGCGATGTTGGGTCGTTGCTATTAGTGTGGCTTGGGTGACAACAGCCTACGACCATGAATTGTTGAGTGACCAGTTGAGGGTCATAGTGGGTACAGGTAAAACAAATTCACGAGAGCAATTAAGGTCCATAAACAGGTAATGTTGTACCTTTGATTATCTCTAAGACAGTTGAGTTAAGATCAGTGTTTAAAATTGACTCAGATATCAACTCGGATTGGTGCATAAATTCAGTTAAATTATAAATAACCCAGCTCGATAAGCCAACTCTAGTTTTAAAAACAATTGTTGAGATGGGAGTTTTGAGTTTGCTCGCTTACCAATCATTTACGATGCCGGTTACCGCACTTCGCTGCCTTCATTGGGGCAGCGCTCGAGCACATATCATGTGGTATGCTATAGGGTATAAGGTAACTCTTGGGTGGCTGGAAGTAAGGCTAAAAGAGTAAAACCAAACCATCTTCAACTAACAATACTTATTTTTTAGTTTAATTAAGACTTGATGAAGGTAGAACAAAGATAATATTTACAAATACTTTCTCATTAATTCACAATTATAACATCGCATTACTTAAGAGTATCTTGCTCCATAGGTGTAAGCCATAATATTTTGTATGACACGGTAGTCACATTTAGGAGTATAATATCACCTTACTAGACTATGAACTATTCACAATCCAACCTCAGTTCTTTACTTGAAGTTTGCCTTACTCCAACTACGGTGTGAAGTAATAGCTTACCAGGGCTCATAGACCCTAATGCCAAGATCCTAACTATTATGATCGTTGCAACTTCCTATATTGCGATACATGAGACTAATTATATTTTAATGCTCTAGTCTATTTAAATACAACTCTCGAACAAGGGAAGCAGTTCTATATAACTTTCATCCTTAAGTGAGCTAAAAGAATATAATTATTTTTCATATCATACCCTTTCGTCATCGTGAAAAAATGACTTACTTAAGGGGTCAATAAAACTTTTAGTATTTCCAACATAGTGTTCACCCTCACCAACTCCCAATCATGGGAAGAAGGCTTAAGAAAAGCTCTCGCTACATACCTAAATGGATCTACACATGAAGCCTAACTCTGGTATTTTATTTTAATCCTTCCCACATATACTCTAGAATAACTCACTCTTGGAGTCAACCTAACACTAATCTCATATGTCTGCAAATGTCTAATCCAATGGTTAAGGAACATTAATCCAATACCAGAATTTATTAATACATACATAGGGCTTACTTACCCTAATATTATATATGTATAGTTTAACATGCAATTATATATTCATCATACACAACAATCATGCTATTATATATCTTATAAATAGAATAGACTTCATCAAAAAATGCTTGAAATAAGGTACATCTATCCAATACAAAGATTTATACACACAAATGGGTGTATTTACCTATACATAAATATGTTCATCATCATACATACATACATTCATATGTATTGAAAACTATTTAATCATGATACTTAATAATTGCATATATCATATCATAACTCAAGTTAAAAGAATACTTAATACTGACTTACCAACAGTACACATTGTAATACATTGTATTTTATCAAAAAAATATTATAAATTTTATTATATTTAGTCATTGCGTCGACAGAAGTGCCAATGGAACTTGAGGAATTTCCATCAGTAGACACATCAAAGTGTCAACAGAGTTGCTGATGGTAACTACATGCATACAGTTACTTTGAAAAATGTGATAGTTAATCCGTTTCGGATTTCATGAGTAGTTATGATAGTAATTAAGGATTAAAAACATAGTGAGAAAGGGAAGGATTCCAAATGGGAGACTTGCGGTTGGAGAAGAGAGTAGTGGATGACCTGGAGTGAGGGGAATGCTAAAGAATCGAGTGACACTCGCGTTACAAGGTCAAATGACTTTTTGAACTTAAAACCTTCTCAAATTGTTATAGTTTTGGAATTTTTTACATGATCACCATGATTTATGTTGAATATAATGCTAACTTAAGTGAAGTTCGAGTGCTATACTCTCTTTCGAGTTAATTCATGGTTTTTACCGTATTAAGGAGTAAGACCGTAGTTGGTCGATGACTTCTTCTTTTGTGAGATATTTTTGCCATATATACATTTAATATGGTTATATGCAACAAAAGAGAGCATCTGAACATGATTTTGATCATCGGTGATGTAATTGACATATCGATGGTGATACCAACGAAAGGAAGAAGATGAATAGTGCTCATGCATGCATTGTAGGCATGTAATTTTTTGTCCTTTGTTAGTGTAAACGATGGGTCGAAGATACATCGGTGAGAATAACACAATAGTGTTGTTCCATTGTCGACAGGGTTCAACGTGTTGGTGAATTCACTGATAGTTGTTGGTTAGGGCACCGACTAGTCTATAAAGTCCCTGATAGAGATTTATATCTATGTCGGTGATAGTTAGCACGTCGGTAATCTTACTTATAGTTATCGATGAGGGTGTCAACCTATTAGTAGAGTCACCGATGAAGATTAATACCTATAACAGAGATAGTTGACATATGAGTGATCTCACTGATAGTTAGCGGTGAGAGCTCTGACTTGTTTAGTGAAGTCACCAATGGAGATTAACATCTATGTCAGTAATAGTCATGCATCGGTGAACTCGCCAATGGTTATCGATAAGGATATCGACCCGTCTGTAAGGTTAACAATATATTCTATCAATAAGCTTTAACAAGTTGGTGAACTCACCGATTGTTATCGGTGAGATCATTGACCCATCCATGAGGTTATCGATGAACCTCAAAGTTAATATCTATAGGGTTCAACGTGTCAATGAGTTCATCGATGGTCATTGATGGGTTCATCGACATGTAGGAAAGGCTCTTGATGGAATATATGATTTCAAATTTATTAAGATTATAACTAATGTATGCTATAATACTTATAAATACTTATAATTAATAATGCATATTTTTTTATGTGATTTGTGATGTGGATAAAAGGTCACTATGCATATGTTACTTAAGGGTTAGAATCTTCAATGTATGTGTATAAGCCTCTTGATTGTGATGAATGGTTACCCAAAATATTATGCATACGATAGCCAAGGTCATAGAAATCCTTTGTGCCTTGGCTCCAAAAGTGCATCTTTAGCCATGTCAACGGAAGGAGGTTGATATATAAAATGACCAAAGTTTTTTGGCTTTTAAAAATAGGAGTTATATAGAACTGCTTCTCTAACCCGGGAGTTGTATTTAAATAGACGAGAGCATTAACAAATTGTATGGCCCTGCACAATATAATAGAAGAAGTTTTGATGATCATAGAAAGTCAGAATCTCAACATTAGGGTCCATGAGCTCTAGCGAGCCTTTACTTCATAATATAGATGGGGGGCAGACTTCAAAGCACTAAGGACATTAAGTGGTGGCCAAATATCTAAAAGTGTGAATCTTCTAGATGAGGTCATTATATCTAGAGAACATTTAGGAATAATTTTTCTTACAAATGGAATGAATATTACAAAATGTATGTACTTTATATGCTGTTGAATTGACTGGTTTTATAATGAGAATTCCACAGTATGTTGATCAAACTTTTACGATTCTTTAAGATTGTTATCTCACCGAATATTCCTATATACTTAACATCCTTTGTGGTGTAAGTGTTCGGGTTTAAGGCTCAAAGGTATGCAAAGGTCGTAGTTGTAGTGAAAATTTTCTTTATCATGACACATCATAATTTTTCCCACACATAACCTTCCCATAATGACAAATAATGATGTTTTTATTGCTTAACAAAACAAGG
Organism: Saururus chinensis; assembly: GCA_035235625.1. Taxonomy (NCBI): domain Eukaryota; kingdom Viridiplantae; phylum Streptophyta; class Magnoliopsida; order Piperales; family Saururaceae; genus Saururus; species Saururus chinensis. The sequence continues at coordinate 42,501,047 of CP141142.1, read as the reverse complement.
TGGATGAATGGGATTTGAAATGTTTTCTTTAAATATAGGAAAAATATGATATTTTAACATAATCATGACAAAATCTCATAAATTATCTTTTACATGCTTTCATGTCATGCATGTAATCAAAACATATCTCATATAATCACTTCAAAACTAAATTATAGAATCAAAGTTTATAATTCAACATAGAATCATGATTTCTCAACATTACCATGATAAAAAATTAATAAAAAATTATATTTTAATGCTTTCATATCCAATGATTTTATAAATCAATTCGTACATGTATATTCTATATTAAATCACAGTAACAAGGTTAGCAATATGACTTATTTTATAATATAAAATTCCTCCCTTATATGTAAGATGTGAATAATAAGTAAGATGAATATAACCATCAACACTACAATGGCCCTGCAAATGTAGAAGACAAAGATTGTCTCTCAAGGGTTTGGCCTCTAACTGATACACCAAAGACCAACTCTTCCTATGTTGGGTAGGGAAGCATTTTTAATGCTCTACTATGACAATCAGCCCATTGTAAGGAACATATGGGAACCCTTCATCTGTGAGATTGACGGCACACACACTAGCGCATATTAGCGTCAATGGTTCTGACACTAGCATACACTACCATGTGCACCATTGATCTCAAATATTAATTGTTCCATATGTTGGGCTCATTATCAAAGGGGAGCATGAAAAACTCTTCCATCGGGTAGGGGCTGGGTTGAGAGAATTAACAACCAACCACAATCTTAAAGGATTCATAGTGGAAGAACAACACCTACGTTGGTGCAAACCCCTTGTAGTGTAGATGGTGACCCCCACATCTAAGGACCTTGACCCTATCCTCTAGGACAAAATTGGGGCACGCCCGACGCTAAGGCCAGTCATGGAACCAAATCGAACCTCTACTCAAATTGCCACCAAAGGAGGAGAAATAAGGCAAGCCCAAAATTGGGACGAGAGAGAACCAGGAAATTACTATCCACCATAGTATTGTTTGTTCACACTATGAAACCCTATGGAAATCACATATGTAGATCAAGAGAACTACGTAGGGGACCAAAGGAAGAGAAATAAAACCCCATAAGACTAGAAATGGGTGAGCTTTACCCAAAAACCTATAAAACAGAAGTGAGATGATGGAAGAGGGCAAGAGGGGCCATGAGTAGAAAATGTAACCAAAGAAACACAAAGAAAGGTGAGGAAGATGGGAGAGGTAAGAGTTGAGAGATTTGAGACTTATTGAAATAGGTTAGAAGTGAAATTTTCTACCGCTCTACTATCCATAATCCATTACAAGTTTAAGCAGGTATAGAAGGACTGTTTGTATATGTTAAATTACAAAATTGGAATGATGATTTATTTATTGAAATAAGTTAGAATGAATAAGTTTTTAATGACCAAACAAGTTTAAGTGAAATGTTGAACAAGATTAAGTGATTTTTAAGTAAAATTTTGAACATGATTAAATGATTTTTTTAATTATGAGGGAACTCTTTAAATTTTTTTGGGTGATGATGTTATCATTTGGCTCACCCGGGTTGACCCACAATTCCATTGGTTGACCCAGCTCTGCTACTAATCTAGATTAGGGTCCGGCCCAAGTTTTATAATATTACTTCACATAAACATTAATAGATGATGTGCATTAATGCATATAGTCTCATTAATGTTTACAAGATACCTTTGAAGATAATTAGCTGTGAGAAGATATTTATCATTTTTTTCATACTTGGGATTCTTCTAAAATAGGCACTGAAGGGATGTTTTAGAGTTGGACTCATACGATAAGAAAGAGTTATTAAAAAATAATAAATTTTATTAGGTATTTGCCTATTATATGAGTACATTTAAGTTTCATGTTTGATCTTTACAATATATTTTTAACACTAGTAATGATGTTAGTCTTTAACCTTAGTAATATCTGATTAAGTAAATAACAAATATTTATTTTAACTTTTTTGAATATATTAAAAAATATAATAAATAATAATTATTTGATTAATTAACCATTATTAATTGAAGAAACAGTTATGAAAATACCTATACTGTTTATTTAGCAGAATGGTTATAAATAAAAATTTAAAATATAATTATAATAATATAATAAATTATACCATAATTATATTATTTCATTGATAACCCTAAAAACAGAGAAAAGAGAAGACTAAGTTACCCGAAGCCAACGTAGTCTCTTCGTTTGCTTTATACTGAAGTAGCCTAAGAGACTCCTCACGGCCTCTCGAGACATGTACTTATTTTTTGTTTTTGCGCTTGGGTGGTTTGCATAGACAACCCTTGTATGCTATGCTTCGGCAATTGCCTACCGCCAAGTGAACCTTGGATCTGATGCGCAAATCTCTAATAGCAATTGGACGAGAAGTCTCCTAACCCTCTGCTTTACCTTACCCCACCCCTCTTAACACATTAATAGATACGTATCGTCTGTATATAAATATGGTAGGCTGGCTAAAACTGTTGTTGACAAACACCTCCTCCTCGGACGATTATGTGGTCCTCGAGCTTTGCCCTGGCTTTTGCTTTCGAGCCACCCTTGCGGTTCGAGTGCCCGGTTATCTATCTACGTTTGTCCAATTCTATCCTTGGCTCTTCGTTAGTGAAAAAGGTCAACTACAAAAGCCACCGGTTCAATTGATCTAACCATACCTTTAGTGGAGATGCTTATGATGTGAAGGCTGCATACTTTTTAGTCATGTATCTCCTTGAAATGTGTTTGTAAGAGTACATGTTTTTATTTCTGATGGTCCACCCACGGCCTACATGCTTGTATGGTGGACACTTTATGTCTGATTTTTCTAGCTTATGATTAACCCTTGCGGACCTCTGAGCCCTCTCCTAGAACATTTTATACATGCGCCGTTGAAAATATCCTCCACCTTCGTCTTACCACTTTATTTGGGAAAAAAATTTATGTTCTTTCCTGATAATGATTAATATAAGTCACTCATTAGAACCCTTAGATACTAACATCCTTGTATATGTTAGCACACATTAGTAAGTATAAGAGATATTAATACTTATAAGTTAACATATAAGTATTAATATGTTAACTTATAAGTATTAATATCTCTTATACTTACTTATAAGTATGTCGTTAATCTCGTGAATAAAAGGCTCGATGCTGCATAGCTTGCACTAGTTTTATTGTCCGCATAGAAAATAGAAAATAGGAAAAACTCTTCAGTCTATTTAGGGGACTGCCGACCCACCCTTTGGTCCCCTCGCAGCAGCTGTTCAAGCATGGGGAAGGGATGGAAAAACACCCAAGACAGACTCTGACAAGTGACACCATCAAATTGACACTTATTGCAGTGCGCATTGCTTGAAAAGCGAGGTTCTAGAAGCGCTGACCTATAAAGGCTCGGCATTTTTTGCCTGCATTATTACTCACCCATCCGCCCATCCCCGCGAAACCAACGATATCCTTGAGCATAAGAATCAACCATGCATATGTTTGATTGACAGTTTATTTTCACTTATTCCACGAAAGCGAAAATATATCTCTATCGTATGTAACTAGACTTATTTATGTGAGTTTAGGTGTACCCGTATAAGCATAAGTAATTTTTATATACCGTTGGATTTTAATTTATTAGTGCTCATAATTCAAGGGTAATAGGTTATTTACCCCTTCTGTCATCATCGGATCTTCAAGCCCGAGTTAATAGATTTTCGTCGGGTCGGACCAACTCAAGTTAAACCCCGGTTGATTTGTTCCCCTTGAACCCTATATAAAACTTAGAATATAGAGTTGAATCACTCCGGTGGCTCTACACCCTCTAGAGTCCATCAACGGATCTTTCTTTTTCTCTTTCTTTTTTTTCTTTATAGGCCGACCCGACCTATTTTTCCCCTCTTCCCCCTTCCACTATCTAGTCGTGCACATAGATTGAGAAGATATGACTAGGCCACCCCTTTTCCCCGACATCAGCACCACCCACGGCCACCCTGTTGCTACTTTTTCCCCTTCTTATTCTTTTTTAAAAAAAAAACTTGGACCAGCCCAATCATCCGGGTCACCATTTCAGTTGACGGGGTTAAATTGACCCACCCGAGTCAATGCCGCCCAACAACCTGGATAATTCAGTCCGATTTTTTAAAATGGCCAATTAAACCCGATCGAACCCATCGAGCTGGTCCGAGTTTAAATGGCTGGTTCATACTTTCGCGTGTGAACCGTAAACTAAGATTAACTTTCCCCAGTAACTATGACTCTTAATTAGTTTTTTTTTTGTGTGTGTGTGACTATGTGTGTAGTCACCAGTCACACTCAAGAGGCTCAACTCGGGCACTCTCTCTCGCCAAAAACGAAAAGAAAAGTCCGGCACTCTACTCCATAAAAATATGTATTTCACGTTTTTTTAGCCTTAAAAGAGTTGAAGAATACAGAAACGAAGATAAAGATCAATTTAAAAGCGGTGATGTCTATCACTCTATCCTCATCATCTATCTCACATCCCTGCATGTGGACCCCTCCCAATACAAGAACAAGTCTCTACTTAAACCCCTCCAAGCTCAAACTTCCTCCCCATGGCCCATCCCCATCACACTTCTGGAAGCTCCAGTTTTCTTCCCTGCCTTCATATCCCCTGAAACTGCACCAGCTCCACGCATATAGGCAAATACTCATCCAGCAAACGATTACCCTGATCTTCAGTGAATACCAACCAGCTGTGTTGCTATCTCCACCACCCACTTCTTGATTGATTTTCCTTTTGAGCCAGTCTTGATTGTCTCTGAGCTTTTGAATGAAGAGATTCTGTTGAGGAAGAGATGGAATTGCAGCGGCAACAGCAGCAACAGCAACAGCAACAGAGTCTTATTCCTGGGTTGCCGGACGAGATCGCGTTCGACTGCCTCGTCCGGGTTCCGTACAGCTTCCACTCCGGTCTCAAATCTGTCTGCCACCGTTGGAAGAGCCTGCTCTCTGATCATTTTTTCTACCACCAGCGGAAGATTGCTGGCCAAGGTGAGGACTTTGTCTGCCTCGTCCAAGCCCTTGCCGACCCATCTGGGTCCCCAGCCTGCGACCCCGCCGGTGAGAAAACCGCCGATGTTGGCGGTGGTGGCGGCAGCAAGACCCCGCCCGTTTACGGTCTCACTGTTTATAACGCCGGACATGGCTCCTGGCGGAGGCTTCCAAAGTCGCCGGCCCTGCTTCCTGACGGGGTTCCAATGTTCTGCCAGTGCGTCGCCGTCGCCGGGAAGCTCGTCCTCGTGGGCGGGTGGGATCCAGCGAGCCTCGACTCGGTGGCTGACGTCTATGTGTTCGACCTGGTGAGGGGCGGAGGTTGGGCCCGAGGGGCCAGCATGTCGACCGCCCGATCCTTCTTCGCCTGCGCCGTCGTGGGCTCCTCCGTCTACGTGGCTGGGGGCCACGACAACCAGAAGAACGCCCTCCGCTCGGCCGAGCTCTACGACCCGGTGGCCGATGAGTGGCGGCCGCTCCCAGACATGGCCGAGGAGCGCGACGAGTGCCACGGCTTCGCCGCAACGGCCGCGGACGGCCGAGCCGGATTTTGGGTGCTGAGCGGGTACGGGACCGATTCGCAGGGTCGGTTCGACTCGTCGGCCGAGTTCTACGACCCGACCCGCGGTTCGTGGGCCCGTGTAGACGGCGTGTGGCCTCACCCCAACTCGAGTCCCCGGACCGCCTCCTTCCGCCCGCCCGCGTCGGCCAGGGCGGGGCGCAAGTCCGAAATGACGGAAAAGCCCTCGTTCCCAAGCCTGTGGTACGCGGAGGCGGGCGGGGGCAGCAGCGGAAATTCGCAGAGGGGGATTAGGGAGTACGACACGAAGGAGAGAAGTTGGAAGCATGTGGGCCCCATATCGGAATTGATCCGGTCGACTGCTTGCGTGGCAGTTCTGGAGGGTCCGGGTAGACGGTCGGATCGGGTCTTCATGGTCGGGTCCGGATATTCGGACGGAGGAGATACCCGGCACATGGCTTACGTCATGGATGCGGCGAAAAAGAAGTGGGACCCGGTGGAGACGCCATCTGGGTTCTCCGGGTTTGTCTTCTCTGCATGCGCCGTGCATCTGTGAGAGTCACCGCAATCTGTGGTCCTCTCTTTTACTGCACTAGTTTGCAGTGCTTTTTTGGGCAAGGAGTGGAGTGGAGCGTTGTGCTTTGTTGAATGAGGCAGTAGTACTGTAGTAGCTAAGTATAAAGCGAGTATTTTGTGAATATAAGCAAGCACTTCGATGTCTATCAGTATTTTATCATCATTTTCCCTTGTGAATATAAGTCTAGTAGTTTGATAAATTTGTGGTCCTCCGCATTGTCATTTTTGTGCATAAAGGGTTAAAATTGGATTTAGTGGCCTAACTGGCTTCAGTAACAGTAAAGACCGACTATGCAAAGAGGCAGAAGCTTAAACAATTGCGAATGAACGCCAACTCATTTACAATGGATTATTATATACTTTGCCGGTTCTCAATAGCAAAAAGTTACTTCCATCTCCAACACAAAATATTTTATCCTGAAGCTAGTTAGGCCACTAAATCCAATTTTGACCCTTTGTGCACAAAGATGACGATGGGCCACTAAATGAGGACCACAGATTTATCGAACTAATCGACTTATATTGTTAATAAGGGATGTTAACAAACTTTAAAACCACCCTTAATCCTCAACATGTTGTCATTAACTCGTTCTAATACAAAAGAGTGTATAAGTAACCGATGACATGGTACCTTTTGGATGCATCCGCTTTTTAAAATTTTAGGAATAATGTGGATGTGTGATTAGCCGACCATTTCCTTGAACCTATCGTTGGACAGCAAAAACAAGGAAGGCTTTAGGATTACTTTGGTAAGATGGAAGATCCAACTAGAGACTACATAATCATATGCCTTTTTTTTGGGTACAAGTCAAATGTCATTTAATCAATGGAACAAGAAGGAACATTATTTCTATCGATAATATGAGACTGACATTAATACAACGCCCAAGTTTAAGGGATAGCAATAAGAGATATTTCCTTTGTCCTATATTAATAATTATATTTAAAAATAATATTTTTTTATTAAATAGTAAAATTTACATCTAAAAAAATTAAATATATATATATATATATAACTTTTTTAATCACTTAATTACATAAATAAAATAAAATAAAATTATTAATATAAAATAACTTTTTTATTAAATAATATTATTAATTTAGTACGAAAGTTCATGTGGTGGGTCAGGAGGAGTCATGACTGGTGGGTAGCAACAGTTTGGGAATTAAGAGTGGTTGGTGTTTTAGGCAGTGTCGATGCTGGGCGTAGGACACGGGAATTGGATTTGAAGTGGATCTAGCTTCTAGAAGAGGAGCGTTGTTGGTCAAGTCTCCTTTTCAGTGACAGTTTTAAATGAGATATGTGCGTGCTGGTACTAGTATTGGTAACAAGAAATCTCGTACATCTGATCTGCGTCAATGTCATCTTTCTCTAACATGCATTTACTTATGATGGATCAAGAATCATTTGCTTCTTCTACACTCCTTTCATCTTATGAAAATACTGTGTGTTTAGGAAAACGATACTTTCCGCTTCTCATATTAATAGATTTATTTGGCAAAAAATTCATCTTATATTATTGAATACATTTAGTTCATTTTAAGTAGTTGGACTTTTCAAAAAAATGTAAAAGCTATTTTTCACTCTTTTAATTGTGACATGGCAAGTTTTGATTGGGTGGGAAAAGTGTCTCGGCATGGTCCAACTACTTAAGATGAACTAAATGTACTATTATCAAATTATATATATATATATATATATATATATATATACACTCACCTTATTTGTCTTTTTATTTTTTATACTAATTTATTTTTTATAGCACAAATGTAAAAGAGATGGTTTACATTCACTTTATATCCCATAATGGTACTAATAAGATCAGTTCAATTTGAAATTGGCTTGGCTTAGTTTGGTTCAAGCTCAGATGTGGTTGATTAACCCACTGTTGGAATCAATTTAGTTTGAAAATATCTTGAATCAGGTGAATATCTTGGATCGAGTTGATATCAACTTGCAATTCAGCTTGAGATCAATTTGAATTGAGATCAATTTGAATATATTTAAATAACTTCTTAGATAGCTATGTACTTAGGGGACGTTTAGGTGCTAAATTTTGGGAAGATTCAATTGATACAGCCTCAATTCAGGCTTTAATTATTAGAATCATGTTTGTGTGTAGAAGCTGCGCATAATTAAAAATTCAGCCATAAAGTTGATTCAGGTCGTTTCAAGCCTGAATCGGCCTCATGGTGATTCAGTCGATTCAGTCTCCTAGTCACCATTTTAAAAATCATAGATTCTATTATTTTTTAACGGTTATCTCTTATATCGATTTAAACCTCGAAAAATATGCCATATAGATAGGGCCCACTTTAAAAGTTCAAAATTATCTACCCTTGTCAAATCTTATTTGATAAAGCTTAAATTTAGAAGTATAATAATACTAAGAACGTGCATATCCGAATTCGAGAGAGAGAGTTATATTAATTTAAAGTTTAAAATTAGGTTTGACATGACATCTGAATTTATTTTAACAAATTCTATTACCAAACGTAATTCACATTCGGCGGTGAATTTTTAGAATTAATTCGACATCGAATTAATTCAGTACCCAAATGCCCCCTTAATCAGTTAATCCCCTATAATATATATAGGGGGAAATATTTTGAATCAATCAACTACAAGTCTTGGGTGTGTGTGTGTGTTTAGGGTAAGACCAAGGGAAATATAAAAAAACATCATTAAAAAAAGGGTCCATAAAATTTGGGCCTATTTGGACATAAACCCTTTCGTCATGACACTTTAATCTCACTATCAAGTCAACAGTTGAAATTACAGTTCCTAATTTAGGTCTTTAAGCTAAGAGATAGGTACAAAACCAATCATGATATAAAGATCTCAATTAAAGATTGAGGTTTACTAAATTTGGGTCATTCCAACATGTGAGACCCATCTGTTAAAACTTTAACCGGCCTTGATAAATGGATCCCACTCATCAAAATGAGGAAAAAATATACCAATCTTGTTTCTCCGTGATTTGTCACTAAACCCCCCTTTCCCATACCCCCATTTAATAGTGGCCTATGAAAATGGGTTCAAAATACATTTATGCATTTTCATAACATGTTTTTACAACATCCGTATGTGTGTGTGTGTGTGTGTGTATATATATATATATATATATATATATATATATATATATATATATATATATATATATATATATATATATATATATATATATATATGTCAGATTAACCTGACCTTCCTCATATCCGGGTGATTGATTGAGAGTCATTCGATACCATCTGAACGGCTCTCAATCACTTACCCGGCTCTCTTTAATGTTCTCTTTTTCTCCCCTAAGTCCCGCCTCCCCCTCATTTTCCCGCCTCCGTCCTTCCATTCCCCCCCTCTCAGTTCCAGCTACGGATTGCCTCTGGACTATCCCAACTCGCCCCTCTCCCGCTTCCGGACTGCCTTGGCTTGTCCCTTTCTCCCACCTCTAGACTACCTTGACTCGCCCCTCTCTCCCACCTCCGGATTGCCCCACCTATTCTAGGTAGATTACCCTCTGGAATGCCCTGCCTCCCCTCAATCTCCCACCTCCGGCCTCCCTCAATCTCTCCCCTCACTCTCCCTTGCATCTCTGTTCGACTCTATCTCTCCCCTCTCTCATTGATCCCAACCCCCCATCCCTAGGTACAACTCTCAAACATATATTCCCAAATGTTTGTATGTGTAGTGATTTTTATTTGCTCCTTACATGTTGAAGCCGTTAAATTTTAATTGGTTTTCTTGAAAGATATGATTTTTTGGGTGATCTGTGTAGAAAATGATTGGATTTTTATCAATAGGTGAAATGCATATTGTATAGCACTCGTGATCTTTGTATCAATTAATGATCCACTTCACGAGCCCCCTCCTGACCCCTTTGCTTCCCTTTCATTAGAGGTTCCCTGAGTCGTTCCCAAAGTCTCTTCATGCAGACTTTAGATGATAGGTCTGATTTTGAACCAAGTTTTGGGATTTATATATTTGTCTCTATTCTTTTTTGTGGAATGATTTTTCTGTCTTATACATATTTTCCAGTTTTGGTTTATAGAGCCGTTTGATTGTTTTGTTCAAATGGTTATCTATTCTGTGATAAAAGTATGATTAGTATTCAGGTGTTTGAGCTATTTAACGTAGAAGATCTTGGAATAGATGGATTGGGTTTTCCTTTCGTATGTCCCAAAATAGCTTAGGCAAAGACTGAGAGAGGGATGCGTATCACCATGTTAGTTTCTACTTGCGAATTTCTTGACCAATAGGTAGGTGGACTTTATTTCATTGTATTGACTCGAAGTTGAGTAACAGTCTAAGTTTTATGGCGTGAAAAGGATATTTTTGTGTGTTTAATAATGTGAACCACAAAGTTAGTCGTTTCTCTTATCTCTCTTGATTTTTGGCTTAAGAAGGGAATTTATATTTTGCTTTCTTCTTGAACCACGCTAGAGAGCAAGTTCTTTTATCTTTTTTGTTGTTTTAGGAGGAGGTGAGGCTAAATCTATCATGATTTAAGATATTTTTTTCTTTGTATGGCTTTGGTGTTCATAAAATACGGTTTGGCAGGAACTCATATATATATATAGACCTAATGTTGTGCCTTTTGTATTATTGTATGCATGGTGTTTGAAGATTTATATACTATTGTACTTCGTGTCCTTACTCCGCGAATGATTTACACTTGGGTTTTTCTCTTATTTTAGAATAAAAGATTACATTGTTTGAAAATTGCAATGACTTCCCCATTTGTGAAATTGCCTTATGTTGAGAGCATTATCATAATAAAGTGATCTATTATTTATTTTCTTAAGTGTGTAAATAAAAATTTGGATATCCTTCATCTTTCTTATGGTTGTTGTTTGTTCAATTCTTGAATTTATGCATTGTTTAAGAAATTTTTTCCTCGTCCTTGAACAGCTGTGTATCCACCACAACAATTGCTATAGTCCTCTAAATTTTGATAGAGGATGGAAAGGAAACAAAGGTTTATTTTAATCCTGATTGTTACCCAATTCTGCTTCATTTTATAAGAATCCTAAGTACTTGAAATTATTGAAGCTGGACTTGTAAATGTTGTTGCAAGACATCAATAATAATGCTGAAATGTTTTAGCTTTATTGTAGATGTTTGATTTACCATTAATGTAATTATCTCCTTCATTTTAAAAGAATCATAAGTTGAAATGATTACGTAATTGAAGTTATATCAAATGCACTCATAATTTTTGAAGTTGTAAGAATTTGACTACAATGCTAACATGTTTTAGAAATAATGATTATCTGCTTCATTATAAAATAATCCTAAGCTAAAAATGATTACTTACTTGCAATTATTTAAGCTGCACTAATAAATTTGAAGTTATAACGCTTTAACAATAATGCTAAAATGTTCTAGCATTATTGCTAAAAGGTTTTAGCATTATTCTTGACGTTTGATTCACCAACCTTGTATATTATTGGATTCATTATAAAAGAATCCTAAGAGTAAGCAATTACTTACTTGAATTTTATCAGGCTCCACTTATAAATTTGAAGTTGTAAGACATTAACAATAAATAATGCTAAATCGTTGTGACATAATGATTCACCAACTTTGACTTAATTATTTTTTTGACAAAATGATTCACCATTTTTGTTTAGTATCTGATTCATCATAAAAGAATCCTAAGCTAAAATGATTTTAGGCTGCAATCATAAAATTGAAGTTGTAAGACTTTAATTTGCTTTATTGTTAAAACATTTTAGCAATAATTCTTATATGCTACATTTTGAAGGAATCCTAAGCAAAAGTAAAATGATTACTTACTTGAATCCACTATATCTGCAATTATAATTTTGAAGTGGTAAGACTTTAACACTAATTTTAAAACGATTGACATTATTGCATAAATGATTTAGCATTATTCTTAAAGTTTAATTAACCAACTTTCTTAATTAGCTTCTTCTTGAAGTTGTAATGATTTAGCATTATTGCTAAAATATTTTATCATTATTCATGTTATACCGTTTTCTTATTAATCTATATCTATTGTTGTAGGTAAATATGAATTGACTAAGAGGAATTGACCAAGAAGCGGAGAGAATCTTTCATTGTCCCTTACGCACAAAAGGGACTTTCGAAGTTAGTACAAATTGTCTCTTCCTCCCCACAAATCCAAAGCCAAAATCGCCTTTTGGCATGCTTCTGAACGCCACTACCATAACATGTCAAACATCATTATTTGAAGTCATTTTAGAATATGGTCAGAGACCACCTCTGGCATTATAATAAAGGGCCACACTGTGAACTTCACAATGCAAGATGTGGCCGTCATAACAAGGCTAAGGATGGGGGGTAAATTGGCTTAGGCCATGATAGTAGGGGAGAGATTGAGAAGATGTTGGACAACTTATCGAAGAAGACCAACACTAACTCAGTGGATGACTATGCAAGGATGATCATCTTTCACATTTTTGCATGCCTCCTATTTCTGCAGACCAACAAAGTGGTCAAGAATGAGTTGGTGTACCTTTTGGATGACTTGAATGACTTCCACATGTATGACTGGGCACAAACTATTCATGACTAATTAGTAGTCTCACAACCTCTTGTGTCAAGTGAAGCTCATGTTGAAGGAGTCTGACAAGTATGAGAGTTGGGGCTCTTTGATTGGAGGTGCATTTGTTCTTCAAGGATTTTCTACTTAATTAATAAGTGTCTTCACCTGATTGTATGAGAATTACACCATACTAATTAGATTCCCTTATGTTTTAGGTTTGGGTATTTGAGCACTTCAAGATGTTTGAGTCGACTGTGCCAGACAAGTTTCCCCGTTTTTGCAAGTGGCCAATTTGTGGCCTACTTAAGGATGAGAAAAAGGTAAAGCACCATAGGTCATTGGGCAACTATTCCCAGTTGTTTAAGTATTTACAAATTGGAGAGGTGATTTTTATAACCTAGTATTCTTTAAGTATTTAACAGATGTTCAAGTTATATGTTTGCAGGCTAAAATTTATTGCCCACATGTTGAGTGTAGATTGTGCCAATTTTGATTCCTGCACTAAGCGAGGAATATCTCACTCAAGGGGCAGGTAAAGTTTTGAAGAAAAGGAAGGTGACGGTGGATGAGAGTGGGGAAGGACTGGCTGTCTTGAAGGCCTCCATAGAGAATATCGCCACTGTGCTTGGAGTTGTGCAAGGGGATATGAAGGGATTGGAGGATGGGGGTTACCCAGTAGGCCAGCTGTATGGTGTCATAGCCATAATTTCAACAAATATTAAAAGTTTATAAAACATTGTTGAGCATTTGGTGGAGAGGCCACCAAAGAGGTATACCCCCCCTCCCACTAAGGATGAGGAGAAAGATGGTGAAGAGGATGATGCAGAAGATGGGGAGGAGAGAAATAATGAGGGACACTATGAGGGATATGAGGAGGCGGGAAAGGACAAGGGAGATGAGGAAGAGGTGGAGGGAGAGGAGGGTAGAGAGGAGGGAGAGAAGGGGGAGGGAGAGGAGGATGGAGAGGAGCAAGGGGAGAGGGAGGAGCAGGGAGAGGGAGAGGAGCAAGCCGAGGGAGTGGAGCATGGGGAGGGAGAGGAGATAAAGAATGATAAGAAGGGAGAGAGCATGTGAAGGAGAGAAAGAAGGATAAGGAGGGAGAGGAGAGGGGGGAAGGGGAGAAGGATGAGGCTATTGAGGAAGTGGAGGGCCTATCAAAGAGACCTATAAGGTTAAAGTTTAAATGTAAGAAGTATGGTACACCCTTCATGAAGGAGAAGTAGAGGAAGAAGAGAGAAAAAACTATTAATTCTAGATGAGGCTGCAACAATACAGGTTTCTTCACAAACCCCACTCAAACAAACTAGGTCTATCATCCTCACTCAGCCCCTAAGGATCTAGTTGTGCAGTCCTCTCTTTCATTTGAGTGAGAGAGATCAAGATACTCTTAACAAATTTATTAAAGACGGGAGCCACTATGTGGCAAGGGTTATCACAAATAGCAATCTAGTAGATATGCCTAAGGGGAGTCCATCTCCTCGGTGTAAGTATAATTACTTAGTATTTCAATATAAGTATCCAATATTGCTTAAACATATAATGTATGCTTTGATGTGTGTAGGTTATCGATGCATACATGTATATGCATGAGGAGAGGGCCAATAAATTAACCAAAAATTCCTTTCCCAATTGCCACTTTGGGATCTTCATTATGCAATATTATCTTAGCCAGATTTGGTACCTATTCTAGTGTATATATTGTTTATTACATTAAGATATAGCCTAAGTCATATTCACATCCATTGCCATAGAAGGTGGAGAAGGACATGATAGAGGGATACACGAAGACATAGTTTGGACAAGAGAAAAAAAGGCATGATGACATAGTGCATCCTTACAATGAATTAATCCTAACTCACTATGGGTCATGCAAAGCCCATATCTCTCACCCAAGTGTTCAAACTATTTAGTTTACTCCACTATCTACAAATGCAAAAAGAAAAGCTTCATAGAACTTCCTCTTTTAGCGAGGATGGCTATCTTATAACCATTTACAAACTCGTTTTTTTCTTTGGTCATTGGTAACCGTTCAAACATTTGAGTACATCTTTACAATGAATTAATCCTAACTCACTATGGGTTATGCAAAGCTTGTATCTCTTACCCAAGTGTTCGAACTATTTAGTTTACTCCACTATCTACAAATGCAAAAAGAAAAGCTTTATAGAACTTCATCTTTTAGTGAGGATGAGTTAATTCTACACTCATGCTTGAATCCATTCTTCAACTTTTTGGTCATCCTGCATTTATCTTTAGATTTGACTTGATATTTTGAAGTTGTTGAGGCTTTTTAGAAGGAATATTTTAGGTTTCTAAATGGTTTTCATTAGAAGTGAACAAAACCTTGGCTAACTAGTCTTGAATCTCTTCTAACAATCTCACAAAGAGACTTTTGTCGCTATTGCCAAAAGAAAGGAGGAAGAATAAGAAATTACTCAAGTTTTTTACAAGTTTTGCAAGGATAAGGGCAAAAGCCAAGAGAATTGCTAAAAATCTTTGATTTCTAATGGTTTATCTAAGAAACAAGAAAACTAAGCCAATCGTGCTTAAATTTATTCCATAGATATCTACGAAGAATCTATTGATATCCCAATGAATGTTGAAAGAATATTTAAGGCATGATGCTAAAGTTTTCTAATAAATAGGCAAGGCTTTTAGAAGGAAATGTTAGGAGCTTTTGAGGGGGACTATCCACCTCAAGTCTTTACCCAAACATGCGTATTTATAGAGTAGGATTCATGAGTTAACTTGCCCATGGGTGAGCAAGTAAGCTTGAGGATGGCATATGCCCTTAAAGTTGGGTAAGTGTACCTAAGGTTAGATAAGTGAGCCCATGGTTGGCATGTGTGCCTAAACTTGGCATTTTAGAGTTTTAATATCAAAATTTCCAAACTAAATAGATAAAGATTTTTTCCTATTTTACTAGGGCCTTATAAAAGTCAACTAGGGTATACTAAACCAAGTGAATTTACATATTAAAGAAGTTGGAGCTAGCAATCTTCTTTTTCTTGAGCTTTTATTATATGTTCTTCCTCGAGCTTGATCTTCTTGTATTTAATATCCTCTTTATTGATATAGAACTTGTTGTATGTAATCATTTCTTCAACTAAAGAACATATATGCCTTGAAACAAAAATTGACAACAACTTGATGAGAAAACACATTGTAAATATGACACTAATTGTTACAATTGCCTCTCCTTAAATACAAGCATGCCCCTGCATCATCCACCTATAACTTAGCTCCTTTCACACCCAATTCAGGTGCACTACAATCCTCAACATGTTGTGAGATTAATTAAGTTCAAGTAATACTTGAAACTTCTATTTTACATGTTCACTTCCTCATATACCACTTTGTAGAAATTTGGTGATGACACAACCCAAAAAGAATATATAAATATAAAATAAAATATATGAAAAAATAATCAAAGAAAGAGATACAAAATTCTATATTAATGGTCAGACGATAAAATCTTTCCACTAGTATGTAAATAAGTTTATTACAAGTGTCTCTACCTTGAAAGAACTCCCGTTGTACAAACAAACCACTTCTCACTTCACCTATGCATGTCACTCTCCCTATAAGATTCATAAATTTTAATATTTAGATTTTGTCTTTATTTGTTAATATTTTGAGAGTAATCAAGAATTTTTTATAATTATTTAAATTTTTTATTGAGAATTTGGCGGGCTTGGCCCATTGGTGTTATGTTAAAGGAGTGACAAACCCGTGTCTCCTAACCATGAGGCGGATACACTCATGGTTCCCATTAGTGCTTAGCATAAACCATGAATTTACTATAGATTTGGTATATTTTAGCAAATTTCATAGTTTTGAAAAAGTGGGCCCCACCATGGGACCCATGACCCTTCTCGTCAACACCGATTGAATCATCGGCCACCGCCTTTTATTGGTCGCTAAGTGGACTCATGTTTAGTTATGGTTATTTTTGAAAAATTCTGAAAAAGACTTTTATTTGTTCATGAAGTGGCCCACATAGTCCAATTTACTCAAATATACTATAAATAGTTGAAGTAGTCCATTTCTCTCATTTTTTTTGCTAAATGTTTTAGAGAATTTTCCCTAGTTGTCTCCCAAGGTGAGTTCATTGATTCTTCTTCAAAATTCCCCAAGTTTTTTATGGTTTCAAAGACCGTTCTTTCTTGTTCTAAAATTCAGTAAAAAATATTTAAAAATTGTTTCCATTTATCCATTGTGGAACCATAGATCATTGTTTCTGGATTAAAACCTTTTGATTGATATTTTAGAAATAATTTAACACAAGGAAATACAGGATTTGCTTTGCTAAGTTTATTTTAAGCCTTAATTGGTTAAAGAATTGTGGATTATGCTTAAAGCTAATGGAATGTAATTCTTTGATTAGGGATTCTTTGATCCAAAAGATGAATAGAAGTGATTCTTTATTGGCTAAAAGTAAGGGGGTTTTGCTTGTTAAAGTATGTAAGATTTGCAAATTTTAATTTTTAGGTTTGTCTTTATTTGTTAATATTTTAAGAGTAAAAAATAGAATTATTTTAAATTTTTATAGGGAATTTGGTGGGCTTGGCCCATCGAGGTTATGCTCAATATGTGGAAGACCCAATTCTCCAGCCCCACCTTGGGATTTCTGGCCCATCGAGGTTTGGTTTAAATCATGAGTTTACTACAAAGTTATTACAATTTTAGCAAATTTTTTTATTTTGAGGAAGTGGGCCACACCTCGGGATTTCCGGCCCTTCTTGTCGATGCCAGCCAACTTCTTAGCCACCAAGTGAACTTAGGTTCAATTATAGTTATTTCAGCAAAATTCTAAAAAAGAATCATTTTGGTTCATTTTTTGTCACTAAAAATTTTCAAAGCATTTACCCCATCTATCTACCAAAGTAAGTTCATTGATTCTTCTTCAAAATTTTTTAATTTTTTTATTGATTCAAAAGCATCTCTTTCATGTTCTCAAATTCTATGTATTTTTCCATGAAAATTAATGAAAACTCTTTCAATTAATCCAAGGTATAGTACCTCAGATCATTGTTTCTAATTCAAAACTTTGTGATTGATATTTTAGAAGTCATTTAACACAAAAAATACATAATTTGCCTTGCTAAGTGTATTTTTAGGCTCAATTGGTAGAACAATTGTAGTCTAATAGATCCTAATTCTTTGATTATGGATTCTTTGATCTAAAAAAATAATTGAAGTGATTCTTTGTTATTTAAGGGTAAAACTTTGTTTTGCTTGCTAAAGATTTATTGCATTAACACTAGTGATTATGCTTATTAATCGTGTTTTGAAGGTTAATTAATGGTTAGCCGTATGTGCAAGTTTTGATGTTGTTTTGATGAGTTTTGTATGAGTTTTATAAGGTCATTCATATCTAAAAATTTAATATTATTTGAACAAAGATTTATGAAGTTTTGCTCATTAATCATAATTACTTTTTGGTTAAAAGCCGTAATTTCAAATTTTTGTTCTTTAGCGATTAATCACTAGTGCGTATTGATTGATCACCAAAGTTACTGTTGATTTCATTTGATTGTTTGATCGACCCCAATGCGATGATCAATGGATACAATTACTGTGATTTGTTTGACCAACCGATCAACCGACACAAGGTGCCAATTGATAAAAAATGTTACTGTATTTTTGTTTCGATTGAACATTCGATCTCCCAAGTGAGATGATCGATCAGTGATATAGTTTGACTAATATATCTTTGTTTTAATTCATATTTTCATAGATTAACATGTTATTTACATTTAGTTAACAAAATATTATCATTATGTATTAGTCTTACATATATTTATATGTGTGTATCTTTATTTACACAAACTTATTTTACATACATCATGATTTAGTCTTGTTATTTCAATTACAAAACTATGTTTACTAAGATTAGTCGTGGCTTTTAAGGTCTTTAATTGATTAAAACAATATCGGATTTTGCCTTCACGGGCGGTTTGACTTTTGATAAATTGTGTTTTTTGTTTGAAAAAATAAAATTTTGTCTCTAAATGGAGGCAAAAATTTCTACCGGGTGAGTTTGAGAATATTATTGTGATACGTACGTCCGTTTTTTTATTTTTTTATCATAAGTGATAATACCTGTAACCCACTACACCTCACATCTCTATCCTTATATCACAACCCATTTAATGGTTCCAAGTAGGGATGGCAATGGGCCGTATTCACCCATGGGCCCAGCCCCGGCTCGCTAGTGGGGCGGGCCATGCCAAGCATAAGTATCCAAAACTAGGGTCTGGCAGGCCCAGATCCCAATCAATAGGCCTACTCCAAGGCACAATAATTCTTTTTGTGCCGTTGGGCTAAGCCTAACAGCTGAACTAGCCATAGGGCGGGTCAGCCCGCATGCCGACCTACGGGCCATGTCGAGCCTGCTCCTTAGGCTCAGCGGGAGGAGCATGCCAACCCGGGCCAAGCATAAGTATCCAAAACTAGGGTCTGGCAGGCCCAGATCCCAATCAATAGGCCTACTCCAAGGCACAATAATTCTTTTTGTGCCGTTGGGCTAAGCCTAACAGCTGAACTAGCCATAGGGCGGGTCAGCCCGCATGCCGACCTACGGGCCATGTCGAGCCTGCTCCTTAGCTCAGCGGGAGGAGCATGCCAACCCGGGCCGGCCCGCTGCCGCCCCTAGTCCTAAATCCAAACCGGACTCATCCAATTGGAAACTTGTGTGACTCTTAGCTCAGTCACCTGTAACAATCAAACTTCAGCAACGTCAGCAACTCGCTCACTTTGGACAAATCTGCTAATTTGTACCTCTCCGAGTGGCTTCTAGGAAGGATCGACATATCTGCTGGCTAGCTCGCTTAGACAAAGAAGATTTTTTTGGCTAACGACAAAACAAAAAGTTGTAATAACTTGTGTTGGCTTGCTTGACTCGAAATCGAATTTTGAATAGTCCGTTTGAGCTCCACACGAGCTCGATTTGATCAGAGAACTCAAGACTCGATTGCTCGAGCTCAACACCCGTAAGTCCCTGTGTCACCATCTACTTCCCAGATTTTAACAACTTAATTATTATCAGTTAATCCAAATATCAAAGAGTAAACAATGATGTCAACATTCCCATCTAAATATTTCGATGTGTTCCATGTCTTGTGACAAGTGACTCGAAGAGTATCCATGATTCCTTTTGATGATATGGTTTTATAAAAAGAATCTTCAGACCAACTTGTTATTCATCCCAAATAGATTAAAACATCATCTATACAGTTCGTTAATATCAAGTGCAATGAAAGAGATCCCTTTGCCACCCTTCTCCTCAATATAATTGGGACAAGATTCATAACTTTTACTTTATATCTGTTTCGTATTACAGGCCAGGGAGCCATGTCTATCATCTTTTCATGGCCTGCTCTTGTAGCATTGACTGTAGTAGGACTATATTCCATTGCCTTTCTCCTCTATGCCCTCCGAAGAAAGGTCAAGGATAGGAATGCTAGCAGACTGCCTCCAGGCCCCCCGGGGGTCCCCATTCTGGGCAACCTTCTCATGCTAGGAGAACTCCCTCACCATGACCTCCACAAGCTGGCCAAGAAGTATGGTTCCATCATGTTCCTCCGCCTCGGCTTCGTCCCCACGATTGTCGTCTCATCTCCGGCGGCCGCCGAGGACTTCCTCCGGACCCACGACCTCAGCTTCGCCAGCCGGCCTTTCACTGAGGCCGCCAAGTACATCTCGTACGATACCAAAGGCTTGTCCTTCAGTAAGTATGGCCCCTACTGGCGCAGCATGAGGAAGATATGCACCTTGCAGCTGCTCAGCAACCTGAAGATCGACTCCTTCAGGCCGGTGAGGAGACGGGAGGTGGGGCTCATGGTGCAGTCGTTGAAGAAGAGTGCCATGTCCAGGGAGGTGGTCGACCTCAGCGCAAGGGTGGCCTCTCTCACCACTGATATCACTTGCTTGATGGTGTTTGGGAAGAAGTACGAGGACAAGGACTTTAATGAGAGGGGGTTCAAGGCTGTGATTCAGGATGGCATGAAGCTGGCGGCCACCTTCAATATAGCAGACTACATACCATATGTTGGGGCACTTGACATCCAAGGACTGGCACGCCGCATGAAGGCTGTGAGCAAGGTGTTTGATGACTTCTTTGAGAAAATCATTGACGAGCACATAATTGCCAAGAACAACAAGGAGGAGAACCAGGGCTTTGTGGATGTCATGTTGTCTCTAATTGAGTCCGGAGACACAGAAATCAGGATCGAACGGACAAATATCAAAGCTGTTATCCTGGTAAGTACCAAGCAAAATTCATGGGGCTGTTTTTTATGTACTTCCTCTGTCCGACAGGAGTATCTGATTGCCAAAGCGATAATTGAGCTTAAGGGCATGAACTTAATCAAGTTCATTTTTTATTGGACGAAGGGAGTATACAAAATTTTATTTTGCTAATTAAATGTAAGGTTTAGCAAAAGTAATTTTCCTCGAATCTTAAAATGTGTTCTGGTAAATTTTTTCCACGAATTTGAAGTTTACTAAAATTTCATGAAATCCTAGTTAAACTATATGTCTGCTTCTAAAATCTATTTCAACTAAAATTTTGACAACATTCTCGTTCAAGCCTAATTTAAGATTCAAGTAAAATTTGGTTACCAAAATCTTGCTCGTGAATCTACTAAATCTTCCAAAATTTGAAATCAAGTTTTGTACACTTCACAATGATTAGCACATTGTATTGCTCATCTTAACAAGTCAGCAGCTTATGAAATTTGTTTAGTTTATTTTTCATAGATTACTTTTCAGTCTCAGAAGCTCTGTTTTAGAAGTGCACAGAAACATCCATCAACTCATGCCTTCTGGTTCCAATTTTGATCGAAGGATATGCTGGCCGGAGGGATGGACACATCTGCCACGGCCATCGAATGGGCCCTATCGGAAATGTTACGAGAGCCGCGAGTGCTAAAGAAGGTGCAGGACGAGATCGCAAGTGTGGTTGGGATGGGCCGGATGGTGGAGGAGTCGGACCTTCCTCACTTGGAGTACTTGGACATGGTGCTCAAAGAGAGCTTGAGGCTACATCCTGTGGCCCCATTGCTCATTCCCCATGAAGCTACTGAAGATTGTGTGGTTCAAGGCTTCACCATACCGAACAAATCACGTATCATCGTGAATACATGGGCAATCGGACGAGATCCTACTGCATGGACGAATCCGGACGAGTTCTTGCCGGAGAGGTTCGCAGCCTCCGATGTCGACCTCAAGGGCCGCGACTTCCGTCTTCTTCCGTTTGGGGCCGGGCGCCGAGGCTGCCCTGGGATGCATATGGGGTTAACTGTGGTTCGCCTAGTGTTGGCCCAGTTGGTGCATTGCTTTGATTGGCAGCTTCCAAATGGGATTCTGCCTAGCGAGTTGGACATGAGCGAGGAGTTCGGACTAACAGTCCCAAGGGCCAACCATTTGCTGGCAATTCCTTCCTATCGCTTTGAAGTTGATGTTTGACATGGAAATCTCTACTGGGGCAATCCTTCATTGTGTTTATACACAATACGAGTCTCTATTGCTTCAGTTGGACTTAATTGTTTTAGTTTAATAAATTGTAATTGTTATAGGGTTAATTCGAAGTCACATAGCCGCTGTAAGCCTGTAACCTATATAACCTGTTGTTGCGGTAATAAAAAGTAGATCAAATGCTGAATTAGATTGCTGCTTCTTTCTTTTAGAGTTCTACTGCTTAGTTGTCACTTCCATCGAAATGACAACTGCCGAAACATATAGGTGCTACTATTATAAATTTATGGAAGCTGATATTTTTATTTTGTTTTTTTCTCCACCAAAAGTATATAGGTGCTACTATTATAAATCTATGGAAGCTATATTTCTACTCTATTTTTTTTATATTAAAAATATACTCTAGCTTGTGATTAGATAGATAAATATAATAGGGTTAAAGTAGACTTTTAGTATAAAAAAGTTGATTAAGAAAATCATTTTTCTAAATTTAGGCTTAGACTTAGCCCCACCGCGAACCATTATGGTAAAGATAATGAAAACTGATATGAATATGTACACCACATCTACGTATTTTTTAGGTGACATGTTTATGTCTAACTAAAACCCGTCACCTCAAAGGTGTATGGGGTTGTCGTACATATTTGGTATAACATTATCTTTTCAATAGTAATAATAGTGTCCATTCCCCCTAGCTTGCTACAATGGCCATATGTTGCTTGAAGCTTCCGGATATGTTGCACGTAACTAACCTGTTTTCTTTTATAAAACAACATCTCCTTAATGCCACCTATTGTAGTGAATTAAATTTACGATTCATTTTCTGCATTAGCAGCAAAAACAACGTAGGACAAAATCATCATCCAAGCAAGAATTAGATGATAGTACTACCATTCAATTTAACCTATTGGTTTTCTGAGGTAAGAGTGGATTCATCTGTGGAAAAGAAATCCATCATATATCTTTGTTAATTATCTTCTAATACCAATCAGGGAGATTGCAACTCAAAAAATTGTCTAAACTCCCATCCTTGATTATTATTTATTTGCTCTAAATAAATTAAAAACTTAACATGGTTGACAGAATGAGAGTATTTCCCTCTGTGTTAAGTAGATGAAACATAGGAATTCGACAGAGACGTCAGCGCAGCATAAATCAACGGCTTTTGAATAATTAACAGACGGTGTGATACCAAAACTAATCAGGAAGCTCTAACAGTTACACAGAACAATTGCACGTGATCTTAAGTACCAACTTTAGTATTCATAAATCCTTTTTCATTTACAGGCCGATTGGCGCTGCACAATGAGAAACACCAAAACATTTCGCAAACAATAAAACTCACAAAACACACACCAGTGACCTCAGAGGCGAGTTCTGCTGACAATGACCCATATCTCACAAATATTTAATTAATGCCCAGATAAGAACAATTAAAATCACAATACCAATAACTGCCAGCAACAGACACATGCAAGAGCAACCTCCCTTTGTACGCTTGTTGAGGATTGCCAACCTCTTCTGCACCCTCTGCATTATTTAAAATAAAATTAATACAGTAATGATAAAAAATAAGACAATGTAAGTTTCACGAATATACTGCTTGAGAGGGCAAAAAATTTCAACAATATGTTTTCCTTTCACCATGGTAGTACAAAAAGATAACCTGTAGTCGTGAATCTGTTGAGTCCACGTGTTGATCCAAGGTGTCCTGCATTAAATAATAACAGCATGAAGAAGATGAAAATACGAAGTATATACTCAACACACACACACACACATATATATAGAGAGAGGGAGAGAGAGAGAGAGAGAGCTCAGTGCAGCTCTGCTGGATAGTTATTTCCATATATGTATATACCAGAAGCCTGGTGTGCAAGTCCAACTCCTCGTTAACAGCCAGTGCTATATGCTTTGTACTAAGTACAGTTTCTTCAAGCTTCTCAAGCCCCTCATCTTGCTCTACATTTGGCAACAAAAAATGCATTAGATCAATGAAACAGTCCCTTTTGAAAGCCTCAGAATTTATTTTCTTAAAACCAAGATAAGTTCAGCAGTTTATAACTAATGGGAAAAAGGAGAATCAGTAGAAAAATGCCTTTCATAATCTGTCGCTGAAAACCAATGAGACCATGATTATCCAACCCAGCACTTTTATCAATTGCATCAGCCGATCTATCCTTTCCCAGCAAGTTTTCCCTGGGCATCAAAGTTGAATTACATACATATTTTATACAATATATTTCTGGAATCAGCTGATCTTAAACAAATGTTAGCTCTCTGACCTTACCTATTAGCAGAGTTGGACATGTTTAAAGTAGATGCCATCTGGTTAGCCTTAGACCTTAAGTTTACCAGCACATCCTGGCGCCGATGTAGTTCCTTCTGCGTTCTGTATTAAAAAACAAAAGCCATTCAATTGAGTCATAAACTTCCATCCTTAGAAGTCTACTATATGCACAAATTCTAGAACAATTTCCTACTGGCCGATCCATAACTACAACTTCTATTTAATAACACATAAAACCAAAAAACATTCACAGGACGCTAGTGATATTTATTTTCTTTTTTTTCTTTTTGAGAGGACAAGGGTAAATGGATGTAGTGAGGTTATAAAGGCAGATTTAAACGGTGGCCTTCTGAAGAAGGTAAATTTCTCTGTTTTGTTAAGCCAATTAACCATGTTAGAACCTCACAGAGTGGTTTAAAAGGGCATAACATACATATCTGGAAGAAATCTTCCAGACCAGCTTTCAACCTTAGACCAATCTGACTGCCAGAAAGGTGATATTACCTCTTTTTTGTAAGATATAAAGGTGACAATTACCTGCAAAGTCATTTGTTATATTCTCGCATATAGGTTGCATATTTTTTTTAAGAAACTTTCTAATCTCATTAACCAAATTTTTTACCAACAATCCAAGGGAAAAAAATAAATTAATTAAAAAAGGTGAGATCTAATATAAGTTAATGCATGATTCATTTAATAAGGAAAAGACTGGTTGTAACACCTATTTTAAATGTTAAAAAATAATAATGACATAATTAAACTAAAAGATGTGTATCAAATAACACGCATAATTGGACCAAAATGCCAAGCATAGGTTGGCAAGAATCATGAGACTTAATAATAGCAATGCACAAACATGATACCTGCACATGACACATACATTGTCTGCCTGCTAGGAAGCTTAGACAGAAGGGATTCCAAGCTGTTGAGTCTGGTACCAAGAATGGTAATCTTTCTCCGAATCGCAGACAAATGGCGTTGAGTATCTGGTCCTGAAGAGGGGAGAGAACTTCTTTCCAATATCCTAGCACCGATGTCATCAGCAAGCTTCGATGCTTCATTAAACTCCTTCAACCATGAGTCAGAAGAGGATGCCATTCCTACTACAATACCATAATGGGAGAATTAGATGACATAAATAAGCCTATTTATAATGTCATAAAGTTTGAAGCCTGGAATAATTGAGCTCGTAAAATATTTTCCACTACCACAACATTTTTGAAGCACAGAAATGTGAGCCATACGTCAGGAATTTTAATGCTCTCTTTCACATACACACATATGCACACACACAGTTTATCTGCTTACAGACATCACTAAAGTTTCACTCCCTCCGTCCCACATTAATTATCTGGATTTGAAAAAAAAACTCCCATGTTAATTGTCCTATTTCATGTTATCCTTCTCGTACTAATTAGTGGATGGAGTAAAAAGGGTTAGTGGATGGAGTAAATAGGTTAATAAATTGGCTTCCTTAAATATCAGATGCATTCAAATGCGGACAGCTAATACAGGACAGAGGGAGTATACTGCTGCTGATTGTAATACGGGACAGAGGGAGTATACTGCTGCTGATTGACCTCCTTAGGTTCTAAATGGTTACTGTAAAGTTTATCTGCTTACAGACACCCGATGAAACATCCCAGCCCACATGTACTATTGTAGCAATCCGTGGATTCATAACCTTTCCCCATAATAGTTAATTTACAATTAAAATATCTCAAAGAAAAAACCAGAAGAATCAGAAGAATATACTTTTCCTCCACAGGAAACTGAAAAGATCACATCGTTAAGCCTCGAATATAATCATCACATTCTTAAGGCAACCAGCAAACAGATGACAAATAAAGAAGCACATCAGCATTCACAGCGGAACTTTCTAGGAAAAATGCGGACAACAGTAAACCGACGCAGAAATGGAAGCCCCACAAACTATGAACCAGCTTGGCACTGCATCTTCAGATATGAAATCAATTGCAAACAAAGGCAGGCAACATGATACTGAGTCCAGCGATTTCGCAACATAAAATCAAGAAATCGACGGAAAGTCCATAGATGGATTCGATGCAAAAATACTATCGAGGAAAGGAGAGATTATCGAAGCCGGAATCACCTCCAATTCGCCGGATCCAGCTCCTCGCCCTGACCTCTCCTCCTTGTCAGCGTCTCATCAACGAAACTCCGTTGCTTTAACGTTTTATTTTTTCAAGTCTGGAATGAACGAAAATGCCCTCATCGGTGGCTGCTCGTTTGTCATTACCCTCCTTGTCCTCTTGTGGAAATTCACCGTCTCTTAAGAAGAGCGGGCCCCACGGATCAACGGCTTTGGGGGTGATCGTGATGGGTTCGTCCCGTGGTTATTGGGCTTTCGTTTTTTGTTCAGAAGACAAGCCCAAATGCTACAAAGCCCAATTAACTTTCTGGGCTGTTATTTATCCAGTCCAGATGACTACGGTACACATAACTCGGCATGAGTTCAAGAACGAATTTCCCGCCACTGAGAGCCCAGCTGTGCCGCGACCCCCCAACTGTTCGATGATTTGCTGCAATGGGAGTCTCATACGATGCTCGCCCGCTTACCCCTCCCGCCGGACCCCTCCCGCCTCATCTCCACCTCTGTCTCTTCCTTCGCTTCCCTCCTTGGAGAATGCCGAACCCTCTGGGCCGTCCGCCGCCTCCACCAGCAAATCCTGGCCTCCGGCCTTCTCTCGCCTCCCTTTCATTTCCCCCTCTCCCCGGCACTAGTCGGCGCTTACCTCGCCTGCGACGGGCCCGCCGATGCCATCCATGCGATTGAGGGTTACTGCCCCCGGGACATCTTCCAATGGAACGCCGTGGTTCGCTATCACGTGCGGTGTGGCGGCCTTCAGGATGCGTTCTCCGTTTTCTGCCGGATGAGGAGGGACAGCGCGGAGCCCGACCACTTCACGTTTCCGTTTGTCCTCAAGGCGTGTGGCGAGCTCCCTTCTTTCCTCCGTGGGGCCTCCGTCCATGCCGTCGTCGTCCGCAAGGGGTTCGAGTGGAACGTCTTCGTTTGCAACGCGCTGGTGGCTATGTATGCTCGATGCGGTTCTCTGGGAGATGCATGTCAGATGTTTGAGGATATTGCGAAGAGAGGTATCGACGATGTGGTGTCTTGGAACTCGATGGTGGCAGCTTTCGTGCATGGTGAGGATAACCGTCGTGCAATGGAGGTGTTTTCTTCCATGAGGCCGAGACCAGACGTGGTGAGCCTTGTGAATGTGCTTCCCGCTTGTGGTTCGCTAAGGGCGTCCTGGCAGGTCCGGGAGATTCATGGCTACGCCATGAGAAATGATCTACTGTCTGACATCTTTGTAGGGAATGCCATTGTTGACGTTTATGCCAAATGTGGGAATATGGATAATGCAGTGAAAATCTTTGATGGAATGGAGGTCAAAGATGTGGTATCGTGGAATGCAATGGTGACAGGCTATTCGCAGAGTGGGAGATTTGACGAAGCACTGCAGCTTTTCGATACAATGCGTGAGCAGAAGATTGAGCTGAATGTGGTGACTTGGAGTGCTGTCATTGCAGGTTACGCACAGCGTGGCCGCGGCAAGGAGGCATTAAATGTGTTTCGTCAGATGCAGATTGAGCGAGCGAAACCAAATGCAGTAACCATCATCTCCTTGCTCTCAGGTTGTGCGGCGGTGGGTGCACTAATGCAGGGGAAGGAAACTCATGGATATGCCCTCAGGCACCTCCTGGGATGGCCACACAATGATGATGGGGATGGTTTAATGGTTAAGAACGCTCTAATTGACATGTATGCAAAATGTCAAAAAGCTGAGATAGCTCAGGCTATGTTTAATTCCATTAGTTTATCAGAAAGAAATGTTGTAACTTGGACAGTCATGATTGGTGGCTATTCACAACATGGAGATGCTAATAGTGCTTTACATCTCTTCTCGCAAATGCTAAGAGAGCCAAATAGTTCACCAAATGCGCACACCATGTCTTGTGCACTAATGGCTTGTGCTCGTCTTTCTGCTCTGCGGTTTGGTAGAGAGATCCATGGATTTGTGATGCGTAACCGGTATGAAAAGGTTATGCTCTTTATAGCCAATTGCCTAATAGATATGTATGCAAAATGTGGTGATATAGACATGTCTAGGAAAATCTTTGATAGGATGTCTGAGAGAAATTCTGTTTCTTGGACTTCTCTGATGACAGGATATGGGCTATATGGGCGTGGGTTTGATGCACTTTATGTTTTTAGTCGGATGCTTGAAGCTGGGCTGGTTCCTGATGGTGTGACTTTCATTGTCGTTCTGCATGCTTGCAGCCACTCGGGTATGGTGGATCAGGGTTTACGTTATCTTAACAGCATGAAAAGGGACTATGGAGTGACTCCTGCGGCTGAGCACTACGCTTGTGTTGTGGACCTTCTGGGTCGTGCTGGTCGTCTTGATGAGGCGCAGATTCTTATAGAGCAAATGCCAATGAAACCTACTCCAGTTGTGTGGGTGGCATTGCTTAGTGGGTGCAGAATTCACGCCAATGTGGAGCTTGGGGAATATGCTGCTGAGAGGCTCTTAGAATTGGAGTCGGAAAATGATGGATCTTACACACTCTTGTCGAACATCTACGCTAATGCAGGAAGATGGAGAGATGTGGCTCGCATCAGAGTCTTGATGAGGAACATGGGGATCAAGAAGAGACCAGGTTGCAGCTGGGTCCAAGGAAAGAAGGGCATGGCAGCATTCTTTGTTGGTGATAGGTCCCATACGCAATCAAAAGAGATATATGAAGTTCTTGCTGACTTGATTTTTCGGATCAAGGCAATGGGCTATGTACCTGAAACAGGCTTTGCTCTCCATGACGTGGATGACGAGGAGAAAGGATATCTTCTATCAGAGCATAGTGAGAAGTTAGCTCTTGCATATGGTGTTTTGAGCACCCCAGCTGGGATCCCAATTCGGATTACAAAGAACCTGAGAATATGTGGGGACTGTCATAGTGCGATCACTTATATTTCTAAAATTATTGACCATGAAATTATACTGCGTGATTCCAGTCGGTTTCATCATTTTAAGAAGGGTTCTTGTTCCTGTGGTGGCTATTGGTGACGATCTACCATAATCAATGGACCTCCTAACGCCAAAGTAGATCTGTTGTGATCTAGTATTTTTGAGCAATCCTTGGTGGTTTTTAGCTTTTCAGCACAGCCTTACTTATACAACGCACTCCTGGTGCAAAGTTTAGCATTTTTTTGTTGTAGTTTATAATTTAGTTATCATTTAGCAATTTAAGCTTGATTGCAAGCAAAATTTAAACACTTAAGGTTGCTGACATGTGAATATTAGTGATTATCAAAGGTAAAATTAAAATTTTTATTTTCTTTATTTTATTGCATCTGGCTGTCCCATTCTTTTCCCATTTGTGTCCAAAATGGTACACAAAAATTATCATGAAGTTACTCAATTTTAGGAGTAACAATGAATCAGAAAGACGAAAAAGGGGATAAACTAGGAAAAATGTCAAATTAATATGTGATATACATTAGACACGCGAACAAGTCAGCCAAAGAGCAATGATAAGGTATGTTGTGCAGGAATAATCCGGAGGTAAAGGGTCTTCTGACAGGCTCCTATCTTTTTCATCTTAATGTACGTGTAAGGGAAGGTAAGATGGGGATGAGCAGCAAGCAAACCAGTACAAATCCAAGAATCATGCCAATGCAAGTCCACTTCCTTGAGCTTTTCTGGTGCTCTCTGGCTATCTGGAGCTGATCGGTCCCGCGCCGGACAAAGGAGTTGGCATGCGCAACATTGCTCTCTATATCATTCAGCTGATGCCCCTGTGCCTCAACCAATGCAGCCATATCCAGAAAGACCTGGTGAAGGTCAAGGAGGTTCTTCTCAATCTCTTTCACCGCGTCGTGGCGCTCTTGGATTTCCGATATCGTGTCCAGAATCTGGCCCCTACCCTGCTCCTGTATCGCTTTCTGGAGGAACGTCTCGCTCTCACCGGACGAGATCAGATTCTCAATGGTCTGCTCATCTGCCCTCTCGCCTGTGATTGTGAAGTATCTCCTTTCCACAGTCTCCTTGTACTCGGCCGACATCTTGGCCCGGAGTGCCTGAAAATCGTCCATGATGTCCTTGAGCTTCTTGCCCAGACCGACCACCACAGACATCCTTGTCCGGTCGGCCGATGAGCCGGGTCCACAACCGGGGAGCCTCCGGTGGGCGACGTTGGACTGGTCGAGGGCCTCGAGCTTGGCCTTGATGACCTTGGAGCGTTTTAGCACCTGGTCGACGTGGGAGTCCATGCGGGACCGGAGGTTCTTCATGGTCTTGGCATTGTGCACCGTCTTGCTCTCCTCGTTGAGCTCCTGCAGCTGCCGGTGGAGGAGCTCCACCTCCGCGATGTCCTCCTTGACGTTCTCCACGTCCTGGAAGAATCGGTCCAGGTTGACGCCCTCCTTCCCGCCCGCGTCTCCCATCTCCACGTCGTCCATCCGGACCTGCTCCTTCAGGTCGGTGTACTTCTTGAAGGAGCCCGCGGAGAAGAGGTCGTTCATGGAGGCAAGCTTCGTTGGGTGCGTCTGCGAATTGGCAGGGCGGTTGATTGTCTCACCACCATGGGAGAACCATGTTGACCAAGCATGTGGGGGGCGGTCTAATCGTATTCAACTCAATCTTCTTCATCCGTCTGGTTTCATGTGGTGATGACAGTGCAGAAGATGGGAGAAATGGGTCTTGCATGGACGTGAAACCAGAAAGGAAAAATTGTTTGCTAACAACGGAGAGGGAAAGAGGAAGGAGAGGGTCAAGGGGGCAACCACGTGGGTGGCCACGTTCAGGGAAAAACCCGGTTTGCAAGCTCTTTCACTCATTTGTTCCTGACTCAAGGGAATGGGAATCTGCTGCGGAGGCCTCAACCTTCCTCAGCGTTGGCCACTAATGAACGTATGCCACGTTGAGTAGACTTCCCTTCCATACCCGTAAGCAGCATAACCTCCCACTTAGATCCTCCGTTTCCGGTACTGAATCTCTTCCTTTCTCCCTTCAGCGACGGCTTCAAAGCTCCCATTATTTTGCCCGGTCCGCTGGCTGTCGGAGCCGCCACCCCAAGGTCCCACTCACCCAAGCGTCTCCCCTCAGGCTCGCAACCCTCCATCCCAGTGGCCGGCTCCTCAGACTTCCTGATGGACTATAATAAGTGTTCGGGCTATAATATGTGTTCGGGCTCGTTTGGTCTATTTTATTCACAATTCGAGTGAAGCGGTATAGGCCATAGAATTTAAAGATAGTTGGGGCGGTTGTGCCAACTTCATATAAACTATCCTAATATGAATTCAATTGGGACCTATATTCATCACATACGTATATTAGGTATGTAATTAGGGTATACATATTTATATTATAGGGCCCGATTTATAAATTTGTATCATTGGTTAGACCCGTGGTTAGCGAGGGGTCGACCCTTTTACGGGCTTAGCCGTGTGAGGGGGGTCTAAGCCTCTATGGGCTTTGATAAAAAGAGCTCATTCCCGTTATGTCAAACCCTCAAGGATAGTCCGATAAAATTCAAATTGGATGTCCGCTAAAAAAAATCTATGTAAGGTAATTAAGAGAAAATATAAATAGACTCAAAGAGATGAGAGAAAACTCTAATAACTTAGAACAGCCCCCTCTCCTCTCTCTCCCAATCACGTCCCTCTCTCCTCTTGGTGGCGTGTTACTTCATATCCAAAGGAAAAAAAGTGGTTTGCCACCCCTTTCT
This sequence comes from Saururus chinensis, assembly GCA_035235625.1. Lineage (NCBI taxonomy): Eukaryota > Viridiplantae > Streptophyta > Magnoliopsida > Piperales > Saururaceae > Saururus > Saururus chinensis. The sequence goes on along the minus strand of CP141142.1, from coordinate 42,468,906 downwards.
CTCCCTCTCCTCTCCCTCTTGCGTGGTGCATACATGAAAATCTATATTCTTGGAATTTTGTAGCTTCAGGGTGAGGGCTAGGGCACTCATTCAAGTTGATTTCACATCCTAAGTAAGGACTTAAAGGGATTTACACAAGCACAAAGGTATCCTCCTCTCTATTTTGATTGAATCGATATTCAATTTTTATTCAAGCATTGGAGTGAAGGGATAAATCGTACAGGGGCTGCTCAACCCCAAAGCTCAATTCATACCTCTTCTAATCTTCATTTCTAACTCATTATTAGCCCTTACATATGCTTATTACTTGTATATGTTATTATTCATGTGATTGTGTAAAAAAATCAGTTTAAAGTTGTGATTTTTATGCAAAGCACCTCCCCTAAGGCTCGCCTCACCACATGCTTATGCTTTGACACTACTTTACATTCCCCCATCCTAGCCTAGTCGCCCCTCTTCCTTTCTATCCTTTGGCCCGTCTCCTTTCCCTTTCCCCAGCGAAGCCAAATATGAATCCATTTTTTTTTTTTGTAAAACCCTTCATTCATTACATTTATTCTTGTTAAAGTATTAATTAAATGTAAAAATAATAATATTTTTACTCTATTTTTTATATTTAAAATTTATTCTAACCTTTAATTGGACAAGAAAAATTGAATACCTTTTTTATTTAAAATAAAATTTGGTATAAAAAAAGTAAAATAAGATTATCAGCTTCTTAAAAGGGAAATGATATTCTTAAATTAATCTTCTCTTGGTATTAATCAACATCAACTGGTTCAAGTCGCCACTTCCAAACACAATGCACATTCTTGGGACTAATGCCGGTGAAAATTGAAATTGAGAATGCCATGTATTTGGATGTGGAAGTAAACTGCTAGCAAGCATCACTCTTTTTCCACCTCCGCATTCGGAGGAATCCTTGTCCTCCACGGCGGAGCAAGCGGCCAAAACATCTTAGCTTCTATAGCTTGGTCAATCTTCTTCTATGCAGTGAGAAGGTACTAATTTGTTGTGCCATAATTTGAAAAGAGAAGTATTTTTTATGCTCCCTGCTCATTGTGAGTCGAGCATAAAGAACATATATGTGAAGTGTTTATTTTTGATATTGATGGTGCACATGTTAGCGCACTCAGCGTAAGTGATACTTACGCTAATATGCGCTAGCATGTACGCCATCAATCATGAAAATGAACGCTTCACATAAAATTCTTATTTATAACTTATGGTCAGAATCAAGCATAAAAAATGCTTCCTTGAAAAAGAGTGGGTCTATCTGCACCTCAAAAATCCCCATAGTACCTTATTTTTTATTTACCCTATGAATAGTCTTAAGTTTTTTTCAAATGTACCCTATATTAACAAAAATTTATTGTCTCCTCTCCTTCCTTCTCTTAGACCAGCTGATGAGTAAAAACAAAAAGTCACCTTTTTATGGCAATAGCCTCAATCGAGACCCTCGGGCTGCAACTATACAAGCTGAGCCTACAGGCCACGGCTAGTCCTCTGGCGAGGCCAGATCTAGTATTGTATTTTTGCAGGGAATGCAATGGCATGATAGCTAATAACGGGGAAGAGAGCAGCACAGTTGCTGGGAAAGGGGGGAAAGGTGACATGTGTCACACCCTGGTACCCGCCCGACTTGAGCTGAACCCAGTCCAAGGGCCAGTCAAAGCACATGGGGAAGCACATGGGGGCGACAAGATTGTTGATTTAATACGTTACGGAAGTCTAAACCCTTCTAGCAGGTGAATTGCATATATAAAGTCGCGCACCTTTAATCCTTTGTACAAAAGAAATAAGAAAAAATAAAAGAGGATAACATCTCTAAAATAAATCCTCAAACTTAACCTACATACTTAAAATCATGAAACAGATCTAAAAATATGAAACAGATCTAGGATCTGAGAAATATACAAGTTTGAATCATAATCATCCATTCATAGTGTTCTAACATCATAATAGCATAAATCAGGAAACAAAATAAGTTCCGAAGGCATCCACGCCTATCCTGATTGTCCCTCATACAGGGAATCCTGATTAATTGCATGTCATGCCAAGCAGCTCTAAAACAAAACACAGAAAGAGGGGTGAGTAAAACTCAATAAGGTTTGAATTACGGTAATATTAATCAGAAAAACAACCACGACACATTAACATGGTAATTCAGATTCACATTTCACATAATATCCCCATTTCTGATTAATTCTCTTACCATACCTTTATTTACCCATAAGTAATTATCCTGCATACCAGTATCTTATACATACTAATCATGATATGAATAATCACATTATGGCATAACATCCATTCTGAATAATTAGTGATTCTCACACAATCACATCATGTATAAATATTACATATAACCTACAAGAGAAGTATCTCTGATACACAATCAGATCATGTATAAACATCACATATAACCTGCATGAGAAGTGTCTCTACCATACATTCAGATCGTGTATAAACATCACATATAACTTACATAAGAAGTGTCTCTAACACACATTTAGATCATGCATACACATCACATATAACCTGTATGAGAAGTGTCTTTACAACACATTCAGATTATGCATATTCACTCTTATTTATCCTATATGTATAAGTGTCTCAAATACACTAATCTATCATGCATATCCATAAACAGAGAGAGTAAGTTTGCTCCTCAAGGCCGGAGCTATTGAGCAACCCCTTGTCAAATAAACTTGTTCTTCAAGGCCGAAGCCCTCAAGCAACACCTGCCCATTAAGCCTAAACTCCCGAGCAACCCTGTTTGTTAAGACCGAAATCCCAAGCAACAATACCTAGTAAGCCAGTGCACTCGGACAAACCAGATGGATTCTCGAGGTTTAGATAATCTCAATAGTTTGGTCTCTTTATAGCATTTTCGCTCTTCTCAACCCGGGGAAGAAACCCCATCCTCAAAGGATGTAAAACCTCGTCCTTTCGAAGGTAAAACCGAATCGATAAGCTTTCGATCGATTAACCCGACAAACAATTCTCACCCAATTGCATCCAATTGACCAACATTAGCTAAACTCGGTAAAATCTCATTTATAAATCCGTCTCATGATGCATGCAACATGATACATACGTGAGCAATCTCTACATGAATTCTAATTCGTGGAACGTGCTCCCATCAATCTCACATGCATCATATTTAATCATGAATATCAACAATTACCATGATTACTCCCCACGTGTGTGTGCATTCAAGATAGAAACATTCATTTCTAAGCATATAACTATGCATTATAGATAACCTACGACACTACACACATGTTCTTTAACATCTAATTATGACTCCTAACTTAAATCATGAGTGAAAATGAGTTAAAAACATCAATCAAGTCAAGTGCAACCTCATGCTAGACATATGCAAGCATATTCACACCACACTTGAAACTAGACATAACAACATCATTCACCCATAATTTAATCACATTATATGAAGACATACAAGTTCATTCTCATGTTATAATCTTATGGGAATCATGCTTAAAACATAAAGAATCATTAAATCATGAATTCAAGATAAACAATCCTAACATGTTTAGCCAACAACATGCAATTTTACATAATACTTAAATATTCTTCATAATTTCCAACATCAATATCATGCTCTTCCTGTAGTTTATCATAACATATATTCCTCGTCAAAGTCATAGGAAATGATACTTAAGAGTAAAACACTAAAATGAAAAAAATATACACAAGTAGCCAAACTGCAGTGTTGGCGTTCAAATGCCCTACAGGGCCATTTGAACGCTTTAGCTGTTCAATCAGCCCCTCTAGCCATTTGATCGCCATAATGACAATCTCTGGTTCATCTTCCCCACTTTGAAATCAAAACCAAAACTTCACATACACTTCATAAATCATCAAATTTCATCTCCAAACTTTATGATAATCAAATTCATGCTTACAGGGGAGGGGGTTAGTCAATTTGGATTTTAAAATAAATTTTCAAAATTTTAAAATTCTCTGTTAGTCATTGATGATTTGAACACTAATATTTACAATATTGCGTTAGGATATCAAGATTTAGAATACTATATTTAAAATACAAAGTTAGTTATTTGGTATTTTGAATGCAAAATTTGCAATCCGGGGTTAGTAAAAAAACTACAAAATGTATAATGGCAGGAATTGAGAACAATGTTTATAATGCAAGTTTTGGATTTCATCATACCACCTCTCAAGGTGGTCTTGTGAAATCCAATCAGGCTGGCTTCTCTTCCCCTTTCACGGGAAAATGTTTTGGCGAATGAAAGCCAACCGGAGGTGGAGATCTTCGCCGGAAGCTTGCGTCTTCCCGGAGAAGCGAGCTCGGGCTTTGTCGTCTTCCTCTTCTCCCATTCCAGGTACCTCTCATCCTCTCTTCTCCTCTCTCTCTCTCACTCCGCCATCCCCCTCTCGGCCGTCCCAACCCCTCTGTCCTCCACCATCCTCAGCTCGGATGTCCTCGCCCCTCTGCTCTCCGCCATCCCCTGCTTGGCCCTCTTGCCCCTCTGCCCTCTGTCACCCCCGCTCGGCCCTCTTAGCCCCTTTGCCCTCTGCATCCCTCCTCTCTGTTCAACACTCTAATTGTCCCTTTCAATTCTAATCTTACGTTTTACATGTTTTTCTTGCTTGGTTGCTCTGCACATGGCCAATTTCAGCTCAATTTTTTTCTCCCTTCCCAGCTAGTGGATGTTGTGGGTCATGGGAGCCTATTTGGTGGCCTCTATCACCACTTCCTCTCTTCTCACTCCTGCTCCCTTCTCTCTGTTTTCCCCCTTCTCATCTTATCTATGTTTTTTGTTTTCTGATCAGATGCTCTTCTTTTATGTGAATGTTCATGCCATGTTTGCCTCTTTATAGTGTAAACAATTATTGAAGTGCAACTTCTGTCATGGGTATATAGGTTCTAGTTGTCGTTTAAGATATGGGTGTACCAATGCAAATTGGTTTTTAGCAATCTTCGTAGCTTTGCAGGTCCTACAGATATTTATTTATTATTTATTTTGGGAAAGAATAATTCTTTGTTAGTGAAAGAGTGACCCATGACTGCTTGACCTATCTAGTGTTTGGATATATATTCTCCTACATCAAAGGCTAATTCCTCTTTGCTTCTATTTCAAAGTTCTTACAATTTGTTTGTTTTTTTCCTTTCCATTGGATAATTGTGTCTAAACTCACACTTTGCCACTGATCAAGGCTAATCCCACTTTGCTATTGCTTGAATTCACATATAGTCTTTTCTCTATGAGCATAAATGATTGTGTTATGCTTTGTTATATTTTAAGTTATCCAAAATTTGCCTTTTTAGATCGGATAGCACCTGCTTCTAAGAATTGTGTGATATATTAATGTTGTTGTTAGTAGAAGGAAATAGAAATGGAAGGATACCAAAGAGGCATGCAAACTAGACTGTCGTTAATGGGGAACTGAGTACACCAAAATTAAAAATTAAAGATTGTCTAGCGACCATGTCAAAATCAGGAAAGTATAGAAGATATGATCGAGGTATTAAGTGGAGAGATAATGTGATACAGTTGATCCCATTAAGACACATCTTATACACTAAATTTGAAAATCAAAGATACTCTAATGACCATGTCAGAGCCAGTAAAATATAGAAGATATGACATAGGTATTAAGTGAGGAGATAATATATAGAGTTGATCTGGTGAAGATACATTGAATAGATCCATATTTTGTATATGTCGAACACTTCTACATAACCACTAAGCTTTCTAATTGACAGTAAAACCTGCATTTTGGCAAGATCTCCATAGTTTCATCTCACAAAAAGAACTTTGTTCTTTTTTCTCTAGTCTTTGCATGACTGATTGGTGAAATAGATATTCTGCTGCAATAGTAATCCTTAATTGATATTAATTATTGCCATCAAATTTCGGTGCACAGGTGTTAGCTTTAATTATGTGAGCTTGGTTGTATTTGCATAATTGTGTCTGCTTATCTACTTACTGAGTGCTATCTATTCTGAAAATCAAGCTTCTTTTGATATGAATGTTCACGACTAATTATACACATGGTCCAGTCACAAAAAGATATTGCTATCTATATATACTTATTTCTTATCAACTGTCAAGCAAGAACAATTACTGAGATACGCATGAATTTTAGATATGCCCTTGTTAACATATTAGACATTCTTTTGGTATGTAATCCACCCAATAAGATTAGAGATTTTAAACATGAGCATAAGTTAGGGGTCTTAGAGCATCATTGTATGTAACTTTTTTTATTAAAAAAATAATTTTATGATATAAGTATTTTTATTTTATGTGTTAATAACATGTTTTAAGTTACTACTCTAGTAAATTATGGATTAGTCACATTTGAAAATTATAGATAATTTTTTTTAGGAGTTTATTAGTTTGAAATCTAGCAGCTCAAATCCTAGGAATCTAGCAATAAAGGATTTGGGTATCGAAATATTTTAAAATTTGGCACTTCAAATCCAATAATTTGGATTATATTTTAAAATCTCATATTGCAAATCCAGTATTTTAGAATTTTGATTGACTAACCCCCTATTAGAGAACATCAAATCTAGTCATTGCTAAACAAAAACTCTAAGAAATCTCATCAAAGATTAAACTTTTCTCAAATCGCCATTAAAGCTTATAACCATGGAACCTACTTCAAACTCTATCAAAACTTAAATATAAAATCACAGTCATGTTTAGGATGAAAATACTTACCTTCAACAAGCTTCTTCACTCGAAATAGCTCCTCTAATACCTTTAAAACCTACCAAAATATGGTTTTTTATTAATACTTTTATAAATTCAATTTAAAATACCTAAATCCTTAAAGAACTAGTAGATATAGGGTTCAAGAGACTCAAAAACAAAATTCTCATCATTAGGTTTTGAAATAGAAACCCAAATCAGTAGAGATTGAGATTAAACCATGGTAAAAGAAGAGATTTTTGAGATTTAAGAAAAACCCTAAGAGATTAAGAAAATATTAAGCAAATTCATACCTTAATCTCTTTTATCTTTTAGGAAAATAGGGATTTAGTGTAAGGACCCTCATCTCTAAACCGGTTTTTGGTTTTCTTTAATTATAGGTTATCATGAGATTAACACGTTTTTTGATTTATTTGGTCATTTTGTAAATAAATAGTATTTATAGTTATTTTAATCAAAATCAACTTTAAGATTAGTAGTTTTAAGTGATTTTAAAACAAATGTGAATTTTTTGGATTTTTTTTGAATTTTTACTATTTTTTTAAAAATTATGGTTTTGGTGGGACCCCTGTGGGCCCCATCTCCAAATTTTTTGGTTTTTGGGTCAAATGAACCTAGATGTCTACTTAAACCCATACAAAAAATTTTAGAATTTTTTTAGGCTTAATTAGTGCTTAAATTTGTAAAATACTCATTTTTAGCCTACTTTTCTTATTTACACTCCATAACTTACCCATACATACCCTAACCCTTACAATAAAAGGTCAAACCTGAGCCATTTCCATTTTTGGGAATAGGCTAAGGAAGAGAGGTCAAGCCTAATCCCCAATTAGGCCCGAATTAGAAGGTGTTTAAGGTAAGCCTACTTTAATTAAGCACTAAACCCTAGCTTTCTTCTTAATCTCTTCTAAACCTACCATTTCCCTTTTATTTCAATTCATTTTTGGACATCAAAAACTACTGATTTATATTTTACTACAAACTCTAGCTTTTAAAATTCGATTTTTATGTTCAACAAGCCCTAGATCTAAGTTTTATTTAGGAATTTCTTTGGTAAATCGATTTTTAATGGAGTTTAATTCAAACTCAATGTGTTTGTAAGGTTTTGAAGAAGGGTGACCCTCAAATCTGAGCTTAATTAAGTGCTAAGGTAATGGACCTTTGAGATTTCAGTTTATCCATGGTAAAACTCTTGATTTTTGGCTTATTTCGAATGGAGTTACTTGATTTGGTGTTAATGGCATGATTAGAAAATGGAAGTATTTTATCCCGATTTCTTAGGGTTTTGTATTATTATGATATGGTTTAACATTCTAGAAGTAATGAAGGACTTTTGATGATGATTAGGGTGTTAGATGTTGATTTGAAGTGTTATCAATGGTGTTTCGGTTTGGATTTGCGAAAGGAAGAAGATGGTCAGTTCTGCCTTGTTGGCGTTCGAACGGCCTGCTGGGCGTTCAAACAACCAAACTGTGAATTTTAAATTTTTACTTTTAGCCGATCGAACGGCCTGAAGGGCGTTCGAACGGCTACACAGCAGATTTGTGTTCTAATGCATGATGTTTATTTCGATGATTCCACTTTAGCATGCCAATTTTATATGAATGTGGAGTGTTTTAAGCTATATTATGCTACTGAAAAGGCATGTTATTGAGGTTATAGAGTTGAGATATATGCTTAGAGATTTGTGGAATGACTTATGTTTTGTGGTATGATGTTGGAATTGTTATCTTGAAATTATAAATGATTGATTCCCTTTGGTTAAACATATTTTTAGTAGAACTACAACCTATTAATGGACTGATTTGGCATGATAGAATGTGGTTAGTTGATGTGTGGATGTTAGTGAATGCCATGACTCAATGATGAAATGAATGATCTTATATGTGTTTAAAACCTTTGTGGTTGAGTTTTGATTTGAGTTATGATTTCAACGTTTCTTCTCCTATGATTTCCGCTAAAATTCATGTTTAGATGGTAATTCACATGTGTAGTGTGGTAGTAAGTTTAATTTAAGCATGTTGACATGCATTGTGTGGAGTGCTTCTACTAATTACACACACACATATGTGGAGGTTAAATGATGATGTTGAAGCTTGATATTGTGATTATGAATGATGCATTAGGGGCTGATGAGAGCACTTATCATGGATTAGGATTCATGTATGCCTTGCCCACGTATGTACCATGCTGCATGCATCATGAAAATGGATTTCCAATTGAGGCTTCATCGAGGTTAATTGAATTTGACCGATTGGATGCAATGTGGTGAAATTGTGTGCCGGATTGATCGGTTGTGGATTAATCATAAGTTGATTGGTCCGAATGGACATATTTTGATTTGAGTTCCTGTGTGGAACAAGTGCACTCCCCGGGTTGAGTCTAGTTAAAAAGAATTATGTGGGGACGAGTTGTGTACTTATCTTGCGGATTGTGTAAGGTCCCTGGTTTTTCTACGATTTTCTGTGATTTTCCTACTATTTTTTTGGTCATTTTTAGTGGGAAAATGTGACGCTTTGGCATATTCATATTTGTGTATTTTCCCCGTATTTATATCCGTAGAGTTGGGTGTGGGGCTTAATCGCTGGCCACGGGCCTCACTGCTCGCTTACGGTGCAAATTTTGGGGGTATATCGCGTAACTAATGAGTTAACGCGCATTGAGGATATAGATGTAAAAATAAAAAAGGTAAATAGTAAAATCACGGCTTAAAAAGCCATATGCAGTAAGTTTTTCCAGAAACTTACAGAACTGACATTTCAGAAAAACAACGATGTCTGGTGAGTTTTTGAGAAAACCCGAGGGCATATCTGGTCGCTCCGTTCTCCCTCTTCCGTCATAGGATTCCTTCAATTCTTATCAGGATCTGCTTTGCCTCACCGCCACGATTCCGTAGGTACTGGCTATGACTGCCGTCACGGCCTCTTCGCTCCTCCACGAGGTACCGAACCTTTTTTCGGGATTTTCTCTCCTTCAATCCCGTTTTTGCACTGTAGGTGTACTATTTTGACATCGTTTGCGGCCGCTCTCAACTAGACTTATGTTTAGTTGGCCGCTAAGAACCCATAGGCACTGGCTAGAGCCACCGCCATGCTTTCTTCGCTCCGTGGTGATCTACCGATCTTTTGGTCGGGTTTTTATTACTATTTGTATCTCACTATCCGTGGGATTTTTTGGACGCCGGTGGGTTTCCGGTTGTCGTCCAGCCACTGGTAGGACTCCGTCTAGCGTACCTTGACCCGGTGTCAGTAGGGGTTTACCATTTCCGACCCCGCCTCGCCCCTATTGCCTTGCTCCACCCGATTAGATGCTTTGGGTGCGTCTCGGGTCGTTGGCATCGGCGAGCTGTGGGCCATTTGGCCATTATGGGCTCTGCCCTGGCTCGGTGCCAGTGAGGGTCAGCCCCACTTGGCCCGATTATTGTTCCGCTCGGAATGGGCCGCTTGTCATTGCCCTATATTGTGCGAGATGCACAGCCGCCCGCACCATGGGTTTTGGTTGTGGGTGGCTATCGGCGATGTCGCCGCTTATATTGGCCACTGTTAGGGCCTTAGCTCTATTGGCCATTTGGGAGCCTTGGGTCGTCTCCTTTCAGCCCTCTCTCCCGCCCCTTTGGGCCGCGTGTGCATGTAGCCACGCGTGTATTTCTGGGTTTAGGCGCCGCATTCGTGCCGCCTGACCATCGGTTGGCTTTGCCACCGAGTGGAGTTGACCACTAGAGCTGTCCTCCACCTCTCCTTTGTCCTCGAGCGTTGCCCCATGCTCTCCACCCTTATGTGGGCCTTTGTTGACCGAAATCGTCGCCGTTGGGTGCTGTCCACGGCCGATTTCGACGTCTTTGTGGCCGGCTGAGCACGTCTTAGCCACCGGCAGATCTTCAGAGTACACCCCCGACATCTGGTCGCATTGCCAATTATGTTGGCATGATATTTCTCCCGACCGCCCTAGTGTGCCGCCGTGGATCGTGGGTTTTGCCGCATTGATTTTTGACACCTTGTTTAGCCATGACTAGTTTCGGCACATTCTAAAACCTTCAGGACAGTAGCTCTCTCAGGCAGGTAATGGTTTTGACTGCCAACTCCGCCGCCGACGCCGCCACCATCGTGTGCTCGCCATCAAACGTCATGATTATGAGGTAGGGGAGCTTTGAACTCGTAAATTCATGAAGCATGCTTTGAATGAGTAGCAGCATGCTAGGATTGTATGATTCCATGCTTGGATGTTAAGTAACGATCCGATTGCATGATGTGCGTGTAAGCATGATTGTATGGTATGATTGATATGCATGAGATGTATGCATGTTTTATGGATGTGGATTATGTATGCGCTAGCAATGGCTAGCAAATATGTCAGTATGCTACGAATGTGTTATGCATGTGCTAGTGATGGCTAGCGTGCATGTTTGAAGTTTGTATGAATGTGTTATGCATGTACTAGTGATGGCTAGCGTGCATGTTTGAAGTTTGTATGAATGTGTTATGCATGTGCTAGTGATGGCTAGCGTGTATGTTGGAGTATGTATGAATGTCTATGCATGTGCTAGTGATGGCTAGCGTGCATGTTGGAGTATGTATGAATGTCTATGCATGTGCTAGTGATGGCTAGCATGTATGTTTGATGTATGCATGTGCTAGTGATGGCTAGCGTGCATGTTTGTAAGTTACGTATGTATGACCGTATGTGTATATTATATGTATGTGTGAGACATACGTATGTATGATGACTATTGCTTATGATATGGTTATGTGTAAGTGTATGTGGGCAGAAGTATGGGCGATGGACAGTAAGAGGTGACAGAGGCTTTGTCTGAATTTGGATACGGTTGTGTAAGCGTATGACAGAAGATAAGCGTATGACGGGCAAGGATTAGAATGGATCGGTTTGGGTTGGATTGTATGTTGGGCGTTTGTCATACAGTAAGAGTGTGCATAATTGTACACGCATAACATACATATTATGAAGTGAAAAGTAAGTATAATAAGTGAGATATAAGTAAGAGGGCGACAACTGGGTTGGCTCTGAGGAGCGTTATTTGAGGATGTCAGTGTAAGAGGATTTGGCCATAAGATGGATGACGAAGTATGTAAGAATGTAAGGGTTTGATGTACGATGAGTTTTGTCCATGATGTGGATGGGTAAATGAAGTCTGCTGCCTTGACGAACTGGGGTTTCGATCGGGCTCAGCTTCGGTTGGATCAGTCGAGGACTATGAGTTTGTGTGGCATAATTGTACCGCATAATGTACTTAATTCAAACTTGAATTATAAGCACAACTAATGATAGCGTTGTGAGTTTGAGACCTGAGGGTTCGACGGATTAAGTTTCGTGTTTGTGCTGGCTGCTAATGAGTCGGCCGAGCATTTATCACGTCTTGCCATGGTGTTTATCCTGCGGGATGTTGTTTGTGTGCTGTGTAGAGCACCAGACGTTTGATGCTCTGTTGAGAGCGATGTTGTTTCTGATTTGGTCTGCGTGTTGTATCAGCCCAGACGTTTGATGCTCTGTTGAGAGCGATGTATGTTTTTGACTTTGTCTGTGTGCTGTATGAAGCCCAGACGTCTGATGCTCTGCTAAGAGCGACATATGTTTCTGATTTGGTTTGTGTGTTGTGTAAGCCCAAATGTCTGATGCTCTGTTCAGAGCGTTGTATGTTTCCGCCCAAGAGTGGCACTGTATGTTTCTGCCCAAGTGGCACTATATGTTTTCTGCCCAAGAGTGGCATTGGCACTATAAGACCCATTATGGTGGGCAATTCTCTGGCACTATAAGACCCATTATGGTGGGCGATTCTATGGCACTATAAGACCCATTATGGTGGGCAACTGTATGACCCCTTATGTGTGGGTGTTTATGTTTGCGCGCTCAGGTAAGTAGTATCATGAATCTACTCTTACCTGTTTAATCCAGTGCCCCATGAGCATTGGTGTGCCTTACCTTCGGAAAAGTCCATGGCGTCTAGTCACTCCCCATAGGTTAAGGTGTTGCCCCAGTGACATTCTTTTCCTTTTCGACGCTGGAGCCTATTAGTTGTAATGAGCTTCAGTGGTCGTTGATATGTGTACGATTATGTGTGTGAGTACGACTGTATGAGTGTGAGTACGATTGTGTGTGTATGAGCAGGACTATAAGAGTGTGTATTGAGCAGGACTGTAAGAGTGTGTATTGAGCAGGACTGTAAGAGTGTGTATGAGCAAGACTGTAAGTGTATGAGTATGAGCACGACTGTAAGAGTATGAGTATGATTGTGAGAATATGTTTCTGAGTAAGACAGTAAGTATGATTTTGTGTAGACTATACGAGTAAGGTCATACGAGTCTGATTGTACGAGTAAGGTCGTACAAGTATGTGTAACCTATATGAGTAAGCGTACGATGGTACGAGTAAGTTTGTATGACCCTGGATAAGGGTATTTGTGTAAGTTTGTATGACCCTGGATAAGGGTATTTGTGTAAGTTTGTATGACCCTGGATAAGGGTGTTTGTGTAAGTTGATTGGACAGTATGATTTTGGCACGATGGTGCCTTTGGTATGATTCTGGCACGATGGTGCCTTCGGTATGATTCTGGCACGATGATGCCTTGATATGATTTTGGCACGATGGTGCATTTGGTATGCTTGCATGCATATGAGCATGTTTATGATTATATTATGTTGACTGCTTCATGTTTGAGTTGCATGAACGCATGTGTTTTTGAACTTATTGAGTTCACCATTTGGGATTTCCCCTACTGGGTATTTTCCTACTGAGTATGAAAATACTCACGCTACTATTTTTAGCCCCGTTGTATGTGAGGTTTTGCAGGTTGTGCGGAGAGCTCCTGGAGATGGATGCTCACTTCCGAGGTGGATTGATTCCCTTGGACTCAGCTATATGCTTCTCTCACTGCGAGTTTATTTGTGTCATGATCTCCTGTATTGCGTGAGATGAGAAGTTAGATGTTTATTCTGGACTTTCATTTGGATGAGTCGGTGGACTGTTATGGGACTTGCACTCAGGGATGCCTAGGAGAGTGATTTGTATTTAAAAGTCTATGATCATAGCAATTTATTTGTACGTGTGTTTTCGAGTAGCACCTGATGATATTTGCTTTGGCCGTACGATGTTTGACCGTATGATGAAAATATTTAGATGGAAAATGGATGTTTACTATTTTGAATTATAAACTATTTTATTAGGTTTTGGTTTCGTCATTTTTCCTCAGATTTACAGACGTTATATTGCAAAAATTTTCTGTGAATTTTAAGGAAAATGTGTGAAAAATCTCGGGCATTACAGATTGTGAGAATGTTATTATGAATGTCATCTAGACCCTGAGAATCCATTGTGGTATATCATGTGCACCTGCTACCACGTATTCTAGCGTTCTCTGTGTGAGAACTCGGGCTCTTCCCTCTGCAGGAGATGCCCCTTGGCGAACACCCTTGCTCTAGATTCTCTGTGTGAGAATGGGACATCCTTAACTAGGATCGTCCAGGGAGAGCAGTTTTTAGGGATTGACAACCCTGATCTTTCTTTAATTCTTGTGTAGAATTTTGGACCATGACACGCCTTTGTGGCCTTGTCTATGTCCCGTTTGTGTGACACCAAATTTGTGATTACTCCTTGATGGAGGATGTTATGATGTGATGTATGTGGAAATATGTATGTTAGAGATACATCCATGAAGGTTGATCATGATATGATGCATGTGGGAATATGTATGTTAGAGATACATCCATGCAGGTTGATTTTGATATGATGCATGATGAAAAATGTATGTTAGAGATACATTTCATGTAGGGTGTTATGATGAGAATGAAATTATGTAGATTATGCACTATGATGCAGTTTTAGGTGATGTGTATGCATGATCAGAAAATGATGCACCATGTAAATCTTTGATCTGAATGATCATATTGCTATGCTATCGTATTTTTGATTGTTGATAGTGATATTAAAAACCATTGCTGAGTTTGTTAAACTCACCCCTCTTTCTTGTGTTTTATTTTAGGGCTGCGTGGTGCGACACGCAGACGAACATGATCTCCTCTTTGAGGAAAGGTCGGAGATGACTTGGATGTAATCGTGGAGATCGTTGTGTGACTTATTTTCCTTTGGTTTTATGTTTTATGTTTAGAACCTTTGTGTAGGGTTCTTTGTTTTGGATTTATGTCACATTTTACAGTTATGTTTGCTTAAGACTTATTTGAGCTAGTGTGGGCTTTAGTTAACTAAGCATGTGGGTTTGATATTAGTTGTTTACTTTGTGATAAACAACATCTTTTCTTTCCTTCTTATTTACTCTTGCTCAAAGGATTGTGCGTACTCCGTAATTCTGTTAATCGCCCGTGGTTAGGGTTAAGTCTTCCGCTAAATCGTTTCTCAATTTCACTTCGTCGCCCCCGCGCACTTGACCGGCCTTTGGACCGGGTTCCGCTCGGGTCGGGCATCACCGGGGCATGACATTAAGCTCCTGGTCTCGGCCCTTTTTCAATTAGGAAAGTGGCTGAGCTATTCTTTTTATAGTAAAGAGTGAGGTAAACTTAATTAATTAGTGGGGTATAAATATGATTTACTACTAAAAATAGAAAAACTTGCCTATTTTAAAACAAATTGAAGTCTAAAAATTTTAAAATAATAATTTTTATCTTAAGATATTATTAGGTTTATTTGAGACTAATAATCCCAATTTTGCACGTGGGGCCCACGGTGGATCCCATTCCCTAACTTTTCGGGAAAAATAATAAAAATTTTAAAATTTTTAAAAAAATTCTAAATGACTTAAATTAACTTAAAAAACATAATTGTGAAATTTTTTTTGGCTAAAACCTTTGGTAACCACTTTAATTTCTAAAATAGTCAAAATCGATCAGAATTTGTACTAAACTGCACAATAGCATAAAATAAACTAGTTCAAGTTTAAGAATCTTACAACATGGCCACTGGAAAGGAAGGTGACATAGGGAAAAGAAAGAGAAATGACAAAAGATTAAGACAATTAATCCTTCTTTAATTCGATTAGGGTTTAACCTTCACACTTTAAAAAAATCCTAATGGGCCTACTAACAAAAGCCTAAAAGCCCACTAATAAAATTAATAGCAAAAGTAATAGTTGACTCCCTACTAATTAAAAAATGACTAATAAACCTCTAAGTAACCTCATGGCCTAAGCCCCTTTAGGCAGACCCTTTACAATACACAATATTTCACCAAGTTTTGCTTATGTATCACCTCGTCCTCGAGGTGGCCCAAAAACTCCATACATCGGGCCCACCATACCTCTATTGCGAACAACTGATCCATAATTGTGGATGAAACAAACAAAAGGATATAAGGCAGTGTGGCCAATGCTCAAAACCAAATGTGAAGAAACTAGTAGAAAGATTTAGGAAGTCGAGTTGGTGGATGATGGCTAAGAAGATAAGGAACCTTGTGAGGTCGGTAACCCCACGGATATAGACTCTGAGAGCAAGGCATCTCCACCATCAACTAGGATAATTGTAGATGATGGAGGCAGCAAAGCACTGGAGAAGGTATGTCTTATTGGGTGGGGGGACAATAGTGAGTTATTCGCGAAGGTATCTAACAAGCATGTGTCACTAAAAGAATAACAAGGTAAATCAAGACAACCCATAGAGAGCATCAGACAACAACGCTAATAAGGTCCACTAAGTGTTGAGGGCAGCAATTGGCAACACTAGTAGCAGTACAAAGGTAGGTGTTAGACCCCTAGCTTCGGAATAGGCTAAGGGGTGGAGGAGTCTCAACTTGGCGAGCGGACAATCAAGGGAAAGCTAAGTAATGATGGTATTGGAGCATCGGCGGACTCATATCCAAGTCCTACTTGGAGTAAGATTTGATGGCAGGTTGGGCGCCATCACCTAGGGCGGTTCCTAGGAAGGCCAAGACTTTCATTGACAACTCCTACATGAAGTAGGAGAGACACTGGTGATAGATGCTAATTCATTCTTATGTTTCCTACTACGACTAGGAGTTGCCTCGGAGGCCTAATGCAAACAGAAAGTCCTAACAAGGAGTTGTACTCAAGTCGGATTGCTTAAGACGACCGAATTTTAGAGGGGACAAGGACTCCATGCAAGAAGATGACACAACCAAGACTTTGCTGAGACAAGATGACATGTGAGTAGAGGACTGCTAGCCAGAGTAGGAGTATGAGGAATGCTAGGAGAGGCGGGACACTTGAAGGAGGGCTCAACTATAGTTCTAGTTGGGTTAGGACTCTTTTGGGACTATTTTGAGTATGTATATGAGTTGGTTTCCTAGTTGTAATGGGGTAGGGATTGAGATTCTGAATTTGGAACTAAGGTTGGGCAAGTCCTAGTCGTACTCGGCTTCCTGACCTATCCTCTATATAAAGGGGGCGTCATGGTAGGTTGAAGACAATTATTAAACATTCAAAGAACTCATAAATCTGTAAGTGTAACATCCGTATATTTTTAAATATTTTTTTTATAATTTTTTTATGTGAAGTGTATTAAATAGATCTCAGTGAGACGAGCATAACAAACCCAAGAACACGAAATGGAGGTTAGGACGAAAGGTTATGACCTCGGGAAATGTGTCATATGGGCGGGACCCAATTTAACAATGTGAGATAACCTATCCAACTTTAGCCTATTTTCGAAGAGCTTGTTCATACGAGTCCATCGGTACAAAGAACGCGTGATTCCGACATCGGGATAAGAAGATATAATGTTTTTAAACTTTTTTAAAAATAAAATATATTTTATGAATAGAGCGTCAGAAATTTGACGCGCGTCAGAAGCGCATGTCATAAATTTGACACACATCATAAATATGACGTGCATCTCACACGCATCAATGACGCGTCTGATGCGTGCCAGTTACGGGTTAGACATGTGATGCGTGTCTGGCATGCGTCAGACGTGCGTCACTTCTGTTTCTCTATAAATAACAGTAAGTTCTGATTTAGTTCATTCTAAAACTTCTTTTCTTCATTTATTCCTCGTTTTAATTCTAATTTAAGTCATTTAAGAGGCGTTTCTACCAAAATTGAGCATGCTGGATATCATGGCAAGATTATTTTTCTGTTTTGAGATTTCTATAGCCCTGAAATCTGCTATTTAATTTTGGACTACTCGGAGTATCATTTATTTTCTCGCTCAAAAATCGAGGTAGGGGCTTTTATCCTCTTTTATGACATAAATACTTACATTGGTTGTCTTTAAAAGTTTATATGAATAATTCTAGTTATTTCCATGTATATTTTAGAATTGACTCATATACTTGATTTATTAAGTGTTTATCTTTTGAATTTAATTAGGAATTATGCTTTATGTTAAATGTGATATAAAAAAAAATCTAGCTTCGCCACTTTTTTAAAAGTATAGTAAGATTGAAAGATGGTTTTTATGGAATTGTTGCTCTATTAAAATAATTTTAGAAAATACGTACAATCATGACCACCGAGCTACTAAGATGAGATAGAGAAGGGGTAACTGTCTCGTTGGAATGAGTGACTCACCCTACCTTTATAATCATTGTTAGTAACACGACAATGACTTGTAAAGGCGATGCTAGATTGATCTTCGTGGAAGAAGAAAAAGAGAAGGAAATTTTCGTTTAAGTTAGACATATAGGAGATTTAATTGTTTGGAATTCAAATTGGTAGACGTACCAATAGAGTTCTATAATTGAGAGTACACAGGTAAATCTGGTTTGGAATCGGATACACCGTACGCATATTAGCCTGGTGAGCCCCTAATGAAAGGCAAGATTCCTGATTTGCCCCTAACGAAGGGCAACTATCAAGGCTACGTGCACTAGGGTATAGAGTATCATGGGAAAACTCTCTGCTCTTTAGATCCCGGTGCCCTATGAGCACGGGTGGCTCTTCCCTCTATAAGCACGGAGTATATTTTCATATTTTTGGCTTGAGAAAACTTGTTTATATCTTTACTTATGTGTTTGTACACAGACAATATATTTCCTAGGGAATAAAATAATTTTTGTTACGTTTATGGTTATACGTGTGTGGTTGCAACCCGAACAAGTTCTGATTTTACTTTTTAACTCTTTATATATGTTATCAAATCTCGGGTTGTGACAGTAAGGGTCGGATTGAGAGCTTTGGCCATAGTTCTGGAAGATTGTTGGGCAATAAACACTTTATTGGCGACTTGGAATAGCTGTTGAGAGTCCACTTAACTAATGGGTAGACCATCCTTAACAATTTAGCGAGACTTAAAGCAATTTTTAGTTAATGGGTGGATTGGTTTGTAAGATAGCTGAGCCAATATTAGTTCTAGGAGTAAAATAGGGGCCTTATTAATATAAACTACATGCTAAATAAAAGGTTAAGGAGGTGGACCTCATTTTTCCTTATCTTTTACTATGCTATATTTTGTTTAAATTTACATAAACTTAATTGAAAGGGGGCAAATAGGATGCTGATTATGTAGTACAGTTGAGTCCTCACGTGTACGAATATTAGGATGTACTTCGCACCAAGAATAGTAGGTAAGATGGATGGTAGTGGGCATAGGGTGGTCACTCAGTGGCATGCATGAAATCCTTATGCGACGCATAAGAGACACATGATATAAACGCTGGGCCATGCAACTGTGAGGGTTCCTACTTCTAAGTTCTAACAAACAATGAGCTCTTTGTTTCCTTTCCGAAGGCAAGAAAATCCCGGAAGGATCGCAGCAGAGATGCGGCCGCAATTGCTGGAAGGAAATGCGGCCGCGGGAAGTAGACGACGATGTCATCGAGGCAGCAGTCGCGGCGCATGTGCGGTTGCCGGCGATGATGGAGCAGGAGATCTGGTGTGGGAAAGGCTTCATATTCTTCCTCCCGTAGTGGGCTGCCCTAGCGCAGCTCCTCCCTGCATCTTGAGGCGCTGGCGGCTGGAACTCAGGTCACTGTTGCGGCAAGAAGGCAGGAAGCTCTCCTCGGAAGAGAAGGCGGCTTTGTCTGCGGCGAACAAGTCCGATGTCCGGCGTGCTCTCCATGGTCATCTCGGGGTATTCTACCGTCGAGCCTGTGGAATGTCAAGTGGCTGTACGTGGCAGCGAGAAACGATCCGCACTGGCAGAGCCAGCTCCGGTGGCGACTCGGTTGGCACAGACGGCGGATTTGTCCCAGGTAGCTGGCGATGTTGTGATTTCGGAAGAGGGGATCTGGGCAGCGGCTTGAATGATGGTGCGGCTGGGGTGACGAAACGCACTGGTAGAATGCAAAGATCTTTGGTGGCCGTTGCTACACGCCCTCGACACCGGAGGCAACAAAAGCAGATACTTTGTCGGATACGACAAAGGCCGAGGCATTGCCGGATACGACGAAGGCCGAGGCTTTGGGAAGCCCCTGCATCTTGGTCATCCACGGAATGACCAGCAGAGCAGCACCTTGTTTGGCTATCGTATGCTGTGGAGAGGGTTATGTGCAAAGAGACAGACCCTGCCGTGGTAGTGGCCAAACTCTGGGCAGAATCAGTGCCGGCAGCAGGGGCGGAGGATCTTGCAGCGGCGGTGGAGGTGCATAAGGCATCCATAACGAGTCTACGATACTAATGTTGCATTGCGGCGGGGAATACAACGGCCTACGAACGGGGAAAATAGTGGTATGGTGGCCAGGAAGGAAAGGGGAAGGGCGGCGTGGCCGTCTGAAAGGAGGGTGAGACAAGGATGGACAACAGACTCAGACAATTAATTCTTTCCTAATCGGATTAGGGTATAATTTTTGTACTTAAATAAAGAATTTTAACGGGCCCATTATAAAAGTGTAAAAGTTTATTAATAAATATAATAATTAATTTTTTAATAATTAAAAAATAACTAATAATCTCTTAAGTAATCTCGTGGTCTAAGCCCCCTTATGTAGATTATTTCGGGTATACAATATTAGTCTCGCCAGAACAGTTGTGATTAAGTTTATGGTCTCGACCCCGCGACTATTCTGGTCGAGGCCACGAAACCAGGTTACGGCTGTTTTGGTCGTAGCCACAAAACGAGTAGTTGCCGCCACAAAACTAGGAGGTCGCAGTTAGAAGCCAATGTTTTCGCCGCTTCTATTATTCCTCCACGTCGCCTAGCTATAATCGCCAAAAAGTTTTATTGTCTTTGGAACATCGCCGCCATCCGACTGGAACGCTCTTCACCAAATAGGAAGCATTATGTGAAAATGAGGTACGGACGATGAAGGTTGAAGGAGATGACAGCGGGGACATAGTCGGAGGGCTTGGCATTGGTAAGGGAGTGGAACTAGACTCGGGCCACCCGCAAATGCCGCTCCGACCATTGGAGGCTTAGGCGTTGGGAAACCCCAAGAAAAAAAAAAAGTAGGCAGAGTGAAACAATTGCTGATGCGATCGTCTTCAGAGGACAATGATAAATAAATGTTTTGGACTTAGAAAAAGAGACTATCGAGGGTAACGTTGTTTATGAGTTTAGGGGGGAGTCTTAGTGAATGTGCATGTGTTTATTAAAGGCAACTGTCATAGCCTTGTTCGATGGACATGCTATTG
Organism: Saururus chinensis; assembly: GCA_035235625.1. Classification (NCBI taxonomy): domain Eukaryota; kingdom Viridiplantae; phylum Streptophyta; class Magnoliopsida; order Piperales; family Saururaceae; genus Saururus; species Saururus chinensis. Next base: position 42,447,713 of record CP141142.1, on the reverse strand, counting down.
TGCTCCACTTGTGAGACCTTGCGCTTAATAAGTTAAATTTTTGAGTATAATAAGTTTTTTTTTTTGGCAAGGCGTTGTGTGAATCACGTGCAAAAGGCCTTAGAAAATAAAAGATAAGGGGAAATAAGAATGATACATTGTAAAGAAGAAAAAGAACATAAATATAAAGACATATTGTATTCACTATCTTTCGCTTATATAGCATAAGAGATTTCTTACATATTGCTAAAGTAACAAATAAAATTTGCTCTATGATCATGGTTACATAAAAATTAAAAACAATACATAAAGAAGGACATAAAAAGGTATTTACAAAGATGTCTGGACCAGATATGTGACATTCTCCCCCACTTAGTTATGTTGATGTCCATGTTGACGCTGCTCCTAGTGATAGGCTTTGACATGGTATGTTTGTTGAATGGTGATCTCGTATTCGGACTCCTAGCTATTTGGAAGGCCCTGCCACTTGATGAGGAATTCATGTATTTACTTTTTGCCACTAAGAACTTCACGATCCGCCAAAATTTCTTCTAAGACTCGAATATCAGTTGTGACCCTTGGATTACCCCGATCAATTTGGTTTCTAGAGGGGTCCTCGGCATCAACATGGTATGGTTTGAGATAATTAATATGGAAGATTGGGTGGACCTACATCCAGGCTAGTAATTGGACTTGATAAGAGGCTTTCCTGACCCATTTAGTGATGGGGATAGGATCTTCATACTTGCGAACTAAAACTCAATGGAGTTGCCACAATAACATCAGTTGGGCTGGATTCATCCTGATAAGAACCAAATCTCTTACCTTGAATGTGTAAGGCTTTTAGCCTTTATTGGCTCACTTCTTCGCTCGGTGGGCGATATTCTCATGATAGGCCTTGACAATGTCTGTTTAGAGGTGCTAATCTTCAGCCAGGTGGAAATCGGATGGGTTGTTTCCCATATCTCCAGTTGCTAGAGCATACGGTGATGCCGGTTGATGGCCAATGGCCAACTCAAAGGGATTGTGGTTAGTGGTCGAACTTCATTTGAGATTGTAGGGGAATTGAGCGACATCGAGGATGTTCATCTAATTCTTTTGGTTGACACTGATAAAGTGGCAGAGGTACTCTTCAAGGAAGACATTAATGTATTTTGTTTGACAGTTAGTCTGGTGACGCATATTAGAGGAGAAGTTTAACTTCAAACCCAACAACTTGAATAACTCTATCCAAAAATGGCTAGTGAACCACGCATCACAGTTGCTTACAATGGTTTGGGGTATGCCCTAAAGTTTGATAATACTTTTTTAGGAATAGGTGTGCAGCTTCCTCGACTGTACAATGCTTTGATGCCGGGATGAAGGGAGCATATTTTGAAAAATGATCGACTACGAACAAGATCGATCATTAGCTGCTTACCCTTGGTAAGGCAGAGATGAAGTCTAGGGAGACACTCTCCCATGGTCCTTATGGCACTAGTAGTGGTTCAAGAAGACCATGTGGTTTGTCCCATTCTGCCTTATTTTGTTGGCATATGAGGCAGATGTGGACATACTCTTCAACATTATTGCCTATGTGGGGCCAAAAGTACCCCCTTTCCAATAGAACTAAGGTGCGATGAATACATAAAGTTCCTACCCACAGAGTGGCAGTCCTAAAGGAGATCCTCCCTTAGGTTGTCAACCTTCGATGTATATAGCTGCATCTCCTTTGTCATGAGTAGTCCATCTTCCACTCAAAAGTTGCGAGTTTTACCTTCGATTACTTGTTGGAGAAGAGAGGGTTTTAGGCTATCCTTGTCCATTGCAACATAAATTCAAGCATATAAATCGCTTGTACACTGGCTAACACAGACTAACTTGTTTAGGTGTAGGGTGGCAAGGTCATCAAACTCAGCCTTATAGCTCAAAGCATTAGTGACAATTTGTTCTTGCCACGTTTGTACTCCAATGTATAGTCAAATTCAGCAAGAGAATTGTAAGAACTCTTATCTTTAACTGGTTTACTTTCATTGTTATTTATTATTTAATTGTCATTATGTGGTTTAAGCCATTTCTGATCGGTTTTGACGATTTAAATTTTTTTTAAAGTAGTTACCAAAGGATATAAATAAAATTATTTTCACATTTATGGGTTTTAAGTTAATCTAAGCCGTTTGTGAATTTTTTTTATTTTTTAGATTTTTTTACTATTTTTTTCAAAAATTATGGTTTGGTGGGACCTACTGTGGGCCCCACAGAATCTCGTTTAAACTTTCGGAGGAGTTTTTCGACTCGTTCTAAGTCCATTTTCTTCCATTTTTGAAGCATTCATAGCTAATTCAAGGGTAGTTTACACAATGACATGTCCATTCATCGAGTTGACATCCCTAGAAAGGGGAACAACTTAGGACAAGAGGAGGCTCTGCCTGCCACCCTCGTGCCCCAAAAAGAGAGCAATAGCCTGGAAAAAGAGGAGGCTTCGTTTGCTGCATCCGGATCTGAAGGGGAGGATGCCTAGAAGGAATGAGTAACTCCGAACGCCGCTACTTCTTAAGACATCAGGGAAGTAAGCATTTCTAAACTTCCAATTTAATTATAGAAATTCATGTGCTAATTAAGATATATGTTATACTATGATCTGTTGTGTTCTATTATGCTATGCCTTGATTCGTTATGTTTTAATATTTGTGGATATGATATGTGCTCGGTCTTTCTTTAGGGTTTGAGCGAGACATGTGGTGTGTGGTCTCGCTCTGGGTAGAGTGAGACGTGTGGTGTGTGATCTTGCTCTGCTATAGAGCGAGATGTGTGGCGTGTGGTCTCGCTCTAGGGTATACCGAGGTGTGTGAATGTGTTTGGATCCGCTTCAAGGTAGAGCTAGACAAGTGATGATGTGTAAGATCCCTAAATTTGAACCAGTTTATTTTATTTTATTTAATTGTTAATGTGTGGTTTAATGCTAATTCTGATCAGTTTTGACAATTTTCGAAATTAAAATGGTTACTAAAGGTTTTAGCCAAAAAATTTATTACATTTATGGTTTTTAAGTTAATTTAAGTCATTTGAAATTTTTTTGAAAATTTTAGAACTTTTACTATTTCTCCTAAAAAGTTAGGGGGCGGGGTCCACGTGGGCCCCACGTGAGAAATTGGGGTTATTAGTCCCCCTAACATCATCCTAAGACAGAAAATAAGTATTTCAAAATTTTTAGACTTCAATTTGGTTTAAAATAAAAAAGTTTTTCTATTTTTAGTAGTAAATCCTATTTGTACCCCACTAATTTGTTAGGTTTACCCCAACCGTACTATAAAATGAATAGCCCATCCACTTTCCCAATTGGGAAAGGACTGAGACTAGGAGCTTGGGAACATAATCCCTATTTTCCTAAAAGAGAAAAGAGATTAAGGTATGTATTTGCTTAATATTTCTCTAATCTCTTGGGGTTTTTCTTAAATCTCTCAAATCTTTTCTTTTACCATGGTTTAATCTCGATTTCTACTAATTTGGGTTTGTATTTCAAAACCTAATGATGTGAATTTCATTTTTGAGTATCTTGAACCCTAGATCTACTAGTTTTTGAAAGATTTAGGTGTTTCAAATCAGATTTATGAAGGTATTAATAAAAACAGTATATTGGGTAGGTTTTGAAGGTTTTAGATAAACTATTTCGAGTGAAGAAGCTTGTTGAAGGTAAGTGTTTTCATCTCAAATGTGACTGTGATTTCATATTTAAGTTTTGATGGAGTTTGAAGTGGGTTGGTTATGACTTTAATGGTGATTTGAGAAATGTTTAATATTTGATGAGATTTCTTGGGGTTTTTGCATAGTAATGGCTAGATTTGATGTTATCTAAGCTTGCATTTGATTGTTATGAAGTTTGGGGATAAAATTTGATGATTTATGAAGTGTATGTGAAATTTTGGTTTTGATTTCGAAGTGGGGGGGATAGACCAGAGATCATCGTTATGGCGATCAAACGGCCAGGCGTTTGAATGGCCCTACAAGGCATTTGAATGCCAACACTGTAGATTTGGCTATTTTTGTTATTTTGTCCATTTTCTTATGTCCATACTAAGTAATTTATGCTAAAATGAGTTACTGGAAGAGTATGATATTGATGTTGAAAATTATGAAGAATATTTAAGTATTATGTAAAATTGCATGTTGTTGGCCAAACATGTTATGATTGCTTATCTTAAATATATAATTGAATGATTTCTTATATTTTAAGCATGATTCTAAAAAGATTATAGCATGAGAACGGACTAATATGTCTTCACATAATGTGATTAAATTTTGAGTAAATGATGGTGCTATGTCTAGATTTAAGTGTGGTGTGAATATGTTTACATACGTTTAGGATTAGGTTACACTTGACTTGGTTGATGGTTTTTCGATGGTTTTTCACTCATGATTTTCAATAAGGAACCATGATTAGATATTAAAGAATACATGTGTAGGATGTTAATGGGTTATCTGTAATGCATGTTCATATGCTTAGAGATGAATGTTTCTATCTAGAACACACATATGTGGGGGTAATCATGATAATTGTTTATATTCATGGTTAAATATGATGCATGTAGGGCTGATTGGAGCACATTCCATGAATTAGAATTCATGTAGAGATTGTTCATGTATGTACTATGTTGTATGCATCATGAAACAGATTTACGAATGAGACTTTACTGGGTTTAGCCGATGTTGGTCGATTGGATGCAATTGTGTGAGAATTGCTTGCCGAGTTAATCGATTGGAAGATTAAATCGATTCTGTTTTACGTCCGAAAGAACAAGTTTACGTCCCTTGAGGATGGATTTTCCTCCCTGGGTTGAAAAGAGCGGCAATGCTAAAAGGAGATAAACTATTGAGACTATCTAGACCCTGAAAATCCAGGCTAGTGTAGTCGAGTGCACCGGCTTACTAGGGGGTATTTTTCCCTATTAGGGAATTTACCCAAACTGCAGAATTCCTTCTAACATTCTTGTTGGGGATTGTGATGTAATTGTGGGAGAATCACTTATTATGCAATATAGATGTTATGTCGTAATGTGATTATTCATGTCATGATTAGTATGTATGAGATATTTGTATGCATGATAATTATTTAAGGGTAAATAGGGGTATGATAAGTGAATTAATAAGAAATAAAGATATTATGTGAAATGTGGGTCTGAATTACCATGTTGATGTGTCATGGTTATTTTCTTATTAATGTTACCCTATTTCAAACCTTATAGAGTTTCTCACCCCTCTTTCTGTGTTTTATTTTAGGGCTGCATGGCGTGACATGTAGTCGATCAGGATCCCCTGTATGAGGGACGATTGAGATATGTATGGGAGTAGGCTTACATGTCCTTGGACCTTATTATGCTTGCTGATTGATGCTTTGATGATACTAGAAAACTATGTATAGATGATTATGTTTCAGACTCGTGTATTTCTCATGATCCTATATTTGTTTTAGATTTTTAGATTTTAGCCACGTGTCAGCACATGATCTTATGTATGTGGGTTGAGAGTGAGGATTTATTTCAGAGTTATTATCCTCTTTTATTTTTTTCTTATTTCTCTTGCATAAAGGATTAAAGGTGTGTGACTCTATGTATGCAATTCACCCGCAAGAGGGGTTAAGACTTTGGCAACGTGTCAAACCGACAATCTTGTCACCCCCGTGTGCTTCAACCGGCCCTTTGACTAGGTTCAGCTCGGGTCGGGTGGGGTACCGGGTTGTGACATGGTGTGCGTGTGGTGCTTGGCTCTATGATAGAGCGAGATGTATGTTTCTGGTATTTTATGGGCTTTTGTATGACTTTGATTAAATATTCGCATAAACGTGTTCAATCGTATGTGTTTTCATATGGCATGATGTATGTAATAGCCGATAGGCAGAACCATGTACGGATCCGATAATATCAGAGTAACATTATAGATGTTATTCAAAACATATGTAGGCAACTAACAACAAGACAACATTGGCCTGATCCGAATTAGATATAAAAATCAGTTTGTTCTGGCCTACACACAACAGAGCGCTAAAGTTACGTAGTGCATAGAGGAACGTGAAGACTCTTGCACTCAGAGTCTGTCACTCTTGGTTCAGTTTTTATTTTGTTTCATTTTCGGGATAACCCAGAGTGCGGGTTATACCCTGTGAACCACCAGCTCAGGTCGATTTCTAGGTCGGGGAGTTACAAATGGTATTAAAGTTTTTCTCTATCTATGAGAGAAAAATATTTTTAAAATATGTATTGATTTGCTTCAAATTTCTATTTGATTTGAAGTTTTCCTTTCGGCAAGTGTTGTATCGGATTTCATATAAAAATCTAATTGTGATTTTTGTCGTTTTGTAGATGTGTAATTGGTTTTAAGGCAAACTCCTATTTCAAACTTTTTGTTCAGTATATGTGATATCGGAATTAAGGAGAATTCCAATTGTGAACGTTCAACTCTGTATGTGTGTTATCGGATGTGAGGAATCCGATTCTTGAACTTTATGTTATGTTCTACATGTGTTAAATTGGAATTAAGGTGAATTCCGATTGTGAGTTTTTAGTTCTACAAGGGTTGCATTGGATTTAATTTGAACTTCGATTCTGAATTTTCCGTTTGACTTCAGATTTAATATGAACTCCGATTTTATAATTTTTGATTTTGAAATAGAAATGATTTTAAAATTTCTATCTTGCATGCATTGCAAGGGTTTTGATGAGAACATCAATTTTATGAATTTTGATTTTGAGTCAGAAATTATTTTAAATTTTTTGTCCAAGCCCATTAGATTGGGTTTTTATACAAATTTTGATTTTGAATTTAATCGGAAATATATGTTCGAAACTCATTAAGAGATTTTCTGAAAATATTTTGAGTGACTTTGATTTCGAATGATTCATATACTGAGTTTCAATTTTGAATGATTTAAAATTTTAAAAATTTATTTCAAAAGACGGTGAGACTACCTATGAGAAACCACCAAAGCACCCATTGTAATGGATGTGTGGTGGAATGCTCTAGTGTTTATTTTGCTGATGAATTTCAAAATGTTTGCATTTCAAACGATTCACTTAGAGTGAATTTATTTAAAATCAAGAAAATAATTTTGATAAAAATTAGAACTCCCTTAGAGGACCCACAAACACCCGTGGTATGTGACACGAGGTGTTAGTGGATTGCTCTAAGGATAGTTTTGCTTGTGTTTCGAAATAAAATTGAATTTCAAAATGTTCATATTTTGAAAGTTTGCTTTAACTTAAGGCAACGTTATTTTGAAAGCTAATGGCATTCCCGAAGAGGGACCACCTAACATTTGTGGTATAGGACATGCAATGTGGGTAGACCACTCTACGGTTGAGTCTGCTTGTAGATTTATTATAAAAATTTAATTTCAAACCCTCTATGTTTTGAAAAATGATTTAGAATAGTAAAGTTGTCTCGATAGATAGTAGAATTACTAAGGGGAAACCATCAAACACGTGTGTTGTGGGAAATGCAACATAGGTGGGTATTTCCTAAGTAAATCCACTCATATATCGAGATGAATTTTCAATTTCAAGTCGAGTTTGGTTTGGAGTGTGTTTTCGGATGGTGATGTGAGTGTGGAAGGTCCATTTTAAGTTGAATTTCAAGCTTGAGTGTCCGTTGTGAATGTGATTGAAGTTGCTTTAACGCCGTAGAGGGCGCAAAGAGTTTTAAACTGATGCTCTCTAAAGGGATTTTAGTGTTGTGACGTGTTTCGATCGAGCCAAATTTATGGCTCTGTTTTCTAAAAATGATTTGGTGTGTACGATGATATGCAAGTGTTGCTAGTTACGTTTAGCCCCTTGGTTAGAGATCTAGGGACTAATGTGGATGCCCGCTGAGAAAAATAATCGACAAGTGGCGTGCATAGGGTGGAGTATCGTGGGAAAACTCCTTCCCTAAGTGACCCTCATTTACCCATGAGCACCGAGGGTAGTCTCTTGGGTATCGTAGCTTGTGTTGTGACGTGGATTTAGATGTGATGTGTTTACACATACCACTTAGTGTTTTGGACGCACATGTGGATGCCCGCCAAGAAAAATAATCGGAAGTGGCGTGCACAGGGTGGAGTATCATGGGAAAACTCATTCCCTGAGTGGCACACATTTGCCCCATGAGCACTGAGGGTAGGCCGTTGGGTATCATGGCTTGTGATGTGACTCGAATTTGAGTTTGTGGATGTGATTTGATTCAGAATTGAAATTGTGGTTGTGTTGTGACCCACTTTTGAAATTGCGGATGTGTTTTGATTTGGAATTGAGCAGGTAGATTGATGTGGATTTAATGTGATTCGAGTTTTGAACATGTGAACTTGATGTGATTTGGCTGCTATGCTTTTATATGTTTTGAGCTAATTTGCTCCGCTATGATTTTGAAAAAAAAGTGTCTGATTTTAAATCAGTTTTTTGTGAAATAATCGGATTGTGATCAATGCATGAGTTATCAGATAATTGAATTTTCGAGCGTCTGGATTTGTGATTAACAGGATCTACATAGTCCGGATTTGCTATGTTGTGATTTTGAATAATGATTTATCTGATTTTAATGTAAAAATCAGATTGTGTTTAAAGTGCTTTATCCGATTATAAGCTATTGGATTTTCTTGTGAAGAATCTCTCTGATCATAATTTATCGGATTTTATTTTGTGTTATCCGAGTATAAAGTCTCGGATTTGGTATCAACATGTGATATTCAAATTTCGTTAGTGAAAATGTTATCCAATCTTAATTATCAGATTCAGATTTCTGAATGTTTCATCTGAGTGACTATCGAAATGTGTCCCCAAAGATTTTCTTTGATATTTAAAGTATCGGAATTATGTTTGTGATTGCTATCCAAATAACGACCAGATTTTATTGTCGTTGGAAGATTGGTTTAGGTGAATTGCGAGAGCGCAATTCATTTAAGGGGGGAAGAATGTAATGACCCATTTTTCGGTTATAGTTAATTCAGGGGGTTAAGGGTGATTCCATAATTTCAAATAAGTGTTAGGGGGTTTCAAATGATGAAATCTCCGTATTCGGGTAGAGCTCAAAGTAACGAGCATAACTACTCAAAGAACACGCAAAACAGAGGTCATGAGCAAAAGTTATGACCTCAAGAAACATGCTTGAAAAGTGTGGGATAACTTATATTTTTGTTTCGAAGGGCTCGTTGATACGAGTCAATCGATACCAAGAACGGGCGATTTTGACTTCTGGGTAGGAAGTTATCCGTGTTGAACTTTGAAAATGATAAATTAGTTGGCATCAGCCATGCGATGCGGAGCTGAGGCCCGCATAATTGTGGGCCATCCTGCGTGACGCGTAGTGGACCATGTGTTGACCCGCTCGTCCTCGGGCTCGCTCCCACGTGCAGTGTGTGCATCGCGCGGCAGTGCGGAGCACGTGGTGCAAACATGCGACACATGGTGCGCGTGTGTGCTTCCTCTCATCGTATGCCCACAGTCTTTCCTCTATAAATTGAAAATCCCGTTCAAATTTTTGGAGGAGATTTCTGGAGGAGTTTTCCGACTTGTTCTGAGTATGCTTTCTTCCGTTCTTAAAAAGTCCTAACTAATTCGAGAGTGATCTATGCAATGACATGATCTATTCTTCCAGTTGGCATCCCTAGAAGGGGAAAATAGCCTAGGGCAATAGGAGGCTCTATCTGCCACCCTCATGCCCTGAAGAGAGAGTAGCGGCTCCGAAAAAAAGAAGGCTCCATCCTTCGTCATCGGGCCACATCAAGGGACGTGGCCCGGAGTAGGGGAGGGTCCGCCCTCCACCGAAGGTCCACACAATGTGAGAAATGCCCCGGGGTAAGGGAATGTTCTATCCATGGCTTACTAGTGCGAAAAAGAAAAGAGTCTCTGGGTAAGGGGGTTATGTCCTCGGCTACAGGTGCATTACGTGTTAAGTGTCATCGCGAAGGGGGAGGATCGGCTTGGAGCAACGGTAGGCCACGAAGTAGGGGAGGTTTTGCCCTCCATCGAAGGGCCATGAAGTGTGAAGAACATCCCTGAGTAGGGGAGGTTCTGTCCGCCACCCACGGGCACAGAGAATGAGAAGCGTCTTCGGGAAAGGGGAGGGTTTTGTCTGTCATCTTCCGGCGCAAGGTGAGAAATGTGTGGAAGCGAGAGGAGGCTCCATCCGCTGCCTCTGGATTTGAAGGGGAGGATGCCCAGAAAGAATGTGCAACTCCGAATGCAGCTACTTCTCGGGACATCAGGGGAGTAAGCATGTTTAAACTTCCGATTTAATTATAGAAATGCATGTGCTAATTGAGATGTATGCTATACTATGATCCATTGTGTTCTGTTATGCTATGCCTTGATCTGTTATGTTTAAATATGCATGGATATGATATGTGCTCGGTCTCACTCTGGGGTAGAGCGAGACGTGTGAATGTGTTTGGATCCGCTCTCAGGTAGAGCAAGACAGTTGATGGTGTCCATGTGGTGCTCGCATAGAAGGTTGTATTGATACGAATGACAGTATCGATGACTATGGATACTAGTACACATCGATAATATGCTTGGTATGCACCAAAATGGGCATAAAACATAAAAAAATATTATACCTTATTATATATCATTATAATACTTCTTTTAGAGCATAATAAGACCGTAGAATGTCGTTTCAACTAATACTGGTATTCTAAAATTAGTTTATTTGGAACCATACACTTTATGCTTTCCATCCCATACAAATTATTGCTACTTCTTTCCCATATTAAGTACTCTAAAATTAGTTTATTTTAATATATATATATATATATATATATATATATATATATATATATATATATATATATATATATATATATATATATATATATATATATATGCTTAATATGAATCAAAGTTATATGTTTAAATAAATATATATTTATGGAGCACTATATGTAAAAAAAATAATTATGTGAATTGCATGGACCTACACGTATTGATCTCATATAACTTTAAAAATATTATTTTTAATATAAAAAAAACTTATACTTTTAAAGAAGTTGGTTTTGAATTGTGTTTTTGTTTTTAAGAAAAAAATTCAAAATTTTTTTTCAAATTTTTTAATTAAAAAATATATTTTTAAATAAATTTTTTTAAATATAGTATCAATATATATCGGCCGTATCGGTCTCAACTGATATGAGTACGTATTGGTCGATACGGGGCCGTATCGATCGATACGGCCTTCCATGAGTGCTCGGCTCTGTGATAGAGTGAGATGTGTGTTTCTGGTGTTTTATAAGCTTTCATATGACACCAAATAAATATTCAGAGAAACATATTTAGTCGTATGTGTTTTGTATAGCCTGATGTATGTAATAGTTGATAGGCAGAACTACATATAGATCTGATTGTATTGGAGTAACATTGTAGATGTTATTCGATATGTATGTAGGCAACCAATGATAAGGTAATGTTGGCTTGATCCAAATTAGATAAAAAAATAGGCTTGTTCTAGCCTATGCACAATAAAATACTAAAGTTTTATAACGCGTAGAAAAACGTGAAGACTCTTGCACTCAGAGTCTGCCACTCTTAGTCCAATTTTTATTTTGATTCATTTTCAGGATAACCCGCAGTGTGGGTTATGTCCTGTGAACCCCCAGCTTGGGTTGGTTTCCAGGTCAGGGTGTTACATGTCCACCCTCTCTTTCTTCCCCTCCTTGCTCCTTCTCACTTGGATATTGCCTCAAGAAGGGTGCCGCTATGAGAATTGAAGTGGATCTTCAAGATTGGGCACTACTACACAAACTCTACAAATCCGTGCTTGAGGATTTGAGGGATATCATAACATACTTTGACAAGGTAATTTTATTATCTTTTAATTGAATTGTTATTTAATTATGTAGGTGTAATGATCAAAGGCGTCCCAGGGCAAATCACTTCAAAGGTTAGTGAGTGCTCTCTCTATAATTCAATTTTATATTTAATTATGATCGATAAATACTTTATTGTTTAAAATTAATTGATGTGTTATATGCATATAAAAAAAAACCAAACACCTACGTCCCGTACCCCTTTGCTTCCGCTGCGCCACCACAATATAGAGACTAGGGTGTCTTCGTCCTTGAGGGACTCGGCACTCATGGGGGCGTCCCTCGCAGTTGTGAGCTAGGAGAGATGCCATGTAGCCTATGATTAAGTGGAGTGGCCTTCATAATTAGGGTTAAAGACAAAATATCATATCAAAAGCCCAATTTCTCGTTAATCTTTCTTCATAGGAGAGTTAGGCAGATATGCCTTTTGTGCAGGCGGAAGGCTGTCCAAACTCTGCATCGACATTTTGGGGCTAGGAAAACATCGACATCGACGTCGACATTTTGGGGCTAGGAAAACATCGGCATTGGGCCTAGGAAGGAGATTTTAATAATTTTAGGATTGGCCATTTGACATAAATAGATTCCAATTCTCATATATTAACATAAATGTATGTCATTCATACTTATTAACCCGAATAAACTTATACATATAACATAAAATAACCTAACTACCCCATACTACTCTTTTTCCACTTCATCTCCAACAGCTGTTTTGAGACACCCATTTTGCCTGTAGTTCAGTCGCCTCCTTCTTTGCAACGTTCTCCTCTTTCACTATTTCCTCATTTTTGGCATTTGGCAAAACGACATAATCCAATCATAGCCACTAGAAAAAGCCACAATCATTTTTGGTTACTCTGTCTATAACTAGGCCCGGTCTTGCTTAACCAGGACTTTTATTAATTAGGAATGTCACCGGATCAGGTTTGGTCAAATTCAAATCCGATATTATTTAAAAAATATTAAATTTAAATTTAACTTAAATAATTATTTATGTTAAATTTAAAAATTTTAACATGATTTATTAGGGTTAGGTTAGATTTTATTAAAATACAAAAAAAAATTTATATTTATAACCTGGTCAGGTTGAGTTGGATCGTTTGAAACTTAAAACCCAACCCGAATAGTTATTCAGGTTGAATTTAAAAACTCAAACCTAACCCATTAAAGTTAAGTCAAACCAGATTTTACAGTATACCCAACCCGAGTGGGGCATCCCTACTATTAATTTCAGCATATGTTATTGCTCCATTAATGAGTTTTTTTAACATGGGACCTCTATAAAATTTTAATTTTCTTTCTTTGCAAGTTTCAAACTTTAAAAATAAAACCATAAACATCTTGAACAACTTAAAATCAACATTGAATTTTGTTTTCTACTCGATTTGGAGTTATTTCCAACACTCAACAAGCCTTATACTTACATTAATGGCGGTTCATGTCTTTTACAGTTGGCAACCATATAAAAAAAGCAAGAGAAAAATGATAAACCAGAGAAACAAAGCAGGTTTAATTAGGAGTTAATTGTTATTTCTTTAAAGTTTATGTTCTTTGGCTTTAAGATTATGATAATAGGCTTCAACAAGGCACATGTTAATCGCATTTGTAAGAACGAGCAGTTGTAGTCAAAGCAATAATATGGAAAGGGGTACAAATAAGGACTAATATTTACAAACAACCCTAATAAAAAAAGTTAGGATTAACAATAAAAAGTAACTTCAATTATACGCTAAACTAGTCAATAGTCTTCATTTTCATTCATTCTTAATGAAACTAGGGCTTACATCTAGCACTTAAATAGAGATCTTATATGAGCTTATCTCGGCCGTCGTTGGAGCCACCGGCACTGTCACTATCTTCGTCGTACCTTCGCTGAAGTTAGAGAAGAAGATGAAAGGTTATTTTGGATTGGGGTGTTACGTGAGTGAAAGGGTGTTCCTGGACTTAAAGAGGAAAAAACAATTGCTAATATTTATAGTGCAACGGGGTATTGATCAAGTGATTATTCGGTTGTTGCCCCACTTAAAAAAGATTAGGGCAGGAGACAATCATCCCATTTGTGAACGACCACCTTTCTATAGTTAAGAGAATGCTTAACACAATCTAATACAGGTTTGTTTTGCGTTTACTTAACGTTAGACATATGCACACGACAACCATACATAGATTACAGCAGCCATCCTTGTGACTTTTAAGATGAAAACTAGCTTGAAAGAAAAGAATTTCTGTATATGGAATGATGGATAACAATAATCCAATTATAGGCAACAAATAGTATATAATTTTATACGTTTGTGTTTCTTTTTTTCACAAAAATAATGAAACCGAAAGCTAACAATAAGGATAAACGCTTCCCTTCTTGTTAGAATTTATTATAAGAGATTATTACTGTATTTTTTTAATCATTTCATCAGTACTGTTCAATTCCGGCCATGGACCCATCTTCAACCACCGCCTCTTTTGGTAGCCGGAATCTGCAGAAGTGACAGTGGGTGGAAAGGAAGGCCGGCGTTCTGTACTTGTCTTCCCCACCCATCATGGGCATGGCTACCCCAGCCTTCACAGGGCTTACGTAGTTCGGCTGGTACGTCTGGCCCAGCACACCCTCCACCTTCTCCGTCAGGTTGGAGAACCTGAACTGAGTCTCCAAGTGGGCAAACGCATTCCCCTCCGGGATGTGGTACTTGTGCACCCGGTTGTCTTCTTTAGTGATGGGTACTACCTTGATGTCCATCTCCACCAGTCCCCCTATGCTCACCCTCACGCTGTTGCTCTCGTCGGTTCTCTCCACCACCACCGCCCGGCCATCTCTGCTCATCGTCCTCCATTCAGCCTCACCGTCTAAGGGTATCCTCACATCGCGGCCGTCCCACCGGAAGAGGAGGGCGTCGACTGCGTCGTCCCACGTGGTCACCTTCTTGGCCGCGACGACCAGGTTGTGGGAGTCGAACATGAGTGCAAGTGCTTGCACCCAGGTGAAGTCCCGGCTCCTGCCTTCTGGCCTGGTGCCGATGAAGTGGGCGTTGATCTGGAACTGGTCGTCCGACACCAAAGCGAAGTTTCCTCCCTTGGCGCCATGGAAGTAGAACATCACGCCGTCGCCTCCTACGAATCTTGGATCGTAGCACACCGAGCCGAAGCCATTGCAGTTGGCTTTCCTCCCTGCAACGACACAACCAAACACAACTCAAAACCAGGTCACCAGACGAAACTGTTGTTAGAAATTTCCATCATGGGAGCTCATCTCTACTCTGGTCAAGAAATATGTCGTAAGACAAAGGAGAAGATTTGGCTTACATTTGCAGGTGGTTTCACACTTGCTGCTGCAGTCGATGAAGCAACCCTTCACCTTTTTGTTCCTCTTGGGCTTCCTCTCAGTGCATTCAATGGGGCAAGCGAGTCTCTTCAAGAAGCATTTGCCCCTGGCTAGACAGAAGGCTTGCTCTTGCCCAGTTCTCCTCACTGGCGTGAGCAGTATGTAATGCGTTGACGCAGGGTCAAGGGCCCCCTTCTTGGTGAGGTCGACCTTCACACTGCCTTGCCCCAGTGCACGGGCTGGCTTCAAGGAGATTACCAGCACAAGGGCAGCCAGCACCAACACAAGCCAGGCATTCTTCATCTCCAGAATGACGAAGACGATTCTTTCTGCTTCTTTTTTGCTGTTTCTCTCTCTCTTTCTCTATTGTCTCTTCTTCTCTATTGGCATGGCAGTGGTGGACTGGAGTTGCAGTATTTATAGCAAGAACAAGGTGCCAAGCCAAGCTTGCCTTGAAGTTCGCCTTACACAACGTGTTGACTCTGATCTCAAGGTCAAGCCCACAGCTTGCACATTTATTTTCAACTGTACATCTATTACGTTTCTACGTTCTTAGCACAGCAATGGGGTTCTAAACTAATGCAAGTGGGCGTAATTTAAAGCATAAAGTCAGTTTAGACTCTAATGCTGTTAGTTCTTTTTGCAAATAATGAGTTTACATGCACCCTAATAATCAGCTCAATACCCTAATAACGGGATACTGAAAGGATTAGTGGGGTGCATATAGACTCATTCTTTTAAAAAATTTGTGGTTATCCATGTTGTAGTGTTATTCTTTTCAGCACTGACCAGGTGTATTATTTTTGTAAGTATTTTAATTTTGGCAGCCACAAGTAACGCATGGGGATTTGCTCATCAGTCAACCTAACAGATTTCAACTTCATTAGTTATAGATATTTTCACTGCGATCGAATCATGAAATTTGCATATAGCGGTTATTGATGGTCTTGCTAGCCTTGTTGTGAAGTCCTAGAAATTTTAAGATCTTAACAGATGCTTCCTCCGGATTAATAGGTCCTCCACTCCTCCATTAGTTTTTTCAATATGAGCTAATTTTAATTTATTTTAAAAAGAATGTCACTATTTCCCCAAACTTAATTATACTTAGGCACCCACTTTTTTCACACCCAAAAATAAATTAAGATATTACTTATATATACCCCTCTCCACCCTAGGATTTTTTTTCTTGTTTTGAAGTCCTACAAATTTTAAGATCTTAACACATACTCACTCCTTCAGAGATTAATAGGGTCAATAAGTTTTTTCAATATGAACTAATTTAGTTTATTTTTAAAAATTAGATGGAGCTATTAATGTGAGATAGAGGGAATATTATATTAATATATATATAACTTATATACTAGATTGTGAGCACATGCCTAGGCATGTGGTCTCTATAATTAATGTATGCCTTTGATATATTTGCCCCCCACCCCACCCCACCAACAATCTCTCTATCGCTAGATATAAAATTTGGCAAAGGGATATTTGATCCAAACAATGCATTGTATAGGTACTATACCGTTATGAATGCAAATCCGCTAGTTAAACTTTACATGTGGAGTTGTTGGTAATGCTTTGCCCGTTGTTGATGGCCTTGGATTGACAATGCACAGTATATATAATACATGAAATCTATACAAAAATTATGATTTATTGGCGAATTCCATGTGCCCGAGTTTGTATCATCAATCCAGGCCAGGCCAGGTCATCAGTAGCTAATGACTTCACATGTAGCTAATTTAAACCATTTTTTTAATAATGGTATCCTTAATCCCTAAATTCCTCCTTTGTAAAGCAAGGATAGGTAGATCTTGTAGCACGGTTGCTCATCTTAATTTCTTAGCACAGTCACATTGCCCTCTCTTAGCTGGAAATGATAATTCTGAAGGTAATATGTTTAATGTATCTGGCATAAGATGTTTTCAGGACTTAAAATGCCCCCTTTTCTATCGTTAACTGATGAACAAGTCATTGGATCCCGTTCCAATAAGAATATTGCATTGTCTTATGAAGGGGTTGTCTGGCGAGCCATTTGAAAATGAAATAGACTTTCCCCGTGAGTGTCTTTACTTTCCATGTCAAATAGCTTGCCAAAGAGCCCCGAAATGTTACGTCTTTTATCAGTGACATTTCCCAATGAGCACCATCCTTGTTGCTTCTGTATTTGTTTATTATATTTTTTTCTTGGTAAGCAATGTGTTTATTAGCTTCAAAGAAGGAAGCACAACTTGTACTCCTCCATCCTATATATATTAATAGCTTTATTTTATTTGTCAAAAAAAGTATATTCTATATTAATAGCTCCATTTTATTCAATTTAAATAATTAGGTAATAAAAAAAAAATATTATAATCTTATTTTCTCTTCTCTTATCTATGCCACATAATAGCCGGGGAAGTCAGCATGTTACTCTACAGCAAATGAGAATATATGGCATATGATTGCCAGGGGCCAAGAACACATTTCTGGGCCAATTAACGAGGAGCTCATGTTCAAGGGGACATGAGTAACGTGGATCATCGATACGATGCTTTACAGATCGATGGAAATCCATTTTGACTTGCGCATCCCAAACAAAGTTTTCGTTGACATGGATACGGCATCAAGGATACGTATGGTATAGGTTCTTGAAATCACATCTAACAGAATCTCCAACAAACGAGGTGCAGTCTGTAACGGGACTCTTAAGTTTAACGATCCAGGATGAATAGATAAACAATGCACAGACCCTTCTAAACTTTGTATTGAAATCTTTATATATAGGGGGAAATTGCTATGAAATATGCCAATTTCTTCATCTACTTCAAGTTCCATATTTTTCCGCTCAGACAAAATGCCAACGCAAATCTGCATTCAATATCCAACGCCTCGTTAAAATGGTTTTCGTCAAAATGTCGCTGTAATGCTAGAGCAAGAATTTAAGCTCGAATTACTGGTTTGTTCTTGAAAAAAAGATTTTTGCTCAGTTTAACCGGTGAGCATTATGCCAAGAGGCAAGAGCCAGTTCTGTGATTTATTAGGTTACATGACCGGCATACCCATCTCTATCGACTTTTATAAAACAGACAGCTACATCTTCTAAGCTCTTCAGTTTTCTTAAAGTTATAATGATATAATGAATGTGCGCCGCTAGATTTCCCATCCTTTGGGAGTGCGGGTTATGATATTGTTCTCTCTAAGAACCTATAAAAATTTTGGAATCATGATACATAATGCTGTAAGCCCTCCGTTGAAGTAGTCGATCAAGGAAACATGTTTCTGCCAGATAGAAGAATAGCAATGAAATGGACAGCGCAGATGTTCAACCACTTCTTTCTGCAATTTTCCTGCTGAATACAAATCACTAAGTGGGTAGTAAAACTGTCGTAACTGTGTTCGGCCGTCCATTTAATGACACTGTTTAGCTAGAAGAGAACAAGACAGTAGAAAGTGCCCTGTTAGTATATTTCCGACTTCTTGTAGTGTAGTGTACGAAGGTGAGAGGATTGTTTCCTTCTTTAGCTCGTCTGCATTCCCATTCCGTTTCTCATCTCTTCCTCCTATTCCAGTTCCACTCCCATTGTCTTCATCTCTTCCTCCTATCCCAGTTCCACTCCCATTGTCTTCACCTAAGCGCCGCTCACCACGATTTCCTTGTTCCCCCATTTGCCTTATGAAAACTAGCAGCAGAGTTGCTAGCAGGAGAAACACAGTTTCAAGCTTTACATGCCACTCCATATAGAATGGCATCGTGCTCTTTCTTCCCTCATTTATCTTTCCTGAGGATGGGGGAAAGGCTTTATAGGTGAAAATGGGGGGAGAGATACGTTGTGGCTCTGCATGGTGCATGCATGGAGTTCTCCTTACTCTAAGCATCATGCAAACACAACTCAATCCATTGGAAAGTGACTTTTCCTTAGAACAATTTGTTTAGCAACACACGTAAAGTAGAATTCCTCACCTTCTTGATAAGATCAAGCATGATTTTGTTCTCACATCATTGCCCAGAGATCGACTGGCAGATTAGTTGAAAAAAATTCTCCCAACTCATGCTAATGACAATTTGAAATGAGAAATAATTTCTATCTTTCCACCTTTATTCTTACCAGGCAAAAGACATGTTGCAGGCCAAGCACACTGTCAAAACACAAAAAGATATAGTTACCCTCTATAGATATAAACAGTTCTTTCAATGTCCTTTTATTTGAAAGAAGTTGTACAGTCTTCTTTAAAATTGTGAAGTTTCAAGGGATAGACAAAACGGTAATATATTAAATTAGCATGGATGTCTTGTTCGGATCATTGTGAAGTACTGGAAAGAAATGGAAATCGAACACTGATATAACGGCGATTTTATGTTCCTCAGGCACTTCAATTTACGCACGATCAAAGGTGCATCCGATGTGTGCGTATGTGTTCTCTTTTTTGGGTTTGCATTGATTTGAATTAAGTAAAACCAAAGAACTCAGTGTCGCCACTGTAGTTTATGGGATGAAGAAGTCAAGGTAGGTAAGGCTCTTCAAAACCCTGCACCTACCGAGCAAAGAAGTGGTACAGTCGTACAGGTAACGAGTTTTGTCCACCTGATTGAAGCTTCCGTAAAAGGTCACACTGGAACAACTTACTGAGCACCCTTTATAGTGTTATCAGTGTTATACATATTACTTGTTTTTTCCATCAAACACAACTAGATATATGGGGAGAAATGCGGAGGGAAGGGAAGTAAGGCACATGGGGCGAAGCGTATTATATGCCGCTCCTCGAAGCACGTATCGAGCTGGTTTATTTTGTGTACTCTATAAGGAAAGTGGGCATCTTAGAGTGTTCGCTACTTGCTTCTTTTGCTCCCACAAGGTGTTCACGTGACGTCTTCCACCTCCAAAACCGGATCACATCCCAGTTCTGACTTTTTGATACTATAGGAGTATATTCATCTTCCACCTTCCTTCTCTCTCCGTTTTAGGTTTTGTAGTATATTGTAAGGTCTTGCACTGTATAAATACATCAAGAAAAAGTACATAGGATATTGAAAGCATCGTGGTTTGGCATAGAGGATTGGATTAATCACTCCAAGCCCAGTTCCACAAAGGAGAAGAGTTGACTGGAGCATGGATTACGAGCAACGTTCATGGCCCCTGGGTAAGGCAATACACACGGCTGCATCTTGACCGCTTCGTAACCCAGAGACAGAGAGAGAGAGGTTGATCGGCAGGACAAAGGAATGATGATTTGAACCCGGCAACTTCCGGACTTCGCCACTCTGGGTGAACTGTCATAATGAAAGTGAATTGCATTGAATGGGAGAGAAGACGGATCCCGTGGGTTCTTATACGTTGCTAAGTAAGGGGATTCAGTGGGGAAAACGGAAAGCACGATTCTTCCTAATATGACTTAACGTTAGTGAAGATAATATGCCTATCGTCACAATAAATTAATCCAAATCATCCAAGAAATAGGGTGCTCACGACGTCCATGCAGATGCAGCAAGTATTTTTCATGTTCAGGGCAGACATGAACGCGGACGCCGACAACGTGTACGGACATCCATATCCACCTATTTACAGTAGTAATCAGAATTCTAACAAAAAAAATAGGAATCACTAGGTATGTACCATGTTAAGATTTGCTGGACAATGGTAAATCATTAAGAAAAAATATCCAGTAAAGTAGCTATTGGATCCTGACAATTAAAGCTTTTTCAATGTATCGCCGCGTATGGAGCGAGAGCTGCGAGACTGAGCAATTCAAACAGTGTAACCCAGCCATTCAACCAGATTGCTCATAATTGACTGAGCTCCAAACTATTCGCAAAGGTAGCAGCCTCAGATCAATTTCGAAATACAAAGATTGCCCACTCATATAAAGGCTACTCCTAGGTATTAGTGACATTTCAGACACCACAAGCTTGTGAGACAACTGGCAACAAGGGTTTACAAACGCCTGAACAGCTTTCTTTCCTTGGATAGGGAAAAATAACTGATTGGATATACCACTGATTGGTTAGGGAAAAATAAATTCAGATAAGACCCACCTTTCCTATCCTAAGTATGAATATTATTTTCCCTATATTAATGTGCGAGAAGTGGACAACTTTTTCGAACTTTAACATTTTTTACGGAAAAAAAATCATGTTGATTTTTATGGATAGAAATTTCTCTTCGTATTGCAAAAGTAGGGATCTATATTGCACGATTCCCTCGAACAGTAGCAAAAAGTTCTCGCCATTTTAGTCATTCACACTGCACAAGGATGTTTTAAGTTCATCGCTGATAGATCTCAAACATTCTCAGCCGCATCTCTATGTGATGGATCCTGTGAGCCTTCTGCCACAGATACTCCCTCTGCAGCTAGTCTTTCCTCCAGAGCTCGGGCCCCTCGCTCTCTGCAATTAAGGAAGCATGAAGGAATGTGTCACAACGGAAAAGAGAGTCTCATTCCAGCAAAATTATTGCACTTAACCCACTGGATTAACTAATTTTTCACAACTAAAAATACTTAGGTACAGAATTCCTCTGGGCCACGGAATTTGACGTGTAAAAGAATATTACCTTCTTCTTGATGCTTCAATAGGGTCTGAACCAGGCAGAGGGTTGCCCCCGAGAATCTGACCCTTTGCTTCACTAGTATCGTTGGATCTGCCACATAGCATTCGATCCAATACAGATGCAACAGGGTCCAGGATTGGCCTGCAAGTTCCAATATAACTCAGCATAGCACAAGAAATGCACCATGACTCAGTACTTCTATGTCAATCTTCCATTAACAAGTTAAAAATTTTCCATTACCAGGTTAAAACAAAGATTACCGCATAAAGGCAGGGAAGAAGGAGGAGAAGGAGAACTCATCACTTGGATCTCCTTTAAAATTTGCCTCTGGCTGCCTTTGGAAATACCGCAAGTAAATCCAACTCATGTAAGTTCCAAATATAATTGTTGGAAGGTATGATGTTGGCTCCAGTGCAAAGATGCTCAGGGCAATTGAGATCAGCACAAAGAGGGATGGTATCCACTGGAAAGAGAAATCATAGAGCAAACACCATCAATGAGATTTTACATGTGACTGGTGCAGAAAATTTGTTGCTTAAAAAAAAAGTTGATGACACCTTTGCCTTAATCTTTAATATACCCAGCTCCTGCTCAGGTATAATCTGCTTGATGCCCACGAAGAATCCTGAAAGGACCCCATGGAACCCAGAAAGGGGAGTATAACTATCAAAACAAAAGAGGTACCATCAAATCGGGTAGAGATGGAAGGCTACAAAGATCTTCTTCATCACTATTCGTATATATAATCCTCTTATATTACTTGAAAAATGCTGCTTTTCATATGGCTCAGGCACCATATCCTACTCAGTGGTCAGTGCCCAAATACAACACCATTAAATTAAATTTGTTTTCCAGAAACTTCCAAAAAACTAACAAATAAAGACTTAAAGAAATATCTTCTTGGGAGAATGCAAGGATGGACATATAATTTATTAAAAATGATTAATTTTCATCAAGAAATCAGATAGCGATTCTTACTACATCAGCAAATACTAAAAGTAAGTAAGCCAATCCACAATGAAGGCTTTAAAATTTTGAAAAATAGAAATCAATAGCATAATTATATTAAAAAAAATGTGCATTATGCACAGAGCAGAAGTACTTACAGGAAACTTTCTTGCTTTGTAATGTAGTATAAGGCTATAGCTGTGATGAAAATGCAAACTGAAGTTAAGAAGTTGACTACAAAAATGAACTTGACGAACTCCTTGGAACCCCAAATTGGTTCTAATAATTTCCCAATGAAGAGGAGACCAATAACACTGACAACCACCTGCAAAAGGGCAGATACAAGATATAAATCTTCACTTCTAATTTATCGCTAGGAAGAAGCAATTCCAAACTGTCCAGAGTCTTCCAGCATAAATTTTCAACCAAAAAAATACTCCCTCTATCCCACCATATTGATAGCTCAATTTTTTTTAAAAATTGTCCCATATTAATAACTCCTTTTGGCTTAATTTAAGTAGCTGGGTACTTAAAAAACCTCTCAGAAGCTATTTTCTATTTCCTTAGTTACAAGTCCCATCATTCAATAAAAATTACTATTTTTCCAAATGAAGCTATTAATATTGGATGGAGTAAGTACTCAAATAACCATTATGGCCCACTTCCAGCTCATACTGCCACAATTAAGACAATGGGACATCTCCTGATCCATCTCTAGGCTGGCCTTCATCATGCTAGCCCACCCTGACGTAGATTGAGTATAGAAAGAAAAGACATTGGAGAATGAAGAGTGGAGGAAGAAGAAATTAAGGCCTTTCAGGGCTTAAGTCTTGGACCCATATTATGAAATAGACGACTAAAAGACAGTGGCTTTTATGGCTTAGGTCTAACTACATAAAGGTCCCCTTTTTAGGGCTTGGGTCATAACCCATAAGAGGAAGAAGAAGAAGGTGAAAGAGAAGATCAAGAAACACCCAACAGGTCACAACACAATTGACTTCTTAACTCATCATAATAATGGACAAGCCTTATATATCAGTCAGCTTCCTATTTGTAGATCTTCTCTAAAAAATTTACATGTTTTATAAATGCCAAAATTTAATATTTATTGAGAGTCTAGATCAATAGATATAAAATTTCTCCTATCTTCATGGACTATATATGAGGCCCACAACATTGGCACTCCATAAATAGTGCAATGGGCCATTTGTCACCATTACACCAATTCTCCCTCACTTGCTATTGGCAATCATCTTGAGAGCTCCCTTCCCCATATTTTAATCTCAACATGCCCCTGGAAAGTTTCTCTTGTCTTTGACCTACATCTTTGCCCATCTTCATCTTGCTTGACCTTAAACTCACAAAGCATGAAAATGACTTGAAAAAATAAAGCAAAAATAACTCAGTTGTGCAGCAGTTGATCCAATTTACATTAATTTTCTTAAGGGTGAACTCTATAGTTGAATAATGTAATGACTAGTTTATTTGACCAAACCCTAGTTCAATACCACTATATTTATTTCATTGTCAGAAGTCTAACCTTTGATGTGAGAGAGAGAGAGAGGGAGAGAGAAAAGAAGATAAATGGGGGTGAGAGAATGTGAGAGAGATGGAAATAGAGAAGTAGTGCAGGGAGAAAGAGAGGCCCTGTGACAACGGGATCAGCAGCAACAGAGGGACAGCTCTGTTGGGATTCCAGTACTTCAAGAAAAAGAATGAAATGCCGAACTACTTTGTTTGAACGTTTGAGAGTGGAGCAATCCGGTCCAAGAAAAGCTGGAAAACAACTATCACTCATGTCAACAAGAGCTAGAGTGGAGCATATAATTCTGATGGTACCCTTGTGGTCAAGAGATCTCTTATCACCTAAATATAAAAAATTTGTCTCAGCACCGCAAACACAAAACATGATCATTATAGAATATGAGCAAATATAGTATTTGTCATTCAATTGACAAACAAGAGAGAGAGAGAGAGAGGAGTATAAATTAGCAATGAAACACCAGCACAGCTTGTAACCTCATTTCTTCTTCTAGTATACAACAAAGCAAATATAAACCAGAAAATACTAAATGAATAAAAAAGGTTGCAAAATCAACCAACTAATTCTTGTGTTATATCGATCAATTGATCTATTTATCTATCTATATATATAGAGAGAGATGACATGGGTCCCACATGCCAGATCTCCACTCCGTACTTCACCTGAGTGGAACTAACATCGGCTGTTTTGATGGCCTTCCTCCTTTGGACATGTGACTAAAACAGCCTTGGACTTAGTGAAGAATCCATGGCATTGTTCAAAAGACGAAAAATAAAGAAGAACAAGGCAACTCACAGATTCAAAATATCATTAATCAAGAAGAACTGTAAAAGGTTACAAATGAACGATGACAAAATCAGTTGCATACCTCCAAAAGTGATTGTTCAACATAACCAGCAGTTATAAGGTTCCAGGCAAAAGGGATTGTCCTACAAACATATTCAATAGGCAGGCTATTAGAAATGTAAGCCAGCAACTGTCATACACATTAGCACTTAAATTCATGCCCAAGGGATTAACTGAAATATATCGCTTTCTGGATGCTCTTATTTAATTATTCAGGAGAGGCAAGTACAAAGCATTTATTAACACTTTGGATCTTTTATCAAGAGGACATTACCATACAGATGCAAGATTTTCACACGTAACTAGCAAAATGCAAACAAAAAATATAAGCAAAAATTATTATCAGGGTAAATTTAAACCATACTTTGCAGGTATAAGTGCCAGATAGGTATTGGCGGATGGTAATATCTGGAGCAGAGCATAGCCTGCAATAAGAACTACAGATAGGCCCTTGCATAACCGAGTAAAGCCAGAAAAGGAGCTCATTCCCTGCCATCAAAAGCTAAAACGAGTCTGAATCAATCCTACAAAAACACATTTTGATAAACCAAAAGGCAAGTAATAATTCCACTAAAAACAATCTCAATACGTTACAATAATTTATCACATGCACTGAACAATATTCCAACTACTTTGCTATGCATTGCATCAAAGTAAATGAGTCATTTTGATTTTAGCTTTGCATTAAAAAATGATCTCCAGACTCCAACAGTATTCATATAATGAAGTTAATTCAAGATAAACAGAAATGCATAAGATGCTAATGAAGACCATGTATCTTCTTCTCATTAAAGGGTTGGCATCAGGAAGGGCATTGAGTAAAAGACCTTGCTGCCACGTTTTCTTAATGGGCTATATCATCCTTTTAAATATGAAACGACAAACCAAAATGTTCAATCCACATTGCCAATTTGGCACCCCAATAGGAGGGACAGATCATTATTGGGATGGATGCCCTCTTCAGTAATGGCTTCCACTGTCATAAAAGCAAATTAATTCCAACCACCTGAAGCAACCAGGCATGAAGGCAAAGAACACCTCCCATTGCAAAACGTTCATCATGCAGCATATTTCCCATCAAACAGAAAAACACAGCATAAAAGAATCTTCTAATGGATCCTTCCCTTGACAATATGAATACAAAATTTTCATTCGCCATCTCGAGTCTACTGATTTACCTCCAAAATTAATAATAATAAAAAAACTCCCCCATACATAATTGATGAAGTGAGGTAACTCGTTCCAAGTCT
The DNA here is from genome assembly GCA_035235625.1 of Saururus chinensis. NCBI lineage: Eukaryota > Viridiplantae > Streptophyta > Magnoliopsida > Piperales > Saururaceae > Saururus > Saururus chinensis. The sequence continues at coordinate 42,421,495 of CP141142.1, read as the reverse complement.
AACACAATGAGGCCACATCGAAAATTTTAGAGAAATAAGGTACTGCTATACTCTGCTACTAATTGGCCATTTTCTTTAAGACCACCAAAATCAGCATTATCCCAACCAGATCAAGAAGTATCAGTATTGAGTAGAACTTTGCGAGCATGGAAACTCAAACGACAAGAAGAAGAGCAAGACAGTTTGTCCGTTCAGCTCACGATCAATTCCATAAATCTCCAACTTCCTATTTCCAAATGTGAAAAGAAAGACGCCTAATCCAAATGCTCTAGTTCAAATCTATCTTCCATTACTCTATTAACTGGCAGAAATAAGTAGATCTGGCTGAGCTCACCAACCCAAGTGAGAATCAACAGATAAAAAACATGGAGAAAGCAGAGGCAGTGCAGCACGATCTTCGAATTGTTCGAGTACCTGATAATTCATGGCAGGGTCGAAGAAGAGGAATGCCCGACGGGCAACAGATTAGGGTTCCGGCGCCGGCGATCTGAGCCCGGTTTCCGTCTTCTCCCTCCCCAAGAAGCAGCTGGTTCCCAGATTTGTCGTCAGTTGGGTTGGTTTGAATGAGAGACGAAACGAGTCGAGTCACTTGACTCGCGTCGAGCCTTTCCGGTCTTAACGCCGACGTGACAGCACGTGCGGAGTGGAAAATTGAACACCAGTAATTCAGATTTTAACATCGTCGGTCCCATCACATCAACGGTCCTGAATGCCAGAGGAGCAATTAGCTTTGCCAGCAAGCAATCGGAACCGTTCGTTAAAAGGTCATGATCAATATGGTCATGGGCCCTAATCGGAATTTGTCGTTGCAGTTAAGGTGGACTAATGGACTAGTCTCGTCATATAGGAATATGCAAACCGTATTTATTGCTGCAATTAAGGTAAGTTAATACGGTACTCGTAACTCTTAGAAATACGCAACCCTACTTACGGGTTGTTTGAATATCGAATTTAACATAGTCAGAAGGTAGATTCAACAGAATCGAAATTATGAAATTATGTTTTGATAGGCAAATTCATTAGGGAGAATGGAATGGAATAGATAATAGGAAAATGATATTTTTATAACAAAAACCTACATTAAAAATTTACACTTAGCCTAGATACAAAAATGCTTTTGTGACTTTGAGAAATCAACGTGAAAAAGCTACTTTGCGATGAAGAAGTAAGCTTTTTAAAGTTGATTTCTCAACGTCAGAATAGCATTACTCGTCTAGATAAGTGAGCTATATAAATTTTATGTGGGGCTTATTTATTAAGTCTAATTAAATCTGAGTTTTATGTCTGTGTTTTGTTGTGAGAATATTGCTATCCGATAAAATATTATGGGTAAGAGTCTGGACTAAAAAAAGTCAACAAAGGCCGCTATTATGCAAAATCAACAAAATCGACCTAATGTAGATTCACAAATTCGCCAAAATTGGAGCATTTGGCTAAATGGAATGAAATCTTTCATCCAAGCGAATTTTGCATCCAAACACAATTTATTTAGAAATATGTTGAATCATGTCAAAATCTAAATAAATTATGGTTTGCTAATTCGTTATCCCAACAACCCCGTAGTTGTGACTCATCCATTTCATAACCTCGATTTCATAATGCAAACTAAAATCCTACATTTCATTTGAAAAGTTTATTAATTTTTGCTACTTAATAGAGAAATGGAAGATAGATTAAGCATTAGGATTAGGCATCTCGCTTTTCACATTAGGAAATAGGAAGTTGGAGATTTATGGAATTGATCATGAGTTAAACGACTACTTTTGTCGTTTTGAGTTTCCATGCTTCAAAAAAGTTGTACTCAATACTAATACTTCTTGATCTGGTCGATGGTGGCTGTAGCGAGCTAGAGACGATCATAAAGGTCACCTGCGGCCAAAAAGCCTACCTTTCATGGTTGAGGGTGTTGACAATGGCTACTGGTGGCCATGAAAGAGGTGGTCGTCAAGCTATTGGGCCTTCTAGCAATTAAGCCACACCATTTCCAATCACCAAGCAGCCGACAAGCCACATCTGACCTGCAGGGAGAGAGGGATGGGGAGATAACAGATGTGAGGGAGCATTAGAAAAGAAAAGAAGGAAGGAGGGAGGGCAGGTATTGAGAAGACATGAGGAGGGCAAATACGTGGTGATAGGAGGGTAAGAGAAGATGTTGGTGAGGATAGACGCCCTAAAGGTTCAAGGAGAGGCACTAATGGAGATGGATGCACGTAGGAGAAGAGGATCACTTGTTTCACCGTTGCATCCTTTAATCTAGGGCGAGTCGTGCATTTCTACTTGGCAAGGGGAGGTCATAAATAGATATGCAAGAAACAAGGTTAGTGAGATTTGACTACCATGATATTACTACTAAGTAAATTTTCTGAAACAAATTATTTTGAAACTGTTTACAGTATAGTAACCCATTGCAGGAATGAATCTGAAATTCACACAAGATATAGTTTTTTGCTTTCTTCTTTTCCCACTGAAATAAAATTCATCCAATTAACCTATAAGGCATTGATCCTAACTAATAACTAATAAGGACAAAAGTGAAGCTATAGAATGAAAAAAATGGACAAATTTTCTTGTGCGTTTCCCACTGGCAGTAGATATCTATTAGTAAGAATTTTGGTCAGATGCCATCATCGTCTGGAGCTGCCTATTGGTGACTACTGAAATATTGGGAGCTCTGGCTTCTGGCCATCGTCAGAAGCTGCCTCTGATGAGGTACCACCACTCTGCATGTCTGTTTCGCTGACCATTTTCATGAAGTAGCTATGCCTGCACACAAAACCAATGCCTTAGAATCTCAGGAAGCACATAGATGGCCTCCAAGGACATGTAGCAAGCATATTGGAGATCAGACAAGCCATCCCGTAGAAGAGTTGGGTACAACTTCTTTGCCTTGAGAAAGGCTACTGCACAATTCAAAATTTGTTCCGTCACCATAAAAATCACCTTCTTTCATATGTACAAAATATTAAATGGCTTATACCTACTTGGATATCCATGTTAATAAACACAAGTTACCTGATAAAATTCAGAGCTCCCTCACTAGATATGGTGACTATCAAGCCAACTTGACTTGTAATTCAAAAGTCTGGTCTCGACCTGAGTTCAAGTTCAGATTCTGGCTTGACTTGGCTCAGCTCAAAAACACTAGAATTGATTTTACACCACATGTTCATGGTTTATTACAGTTTTATCTTTTTCATTTAGTTCATTTTTCTAATGTTTTTAAGTCCAATCTTTATATATCTCTAATAATTAAAACCATATTTTGTGCTAAATATATGAAAGATGTGAAAAATTGCAAAAGAACTGAACCAACTCATGTTAGGAGAAGAAACACGAGGGCTAATAGAGAAGACATGTTGCACAACCCTTAAGCAAATGCCTCCCAATTTTATACAAAATATCAAACCGATATTTGTGATCAAAGTTAAAAAAAAATCTAATAAGATGATTCCATTCAAAGACGATAAAAGAACTAAAGAAGCGGCATTGTTCAGCCTTGTAACTGTAAACCTCTCGCTAAGAAATCATAGTATGAAATCATGTGACATGCATATGCTTGAAAATTTTAACTCCAGCATTTAAGAAGGATCATTTGCCACTATTTTAAACAAATCTTACAGCTTCAGCTGCCTCAATTGTTTTGCTATAACTTATTAAGTAATTACTTTTTGTCTGCTAAGACTTAAAGTAATCACATACCATCATTAAGTAATCACTTTTTGTCTGCTAAAACTTAAAAAGTAATCACATACCATCGAGTATCTGCAGTCAATTCTGGATGGAATGCTGTTGCAAGCAGCTTTCCCTGCTTGACAGCCACAATCACTTTTTCTGCAGATTCAGAGTTTTCCTGAAACATGGTGCAATAGAATGATCATGAACAAAGTTTCACACTACATTCCCTTATAGATGTTCACAAAAAAATATATAAGCAAAATATAATAGCACTTATCCAATGGTTCCACACAGCCAAGTTGAACTGAGCTTTGGCTGGCGCCAATTGATTACTACCTTTCAAGTGGAAACCAATTCATGCAAGCTCAATGGAGCTAGCTCAAGCTCAACAGTCAACACAGCCTGGCCTCCCTAATCCATGTCTTTTCTAATTTTTCATTTCTAAATTATAAAATCATAGTACACAAAACAATTAGTATATAATGATTCGCACATTAAATTATTTATTAACTATTCAAACCTAATCAATGAATTAGACCAAGATCGAGCTGAAATTCAAGATTTGAGTTGAGCTGAGTCAAGCACGTCGAGGTAGCTTGACTTGATAGCACTCTAGCATATGCCTCACAATGCATATAGACAACGCAGAAAATAAAAAGGTTATAGTAAAGAAGCTTTGTAAAAAATCATGACAAACCAAGCAATAAACGATATTGCACGATTGTTTGAGAAAAAATATGACATTTTTTAATTTCCCACTAACATGGACTCTCTTAGAACCAACTAAATGCCTGCATTTCACCAAAAAATACTAAATGTCAGCAGACCAGTCATAATAAATTATAGTTGACATGAGAGAACAGACAAAATTTACCCAGTTATTTTGAAGAAAAGTACATCAAACAGAAAGCATTAAGTTCAAATTCTTCAGGACCCAATGAATACTAGTCATCCAGCAAATGCCGTCCCAGTACACAACTGCTAATATATAACATATTAAAATAATATGCCATCAAAAGTCAATATAAATGTAAATCTGAATAGACGCACCTCTGAACTCTCAGTATTGGATTTTGGGTTCATTTGTTTGAAGGATGGTACCGAATAATCTGCAAGGACTTCAACATCAGGACCAACTTCCAAAATAGCAGGGGCACGAATGAATACTGCACGAAAAGTTTCAGGGCCGCCTTCTTCAGTGGAAATAGCAGGAACAGGAAGCTCTGCTTCAAAGCTTTGAAGCTGAAAGCACAGACATGGCCATCAACAAGAAGAATTTTGTAGGGCTTCAGGAAAAAAATCTAGTTTGAGAAAATACAGAGTCATCCTTAGACAAATCTGATAATACCTGACTGCCAAAGAAATTTCGATGAACAGTACAATCCAGACCACCTAGAAGCTCCTGCCCCCCTGACTTTTGTCCTAGGAAATCCACATTGGGTTAATTGTCTAGTCTATATTAATTGTGGTGCGGAAACTCAAAATTTACTCACCAACAGCTTTGTTTGCCAAGAAGATCAGCCCAGCACAAGTACCCCACACCGGCTTTCCCATTTTCACAAAGTCGCGCAGGGCAGGAAACTGGAAAAAAGAGATCATATACAATTCCGCAATTACAACGCAATATATTTCATTATGAAAACAAGCCACCACCGATAGCTTCAACCATAACACATGATATGTTGAGAGAAAGAGTAAACGAGAAGGAGGCGTATTAATGTAGTAGCAAATTGCCAGATGACAGCAGAGAGCAATTCACGCAATGCCAGATGACGCAAATTTTAGCGAGGCAATATATTCCATTATGACGGAAAGCAATCATCAATAGTTTCAACCAAATCACATGATATGTTGAAAGAGCGAGCGAGAGAGAGAGCGTAAGCGAGAAAAGGCATATAATGGATTCGCAAAATCGGAAAACTAATAGACGTTATCCATTGTCTAGAACCCGCATCTCAACAGTTCACCGCTGATTTCCATGTTTTAAAAATCCATGTTCATGGACCACGGAATCCGCACGATTACCAACAATCAACGTAAACAGAAAGAAACTCAGAAAACATAAAAAAAGCAGTTCGAATGCCATTGTGAATGCAAACGTAAAGGCGTCGGGGAAACCGAACCAAGTTATGGTACTCGGCAAGTTTGGCCATTGTGGTGCTCTCTCCCCCAGGAATAATCAGCGCGCTCACATTTCCGAGATGATCAGGCTTCCTAACCTCCACGCCCTTAACTCCAATCCTCTTAAGCGCTGCGTAGCACCACCAACCACCGATGAGAAAACAAAAGCTTGCCAGAAGAACAAAAACAATCTTTCAGAGAAGGGAGGAGGAAGACGAAGGACGATACCCGCCAAGTGCTCGTTGTAGGAGCCCTGTAAGGCGAGGACGCCGACGGACATGGTGGCGGTCGCAGCGGGCGGGCGGGCAGGGAGAGAGAGGGGTTCGGCTGACGAGAAGAGCGGCAAAGCTCTACTCTCTCCCTCTCGCTCTCACTCGTCGAGCGCAACGGCCACAGGAAGATAGTGGTCAGCATTCAGCAACCATGAAAGAGACGCCGTTGGGATTCGACGCGCCGCCAGGCCCGCCACCAGCTGACTGGCTCCCATATTTTATTGTAAATGGAATGTTCGTCGATAGTTTGCTTTGAAAGTCCAGGCCCATTTATCATTAAAAAAAAATGGAAAGCGACGCCCATTAAAGTCAATAAAGATAGTCTAGGCCCAAACGGCCTACCTCAATGGGGCCATGCCGGGTTGTTTTATAAAGCCCACGTTTACGTCCGACGATAATGATGATAGATTAGGGAAAATAATTAAGAGTCCGCCTGGTGGGAGGATACACCTGTTCGATCTATCTGCTAAGTGCCAAGCTATAGGGTTGTAAAATACAAAATTAATGGCGTATACACTAGTGCATGTTAACGAAAAAAAATTGAACCATCCAATTTTTCCCATGTATAAGCCAAAGACCACAATAAGTAAAAAAGAAACAACGCCAAAACAACAATAAAGTAATGCACTTTTTTTAAAAAAGAAAAACAACACACTTTCTACACCTAAAAAGTTTAGGAACCCATTACTTCGTGTATGAAATGAGCACTCATTCCAGAATGATTAGAACATTTAATGGGAGAATGGAATGTTGTTTGGTGATGCTCACTAATTTATAAGTTGAAGCATAAAAATATAAAGATGGGCCACACATGTTAAATATTTGTTTAAAACATAAAGTTAAGACCGTAAAATCCATTTTGCCTCTTACTTGTTATATCATTTAATTTATTTAATACGCATATGCCTCTTTTTGTATGTCGTTCAAGATAAATTAGACTCTCACAGTTTACTCACTATCGGCAAAAGTTCAAGACATTGATTATGGTGTTAATGGTGATCAACACCTATATAGACAGATCGACAAGTTTATCAATGGTTCATCAATTTATGATTTTAAAGGTTTTTACTATTGCTTATGTTATTCATAGTAGGACTACATGTATTATAGTGGGGTATGTAAACCCTATATTTGAGTAACTAAAAAACAAAACAAAAAAGATCAAAGGCGCATCAGGAAGCTTGCATATGGGTTGAAAAGTGGGCCCTACAAGACATGAGTTGGGAAGAGCCTCTCATTGGTGGAAAATTCAAAACTCATGATGTTAAGCTTGTAAAAATAAAAAATAAAAAAATTATAAATCACATAAGTTTTGATTGGTCTAAATAATTGAGAGGAAGCAATATGGAAAACTGGGAAGAATCCAAGGCGATAGGAAAGTGGGGAGAGGAAGAGAAGGAGAAGAGGTTGGACCAGCCGGCCAGGAGGCCAAGGGCCAGCCATAGGCGGCTGCACCGGCTCTCAAATCCTTCTTGCAAATTCACTTGGAATGGGCCTGGAAAGCCTCAAGACCTATTCAGAGTCTTTATGTCTTCCTTGTGACACACATAGGGTGAGCGTTCCTTTGATGTTCACAAAATGCACAAAAATATGTTATCTCAATTTTGACTTGGGTATGGAACTTTGTTCTTGTAAAACAGAGTAATACTACATTTACGTCAAGGTTCATAAATAATGCCTATTTTTTTAGCTCCACTTAGCAACAATGTTTGCACGATGAAGACGTTGCTTAAGCATTTTTCTATAAAAGAAAATGTAAAACTTTTGAAGGTAAATACCATATTTAGTCCGAAGTGGACATTCTATTGTAGCCTCAATCTGCGGACATATACTAAATTAAAGATCAAATTACAGATCCAAAGATATACTTCCTATAATTAAATAAGGATAATCAAAATAGCTAAGACACCTTGACCACTCATAGGTCAGATGCTCTTGATCTCGAAAGGCCAGTATCCCAGCCACAGCCATAGATACATTTTTGGCGTTGACATAGTAAGCATTAAAGCAGACGATAAGCATTGGTTTGGGCTCTAATCACAGCTATAAAGACAGAGAGCAAGGAGTCAATTTCCATCTTCTCGATGGCCTCCAAGTTCTTGTGCCTAAGCATCTGTTTTTTTTTATCCTCTTTCAACATGGAAGTGCTTCCATTCGCTATGATATTGCCCTCACCAAGTCCCTCTTGCATTTTGAGGCTCAAAGATCCGGCAAGCTCCCTCTCAACCAGAGAGTTTCATGGCGAGCTGAATCTGCTTTTGGAGATGGGTCTGATGTTGGTGTAAGCCAATGCAGCTATTGCTCATCTTGTTTAGCTTTTGTGTATGCATATTATTTTTGCAATCATTTGTAGCCTAGTAGATATGAGTTTGCCATATAAAAGGCTGATTGGAAAAAAATTAATATTTAACAAAGAACCCTCACATAATGTTGCCACCATGTCGGCTCTGATCGGGTTTGGGAAAACTCAATCTCGAACCATATTGTATTGGGTCGGGTCAAGTCGGTTTTATATGGGATTGGATTAGATTAAATATGGGTTATAGTTCCTTCTAATACAATTTTTGTACCTTCGTAAAAGTGAACCCTATCTTTTAATAAAAATAATTAATGTCGCCATATACTATGTAAAGCCCAACAAAAATGAGGATAAGTATTTTTTTGTCTTATGCCTACATATAACCTGCACAATTGCCACGTATTGTCTTCCAATCTAAAAAATTCTGAAAATACCAATCTTGGACACCCAAAGACAGCTTTTTTTCTAATCAAATAGACATTATAAATAGTTGTCTTTCTAATCCAAGATGCTCGTATAATGGATTAGGAGCCTATTTTTTGCGTTATGAAAAATATTTATGCAATTCCACCAATGAACAACTTAAATAAGAAGTATAGTAGTAAAAATGCATACACATCATGTATGTGGAAACAAATTAGATGAGATAAAGTAAAATAAATTAAAAATAAAATATGTATTGAACAAAGGTCTCTCTTACATGTTATAATTATAATACATTCTTTGAGGATCACAACAATAATTAGTTATGCATACAAGCTATATATTAACCCATATACACTCGTAGTAAGCAACTATAAATTCAAATTTTATAGGCTAAATATTATATCATAGGATAGCAAAGACAATGGTATAAAAATATTTAGTTGTGGAGCAAGTTGTTCATATTCATTACAAGTTTTATTACGGGTCTCATTGAATAGAGTCCTTTGGAAATTCTTTAAGGCATTCAAAATGTGTAAATCCGAATATGTATAATATATACAAAAATATAAAAAATATCATTAAGAAGTGTGTTATATACATGGGGCCTACAAAAAAGTTCGAGAAAACATAGACACGTAGGATCTCATTTGATACAACTTGTCGATAATTTTATAATAATAACAAGAATGCACAAATCCAAGTTCAAAAGTGTAATATATAATATTATAAAGTTAAGAACATACTTTAAAAATAAGGAATAAGATATTAATATATTTGGCTTTTTAGAAATTAAATTGAGTTGAATAAGGGTAAAATAGAGATTAATAAAATAAAACATAGGCCAAATAGTAAGAATTTGAAAGCTCTATAATATACCAACTTGCTTTATATTATTTATGACATGCACAAACAAGATTTACATATATTACAATTTTAACTAAACAAAAACTACCAATTTATAGCATTGGATAACATATGATATGAGACAAATACATAAGCTTTAAATTGTGTAACCCTATTTGGATTGGGTTCAATTTGAGTCGAGTAAAACCTAGACCTAACCCGATCCAACTAGCAAGTGATTAGTAAGATATAAAAAATATCAAGTTAAGTGCCCTAAAAACCTGACTTGAGTGGCATGCTACCCACACAATATAAAACCAATTTGTTGTAAAATCTGAGTATTGGCTTGTGTAATCAAAACTATGTATCCGGGACCATCTCACATTTACAATGTTAGATACGCGGGGTAGTTTAATCAAAATGATTTTGTGGTAGTTGAACTTGGTGGGAGGCTACTACGTACCAAGGTGGTGACAACGTCAGGTACGGCTTACTCGATGACACTCCTGTCATGGGGAGCTGGGGAGTACGAAGACCAATTCGCACAGTGGAACGAACTGGCCGATGTTCAGGAGGTCATCAGGTTAGGAACGGACTACATGCTGAGGGCTCACCCGGAGCCAAACGTCTTCTATGGCCAAGTGGGGGAAGGCGACACTGACGCACAGTGCTAGCAGAGGCCGGAGGACATGACGACACCGCGAAGGGCCTTTCGGATTGACACGAACCACCCTGGGAGCGATCTCGAGGCCGCCTCCAATGTGTTCAGGAAGACCGATCCTCCGTATGCAAGCCAACTTGTGAACCATTTCATGCAGGTTTATTTATTTGTTTTGACACTAGCTTATATCTAACCTTTGTTCCCCTAGTGAAGCGGCCTCTTCATATGTTAATCTATTTGGTAAATGGACAACTTCAATAGATAGGTTGGCACTAACTTATATCAAGAGAACAAATATCAGTATCCAATTTAAATAATAAAAATTGCTCAAATCCATGTGAACAAAACCATTGATGTGATATTTCTTTTTTTTTCTCCACATAAAAATAATTGATAGTACACAAATGATTGAAGATTGACACCAAATTTCTTTCAACTGCATGCAGCTCTTCGACTTCGCCTTGAATTACACGGAGTATTGAGCCCGCTTTAAAATACTACGCAAGTGCTGAATACACAGTTAGCTGCCTCACCACTCCACTTCAAGGCTCAAGCCTTTGTTTGTCTTCGGATAACTAAAGTCCTCTTCAAGTCATCTGTTGCTCTCCTTATAATGTATATTAACGCCAAGGGAAACTAACTACTGTATACATGGTATGCATTGGCACCACCAGGACGAACTGATATGGGCGGCTGCATGGCTTCTTCTGGCTACCAACGATTTCAAGTATTTCAAGTTCCTCTTAGTCCAGGCAGTCGTTCGACTGGGATGACAAATATGCCGGTGCCCAAGCTCTCGTTACAAAGGTTTGTCACTCAGTGATCCTACACTAACTACTCCTCGTTATTCGTATTTAGCACCGCCTAATCATCAACATCATTATAGGACTTATGTTGGAGGATAATATAAAATGATCGTACAAAATCCATAGAAAGAAATATAGTGACAAGTTTTTATTTCTGTCGCCCTGTTTGATGATAATTTTCTGTCGCCCTGTTCATAGTGGCCATTATTCCCTAATATTCTAAGATTTTGAAGAAGAAAAATAAGAAGATGGTATTCCTTTCTCTTTTATTTGTCATATATTTATGTAAACTTATTATTAAGGGAATCAAATTTATTTCTCTATCACAATTTTCCTTTTTTACTTATATTATGATTCTATATAATATTTTATGAAGATACATAATCTACTATAATATTCTAAAGGGATTTACCCCAAATTTGTCTTCGAGGGTTTTCCCTATAAATCCTGTATAAACCCCATTCTCATTTTTTACTGAAAATCAATTCCTCTTCATGGTATCCAGAGCCAGTGGTTAAAGCCCTTCCTCCCCTTCTCAACGCCCTAAGTGACCATCTGTCTCTTACATGTTTCCCTTTGTCCCCTCCTCCAACTTGTCACCCAGCACTGGTTTCTCCTTCCCTATTTCTTCCTGCCATTTCCCTACGATTTCCCATACCTCTTCTATCATATCTAACTGCAACCTCAAGCCCACCAATATGCACCTTTCCTGTCACTGTTCCTCGTCCCCATCACCCCTGACATCTCGAGCCACTCACTGCTCTCACCCCTCCTATCACTATTCACTTTCCCCTCCACTCATAGATCTCGTCTCCCCCCTGCTCATCACAGCCGCTCGTTCCGTCGCCGGCAACGTCCACCACCCCTTGCTCCGTCCCCGCATCCCATACCCCACCTCTCTACCTCTGTTCGTCCTCCACCACTTGTCCCTTGTCATCCGACACCCTCTCTCCGGTCGGCTTCTCGTCACTCCCTTCCTCTTCTCCGGCCCGTCACTCCTCTTATCTCCAGCCAGTCGCTCTCCTACCCTCATCACCTCACACCTCCCTCCCTCCACGTAGTCACCTCCGCTCCCTCCAATTCTCAGTCCCCCTGCGATCCATTTCTCCTTCTCCGGCTCGTCACCATCTGCCCATGGCCGATCTATCCATCTCCGGCCAAGATCCAATCTTCTCCTTACCCTACCCATCTCCGTCTGTCCTCTCACCCACCATGGCTTCCTCAGCTTCTCCCGCGCCCACCCTCGTCCCCTCTCCTTCCGATCCCTCCCTGTCCGTTGTTCCCCCCACGGCCACTGACTTTCTCCAGACAGTCCCCTCTTCAATCAAGTTCCTTGTTTCGAACCTCACCAGTCTCATTACCGTGCGTCTCAATGGCTCTAACTTCCTCGTCTGGCGCACAACCACCGCCTCCGTTCTAGACGCCTACCGCCTCCTCCCCTACATTGACGGCTCTCTGCCTTGCCCTTCGCTGGCGGACTCTACTGCTTGGCCCTCCTATTCCGACTCGATCGCCACTAACCACCACCTCCTCGTGTTTCTCCGGGCCACCATAGATCCGACTCTCATCCGCCACTTCCTCGCCTACACCACCGTCGCTGCCCACTACCTATCTGCTTCTCCGGCCGCAGTCATCCATCTCATGGGTGAGCTCTGGTGCTGCCGCTTCGGCCCACTCGGCATGGCGGCCTACCTCAACCAGCTCCGTCAGTTGGTTGACCAACTGGCGGCCATTGCGTACTTGTCAATGATGCCGATCTTCTGCACCAGACTCTCACCGGCCTACTGCCTGACTATGCCACCTTCGCCGCCGGCATATGTGCTCGTGGCGCCATCGTACCTCTGGTGGAACTGTGGAACCTCCTACTAGCCGAAGAAGCCGCCCTCAAACTTCAGCCCACAGCTCCCGCCGGACCACCGCTCACCCATCCCACGGCCCTTCATGCCGCCGCGGGTCCCTCCTCCTCCGCCTCCAGCCCACAGGCCCTCTTGGGTCCCCTCACAGCGGCCCTGGGCCACCTTCTCCTTGGCCCCCCCTCAGGTGTCCCACCAGCCGCCATGGCCCCCTCCCATGTTGCCGCCGCTGCCTTTGCAGCCCCGGGAATTCTTCTCATGCCTACTATCACACATTATAGACCCCCCACCCCCCCCCCCCCCGACCCAAATTTTGTCGCGGGGGTGGGGGTTACCCACGCTATGGTCGTGGGTGTGGTGGTTTCCATCTCTCATGCCCCGCTTGCCAAATCTGTGGCTCCTTCGACCATAACGCCCTTAAATGTGGTGCCCGCTATAACGCCTCCTACCAAGGAGGGGTCCAACGCTCCTATGATTGGCTCTTAGATTCCGGCACCAGTGAACACATTACCCTAGACGTGAACCACCTCACCTCCCCTTCCCCCTACCCCGGTCCCCCTCCTTATGTCAACATAGGTAATGGTCAATCCCTTCCCGTCTCCTCCACTGGTAGCACCTCTCTCATTCTTCCCCACTCTACCCTCCACCTTCCCACTATCCTCCACACACCCTCTATTGCTCATAAACTCCTCTCTGTCCACAAAATTGCTCGTGACAATGACTGCTCTCTAACCTTCTATGCCTCTGATGTGTCTATCCAGGATAACAAGACCGGTCACCTCCTCTATCGTGGTCCTAGTCGGAATGGTGTCTACCCGTTCTCCCCCCCCCCCCCAAGTGTCTTCACCGCCACAACTTCCTCCTCTACCACTTGGCATCAACGACTTGGCCACCCTACGTCCGCCACCTTCAACACTATTGTTTCTTCTTTCCCTTTCCATGTCACCAAAATAAAGCACTTAGCGTGTAATAGTTGTCATGTTAGCAAATCTCATAAATTACCCTTCTCCCTGTCCCATCGTTCTACTACTCGCCCTCTCGAACTCATCCACTCTAACCTTTGGGGACCTTCTCCAGTCACCTCCTTCCTTGGTTACCAATATTACATCATCTTTGTCAACGACTACTCTCGTTATACTTGGCTCTACCCCCTCAAACTGAAGTCAGACGCTTTTGACACCTTCCTTGTCTTCTAATCCATGGTCGAAAATACGTTCCCCCACCGTATCACCACCTTCCGGTCTGACAATGGCCGTGAGTTCGTCAACTCCCACTTCACCACTCACTTCCACACTCGTGGCATCACTCACCAGTTTTCTTGTCCCCATACACCCGAACAAAATGGCGTCGCCGAACGTAAACACCGCCACATAATTGAAACCACCCTTACCCTACTTACCTCCGCCTACATGTCTTCCACCTATTGGGTTGATGCCGCATACACTGCCACATGTCTCATCAACAGACTTCCCTCCCCTACCCTCCACCATATCTCCCCTTACCAACTCCTTCACAATACTCCCCCTAACTACTCTCACCTTCGTGTCTTCAGTTGCCCCACCATATCTCCCCTTACCAACTCCTTCACAATACTCCCCCTAACTACTCTCACCTTCGCGTCTTCGGTTGCCCCTATTATCCTTGGACCCACCCATACTCACAACATAAACTTGACACCCGGTCTGTCCCCTGTGTTTTCAACGACTACTGTCCTACCACCAAAAGCTATCGCTATCTCGACCCCTCCAATCATCGAGTCTACATCTCCCGCCATGTTCGCTTCTTGGAAGATGATTTTCCTTTTCGCAACCCACCCCCTCCCCTCCTATGTCTCCTACCTCTCTCTCCCCTTCCCCACCCTATCCCCTTCCTTCCCCCCACCACTCTCCTCTTCCCCCCATCTCCCCTACCCCTCCCCTACGACACTCCACCCTCTTCCTTCCCCCTCCCTACCCATCACATGATTACCCGTAGCAAAGCCGACATCTACCACCCTCGTATCCCTCTTTCCCTCACCGCCCAATCCCCCCTGACATAGAACCCACCTCCTATCGCCTTGCCTCCCAAATCCCAGAATCGTGCGCTGCTATGTGGTATGAATATGGAGCCCTCCTCTGTCAAGGCACTTGGACCCTTGTACCGCCCCCACCTGACTCCAACATCATTGGATGTCGGTGGACTTATAAGATCAAGCGTGGACCTGATGCACCATCTCCAGGTACAAGGCTCTCTTGGTTGCCAAAGGCTTCACTCAAGAAGAAGGTCATGACTACCATGAAACCTTCAGCCCAGTGGTCAAACCTTATACCATCCGCATTGTCCTTAGCCTCGCTCTCTCTAATGCTTGGGCCATTAAATAACTTGATGTCTCTAATGCCTTTCTTCATGGCACCATTGAGGAGGAACTCTACATGGTCCAACCCCTAGGTTTCATTGATCCCTCCCACCCTCACCATGTCTGTCGCCTTCATAAAGTTCTATACGGCCTCAAACAAGCCCCCCGCCAATGGTATGCCAAACTTTCCTCTTAATCCAACTTGGCTTTACACATCTCTTTTCCTCCACCATTAGGGTTCCCAAACCACCATCCTCGTAGTCTACTTCAATGACATCCTTATCACTGGCTCCCATGCTCCCTTCGTTACACATGTCATATTTCTCCTTAGTCGTGCCTTTGTTGTTAAAGACCTGGGTCTCCTTCACCACTTCCTTGGCATTGAGTTCATCACTACCCCTAATGGTCTCTTTCTCTCCCAAGCCCGCTACGCCCGTGACATTCTTCGTCGTGCCCAAATGGACTACTGTAAACCCACCCCTACTCCCGCTGGCTACAAACGACCCCCCACCTCCCCTAATGACCCCCTCTTTTCTAACCCATCCCTCTACAAAAGCATCGTTGGCGCTCTTCAATATTTCACCCACACCCGCCCAGACATTGCCTACTCCGTCAACTATGTTTGCCAACATATGCATAACCCCACCATTGCCCACTATACGGCCGTTAAGCGGATTCTCCGGTACCTTCAAGGCACTCTCTCTCATGGTATTCTATTACTGCCATGGCCCTGTTCCCTCAGTGTCTACTCCGATTCTAACTGGACCGGTGACCCTCTTGACTGTCGATCCATCACTAGGTACTGCATCATCATTTGGAAGTCCAAAAAGCAAGCCACTGTTGCCCGCTCATCCACTAAAGCCGAGGACCATGCGCTCTCCTCCACGGACACAGAAATTATCTAGGTCTCCATGGTTCTCAAATTCCTTAGCATCTCCTCCACTGCTACACCCACCCTCCTGTGCGACAATTAGTCTGCCATCGCTCTCACTGCCAACCCGGTCTTTCATGCCCGCACCAAACATATTGAGATCGATCATCACTACATTCGGGAGCAAGTTCTAGCTGGTCACATGCAGGTCCTTCATGTCTCGTCCAAAGACCAACTTGCTGACATTCTTACCAAGCCACTGCCCGTCGCTTAGTTTCATTCTCTCACTACCAAACTCATGGCTACTCACTCGCCCTGAGTTTGCAGGGGCGTATTAAGGGAATCAAATCCATTCCTCTATCCCAATTTTTATTTTTTACTTATATTGTGATTCTATGTAATATTCTCCAAAGATACATGATCTACTGTAATATTCTCAAGGGATTTACCCCGGATTTGTCTCTGAGGGTCTTCCCTATAAATCTTGTACAAACCTCATTCTCATTTTTTACTGAAAATCAATTCCTCTTCATTTATTATTGACATTTGAGAAAGATTAAGGTTGTGTACGCCTAGAGGCAATTCTGTAGAATGAAGTTCGTCCTATCAATCCCACCCTATATCAAGAATCTACTTACTAAACAAATTTTGGCAAACTTGTTCTTTTCCAAGCCTAGACAACAAGATGGAAGGCCAAACCCTTCCTCAGAAGTCACATTTTCAAAACATTTTATTTTTTTATCAATTTGCTATCAATGTTAATACAAAGATGACATTGCCCCTAAGGTTCACCCACACCAAATTAGGTTTAGATTTTGCAACTGGCCTTACTGTGGCAAAAAAAGGTCGCCAAATGAAGATGCTAGAAAATTTAGAGGGGGAGGATCGGGGCTGGGGGATTGCATTTGTTTTTAAATTTGAAGTAAAATGGAGGGTAGTTTTCTTTGTGTGTGTTAGGGTTTTGGAGGGTGTGATAATTCCTTTGCATCTTTTTTGGGTTTAGTGGTTATTTTCCCTAGTTTAAAACCAAAATTCACTAGTCTTAGCTAAAGTAGAAAATAACATAATGGTAATGATTTTGGCGTAATTACTTCAATCCATGGATGCATGAGTGGTATTCTTCCAATTCAGTTATATTAAATTCAATAAATGCCCCCTTTGTCCTATATCAATTGCTCTATTTAGAAAAATAGTGATTTTTATTAAATTGTGGGATTCACTACTTAAGAGAATAGATAATAGCTTCTCAAAGGCTTTTTTAAGTACCCAATTACTTAAATTGAGTCGGATGGAGCTATTACTAGGGGACAAACTATTTTTTCAAATGGAACGATTACACTATGAGATGGAGGGAAGCATTTTTCATGCTCCCTCTTCAACATGAGCCGAACATAAAAAATGAATGGAAAGCGTCTATCTTTGAGATCAATGGTGCCCATGCTAGCATACGTTAATATAAAATTACTTACGCTAATGTGCGCTAGCATGTGCGCCATCTATTTCGAAGATGGACGCTTCCCAGACATTCCTTATGCTCGGCTCACTGTCAGAATGGAGCATGAAAAACCCTTCCGGATATTATGTACATGGCATTTCATGCATGCACATAATTCATGTACTTATTTCTAAACTATTGAACAAAATAATTAATTTTTTATTTATGAATATATAACAAATGTTATTCTCACTTCTCACAATTTAGTTCATATTTCTCCTCTTCCAACTTCCTATCTTTTCACTGTTTTCATGTTGGTAATTCTTGTGGTGGGTAGAAGCTAGTTTTTACTGGAAAATAGGGAAAACTATCACTCAATGTCCAAGTATGTCTCACCAATTGTCTCTTGTTGTCATTAGTTATTGTCACTAAATATACTTGCTAAGATTGGAATGATTATTGTGCACATTATTTGTAGGATATCAAGTGTATATACTCACTAAAAATGTTAACTCATTATGAATATTTATTCTGGGTATTCTTACTCATAAAAAAGTTTAAAAAACCCAAAAGCCCAAAGCCTGACCTAAGTTTGCTTAGGGTCGAGTTAGGGTTGATATTTTGAAAGCCTGCCTAGGGCTGGGGCCGAGATATCAATTTTAAGACTAGGGCTAGGGCCTCGCATTGGCCTGGCCCTACCTTTGCAGCTCTACTTATTACTCCATATACTCCTTATTTCAGTATAGATAGCGGAATTGAGAATCATGGCGATCACATCTCGAACAAAAGCGTCCACACTTAAATTGCCATCGACTAAGCTTCCACCCCCTATTCTATTGCCGCGAAGAGGAGGAGGAGGAGGAAGAGGAAGAGGTTGTGGATGACCTCATTGGCAGCAGCCAGCCTAGATTTGGCCCCATTTTGGCTAGATCTAGGTTGGTCGTAGGCACACACGACCTCTTTGCCACCTTCTTTTGCTAGATACTAGGAAGAGAATGAGGAAGAGGAGAAAAAGAAAAGAGTAAAAGGAGGTAGAAAAGTTCATAGTGGTGGGGGTAAACCAGGAAGAGGATGCCGACAGCGACTCTGATACCAGTGTAGAGTGGGGTAAGATATATATTTATTTAATATAGAAGGAGAAATGGGGTGGGTGTAGAAGATTTTATAATACTTGATAGGGGAAGTGATCAATGGGGGAATGAGATATTATATGCAGGGGGTAGATTAATACGAGTGTTCTTCAAATAGGGCATGTTTGTGTACCCCTTTAGTTTTTAAAGGAA
The DNA here is from genome assembly GCA_035235625.1 of Saururus chinensis. Lineage (NCBI taxonomy): Eukaryota > Viridiplantae > Streptophyta > Magnoliopsida > Piperales > Saururaceae > Saururus > Saururus chinensis. The sequence continues at coordinate 42,402,615 of CP141142.1, read as the reverse complement.
AATAATTAGGGTTACATCACGTTGTAAAATATCACATCGTTCTAAAAAGGCCAACTGATTCTTAACCCTCATTCGGAGAAGAGTTATGGTCCTTTAAGTTATTTTTTTAACCCTCATTAAGAGAAGAGTTATGGTAAAAGGCCCTTTAAGTTATTTTCCATTCCCATCTAAATATACTTGTATAGAGATTCCCAACTTTCACTTATGACACAATCATGTGTTAATTCTTGCCTCTTAACTTGGACATGAAAGGAAACATATTGGCTCTAAATAACCTAGCTACCCCACACCATTTTTCATCTACTTCCTCTACGTTGTTGCCTCTTTTGTCTTTTACCTCCACCATTTGTTTCATTGTCGCCTCCTCCTACCCCTCTTCTTTTTTTCCTCTTTCCTAAGATTTGATGGGATACACTAGACGCAATCTGACCTTTGCCATCTTTGTCCACAACAAAAGTTGCAACCCTTTTGACCATTCTAGCTCCAGCCACATAGATATGGCTTGACCAATACCTATATTAATTTTGGCACATGCTATAATTCTATTGATGACGTATTTTGAACATGAAAACTATATAGATTTTTTATTTTCTTTCTTTAAAAGTTGTAAACTTCAAAAAATTAACATAAACATTTTAACTGCTTAAACTCAACAGTGAATTATTTGTACTCAATTTAGAGCTTTTTATAGCACCCAACAAACCTCATACTTACATTGATAGTTGGCTGCTAACAAATTTATTTCAGCAAAATGGGTAATAATAAGATAGCATGTGATTATATTTCCCTCAATATATGCACAACCATATGAAAAACCCAACAGAGAAACAAGATAAACAAAGCGGGTTTATATCTACAATGCCCGTGCCGAAAGAGGAGGTCGCTGATAATAGAGAAGAACATGCAATCGATGGTTGGCATTTGGGAGATTTAAACTCATTTTGTTTATCTTATTTCTCTCTTAGTTTTTTAGATAGTTAAGTCCATATATTAAGGGAGATACTATCATACAGTATGTTGAAATTTGCCTATCACCAACTCTCAATTGTAAAAAATGAGTCACCATTAATTTAAGTATAAGATTTATTGGGCATTGAAAAAAACTCAAAATCGAGTAAAAATATAACTCATTCTTAATTTTAAGTAGTTGAAGGTTATTATGAATACATTTGTTAAGTTGAAAAATTATAAAAAAAAATCAAAATTTTATATAGCTCCTATATTAAAAAATGTCGTTAATGGAGTTGTAACATGTACCAAAATTAATGAAGGTTTTAGTAAAGCCAAATCTAACCTGGTTGAGGAGAGAGCTTTTGTAGTGGCAACGGTCAGATCATGTCCAACTTTGCCAAATGTCAAAAAATGATGGAGGAGGAAGAGGAGGAGAAGGTGTTGGTGGTGGAACAAGGATAGGAAGTGCAGGTTAGGCATGATTGTTTCAAGTGGGTTTTGGGAGACGAATTGGAGGAGAGTGGGGCAGGTGTAGTTATGCTATTTCATGCCACATGTGTGACCTTTCATGTGTGTATAAGTCTATTTGTGTCAATACCTGAGAATTGGAGTCCATTTACGTCAATAACTGAACATCAACTTCTTTATATTAAAATAGTGTTTGTGGCCTTTGGAATTAAATTACCAAGTACAAAAAAGTAACTTCAAAGTAATGTAATTTACGTTAATTTGTTAATTAGTAACGTTATGGCACTATGTCACTTATTAGTGTAAAACTCATGTAACTACATTACAAAGATAGTGAACTATGTAACTTAATGACGAACCATAGTCCCTACCGCATAGAGAGCTTACTGCGGCGAACTTTTTATTCTGCACTGCTAACTTTTATTGGTTGATAGAAGAAACTAAAGTTTCAGTACGAAAACAAGTTGCTATCTTTAATCCAGATAGTATGCCAGAAATGGCGACATGGAGCTTGAAACAAGGACATAAACACGACAAACTGCTTCATAAGCAGAGCAGACCTTATTCTCCGGCTATTAGATATATAATCACCAAGCTCAATTTATCTGATCTTTAATCACAAAAGGGACTGGTTTAAGGATCTCTTCCATCTGCCCAGCTTTTCTCTTCCCTGCCAAATATATTATTTCTGCTATAAAATACCATTTGACATTCAGATTACTATGATGTATTGTTGGAGATATTAATGGTCAAACCTGGGATTTTTTTTCTTCTGATTCACAAAGCTGCGAATGTTTCTAAAATTGCAAAAATGTTTCAATTAGTAGTATCACTATACCTTGCGTGGCATAATAGCAAGATTGTTTTCTTCTATGTAGAATGCCTTTAAACCAAGTGGTTGTAAGAGCTCCTCGTAACTGCAATTGAAGAGAGAGTTACTTTTTCATTATCTATACAAAAATGAAAGTAACTTTCAAAGAGAAATGACACTAGAATCATGGGCCAAGACCAACATTAAACTGGATCTAGAATTGTTTGATACCCAGATTGACTAATACTTACATGTAATAGGGAAGTTTCAGAGAAACAATTAATATATAACTAAGTATATCTGGCATGAGGGACAAGTTTCAAAGTAGTTCACTTGGTTTTTTTCTTTTTCTGAACAAAAATAGAGGCATAAATTATTGAGATTCACCTATAAATTAAGAGAATTTCCGAAAAACCCAACCCCCATAGTTTATCCTATAATCACTTACTAAAGATAAGTATAGTAATGAAATTCAAGACATTATATAATATACATAAGAAAAGAGAATTACTCAGCCACGGAAACTTTGTATGGAGGCCCCCCCACATGATCATCAATCTGTCAAGAAACAGAACAGCATTTAGCCACTGAAAATTGCTTGACAGTGCTTCTTGAGAGTCTGTAAAAAAGGTGGACTGCGGCAAAGTGTTCCATTTGCAACAACACACTTTCCTACGTGAAAATAAAATTCTCTCTTTGGATTACATCCAATGCCAACTATTTAGGGTCAGCGACATGGACTCCACCCCACACTCAAGCTCTTTTATCAGATGGGGGCAAAACAAGAGGGAGATTATAACAAAATACTGATTTATCTTGTACGACTTTCTAACCAATGCTAGTTTAAAACTTCACAAAGCAAATGAAGACACAAATAAGCAGATCTTTACTGGGAACATCAAGGTTATAAGCTCTCCATCAGGTTTCAACAGATCACAAACTTGTTTTGCCCATGCTGGACGCAAGTCTGGTTCAATTGCACAAAAGAATCTACAAGATACACCCAACAAACATGAGGCCTGAAAGAAATAAATTTCTCTATTACCAAACAGAGATGAAACTAGAAAGTAGAAACCTATACTCCTTACGTATAATCAAATATCAAATCAAACAACTGAGATGGATGCCAGTTGAAGAAATCTTCCTTTAAAAAGGTGAAATAGTCTGCGTTTGGCAATGCCGAAGACAACTGTATATACATTTGATGCAACATGTAAGATACTCTTGCAACAATCATCAAAACAAGAATATAGAAACTATATGAAAAACTTCACAAGAGAAGGCTGATACTGATTTGGCGAAAAGCATCATATACTCTAGGTGTGTAATCGAGTAGGATATAATGCATAGAGAACTAGATGCTGATTGAAAAAACTCAATGGTAGACTGCCATAAAAATTGTTGTTGTCTTAATAAAGACTAGCAATTAGTAGAATTTTACAAATTTCAGTCTCAATGTTGCAGCCTATTCTTTCCACTTTCTAAATCAGGGCTCAATGATAGTTGGTTTGAGATTTCTATAGACTGAGTAGAATGGGTACATGTAGCAAATTTCACATTCGCCATAGTTTTACCTCTCTTGCTTTCTTGACAGCAGTTTCTGATATGTCCAGACCTACAACATAACGGTCAGGCCCAGCAATAGCAATGACGTCATGACCCTGTCATGTGCAAAAAGAAAAGCTACTCTGCTTCAATCACAAAGTTTTTATCATATACATAAGCGCCTGCTGCATATGTTAAGAATTTCGGAGCGAGAGCCAGAGGGAGAAAACTTATAGGGAAATTATGAGTGAAATTCATAAGAGGCAAGAATATTGACAACCCACACTTCCACATCCAGGGATGAGCGCCCTTCCCTTGGGCAGTGTGCCTGTCTGAAGAAGATCAAGAATCACAGGTGTTGGCCCCCCCAAGTCCCATGGGGTCACTCCTTGCTCCCAGCATTTTTCCCAACCATCTGTATACCCAACAAATAGAAGTTTCGTCATAAACAGAAGGATTCTCAAAATCTAAAAAGCTTAGAAAGAAGGAATAACCGGTAGAAAAAGAAGCATCACACAGGAAGATAGCTTCTCAAGACATTTCTTTGATAAACGCTGAATGTCACATATCCAGGCATTCCATCGCATATATGCAACAACTCAAAGTTGCGGATTCCAAAGAACGACATCAAATGTGAACAGGTGAAGTCAATTTTAACATCAGAACCCCACACACAACCCCTTATAATGATTGTTTTCTGTTAGTCAGTGACATATATACGATTCAGAAGAGTATTGAGTTTCTACTACGAATGAATCTGAGGCAAATAAAAGACTGTTAACTGAGGTCACAAGTATGGCTCCACTTATGCAGCATATAAGTAAATTTGAAATAGAAGATAAAAAACACTAAAACTCGTATGCCTTTGATCTGACGATATTACAGCTTAAACCAGGTATAGAGGCAGCCATTACCACTATGGAAAGCAGTTAACAAACTCGTAGCCGCATTGAAATTCATTTATTTCCACTTCACAGTGACAGAAATGATATCATTAAAGCGCACAGACGCTCACTTAACATGAACGTCCTCTTGTCAGTTTGTCAAAGTGATTGTTAGGGAAGGCAACAGACAGAATAAGCCAAATTATCAGGAATATGCATTATAATGGTATGACCGATTGGTTACCAATCAAACCGAAAAAGAAACATATACTAGATATTCCAAGCATTCAACCAGAAGAGAAAAGGAACCCATGTCAAACATCCCAGAGACCCCATTGACGCCATTATTCGAACACCCAAAAGTCAATCCCGGAAAGGGTGATGCAAAACTCAACCACCCACAATCCAAACAGGACGAAGAACAACATCATATAACGACTACAGTAAGCGAAGCCCCACAGCATCAATAGTATTGTCGCTAACATCCGCTAGTGCGTGCGCCATCGATGTCATAGATAAAAAGCTCCCATGTGTAACTCAAGCACAGCTTATTGTACATGAAAAATACTTCCCAATAATGGCTAGCTCGCTTTTTCTAGGCAGCATACAAATAAATTTTTAATTTTTTTACCGGTACGTTTTATAACTTTGATCTGACTCTTTTACAACCTAAACCAGCTATATAAATGCAGTAATATCCAATACGGAAAGCAGTTAAAAAACTCGTAGCCGCATTCAAATCTAGATTTGCTTTCATTATTCATGCAATGACAACACGATATAACGTAAGAACAGACACGCCTAGCTAACATGAACGCCATCCTCTTAAGTTTGCGAAAGTGAGTGTTAGAGGACGCAACCAAGTACCCACGCTGTCATTCATCAAGAAGCATGCAGGAGGATAAACAACACAGCCACCAGTAGCACTATCACCTACCCACCTTCTGGGATATTGCTCTGGATGATGCCCTGTAGTATAGCAAATTTAGGATTGACCTTCGGATTGTCCGAGAGCTCGTCGGCGTCGCCGCTGGTACTCATTCTCCTCCTCCTCAGGTGGTTTCCAATATCAATGGAGCTGGCCAATGGCTCAAGTGAGGATATATTGGAGGGGTGCAGAAGCGCGACGGGCATGAAGTAGCAAGGGCGGATCCGAAGATCATTACGCAATCATGCGCGCGCGTGCCTCTTATTTTAACGGTTTGTTATTTGACTTTACCAAACAGGGGACATTTGTAGCACATAGTTTACATAAGTATCGCCATTGGTTTTCATGTTTTTTAAGAACGTAGAATGTGTCTTTTAGTACCCAATTTTACTTAAAATTTTAGCAGATTTTTACTTACTCTCTCTTAACCTCATTAACTCTACAAATTTCTCTTATTTATTATTTCTTTCTCTAACTCCGACAACTCTGTGGCTCTGGTGAAGCCTTACCTCTTCCCCCCCTCTTTTTTTCTCCTTCCCATTAGTTTCTTCTTATTCTTCTTCTCTACTACCTCCTCGACTTCAGTAGTAGTTAAATTCCGCGGCTTACTGACTTATGGCTGCAGTCAAATCTAGCCATTGGTGGATATACCTAGCCAAGGAAAAAGGTCCTTGCAGCCTAGCCTAGTCCGCGCCACCAAGAGAACCAAGTTTTTGCTGCTACAAGGCCATCCGTCTATAGTAAGGTTATTTGGCGGTCTCCTAGCCGGAGGGCAACAGGGCCTGGCCTCTTAGCCGAGCTAGATCTAGCCATGATGGATCTCACCTGGCCAAGGGGGAGAAAGATGGTGAGAGGGTGCTGAGAAGGGGGAGGAAGAAGAGGAGATCATTAGCTGGCGGCTTCAACGTTGAGGCAAAAAGTGGTAGATTGGGGTAGCGTCAAAACAATTATATATTATATACAAAAATTTTAAAGAATTCAGCAGAGAATAAATGAAAAATAGGGTGCCAAAGGGATTATTAGAGTGAAATGTAGACAAGTTCTTTTTGTAAATAACTTTTTTATTATTATTAAGTTTTTTACTTATTTTGAGTAGGGGTCAAACTATTAAAAGATCAAGCACATTGGCCCAGTTGTATCTAGCCTATAAAAATACAATTTACAATTAGAATTATTTTAGTTCAGTCTTAGGGCCAGGCTTAAAATTTAAGGCCCACTTTTTATAGGGTAGACCCGTTCAACTTATATCCAAAGATTAAAAAGTTTATATTTATTTTTTTAATAGTTCCACTTAGGTTAAAAGAGGAGGAAAAAAGAAAAAAATATAATATGAGATTTTAAGCTCATAAGCCATCTCGCTAGTTTTGAATGACATAATTAAAGGCCAAATACATATAATTTTGTGTTTTATAGAGTCAATTAGTGCTAGTTTTGAATGATATAATTAAAGGCCAAATACATATCATTTTATGTTTTATAGAGTCAATTAGTGGAACCCTACTAAATATGATAAGTATTCTAATTAAAAATATGTTTTAATAAAAAATAATAAGAAAAAAAAAAAGAAGAATAGTATGTATGCTTGCCCAAACTTGCTTAGCGCTAGACTTTTGATAGGGTCAAGGTTGGGCCAAGGCAGGCTGGGGCCAAGGCCAAATTCTAGCCCGACTGTGGGGAATAAAACTACAGGCCTCGCCAAACAGAGTATAAGTTTACTGTACTCTCGTTCTGGCCGAACAGAGTATATATTTATTGTTCTGAAGTTCTGGGCGAACAGAGTATAGTTTTACTGTTCCCTTGCCTGTACTGCGAAAATATGAATCTAGGAATGCCAATATGAAAGCAAAATACACAAGAGAATTTAACGTGGTTCGGCCTTGCTGCCTACGTCCACAGGATCACACAATTCCACTAAATAGAGAATCGGAGTACAAGAGAATTACAAGATTTTTCAGCAACGCTCCTCACGCAATACACAAGAAGAAAACTCCTTCTTCCTCTTAGAATCTCTGTTTTCCTTCTTTGTGCGTAGACCTCTCGGTTCCGGGTCGTGGCGGCTGCAACTTCTCTGGAATTCTCTTCACGTCAGAATCAACTCAAGTTAATCCGTCATCAATCATAAGCCTCTATGATAAAACTTATTTATAACTTAGGTCATGTAGGGTAAAGGACAAGACTGCCCTTCACTAAAGAATCCCGTAATTATTGTTTCACCGCCAACAATCTCCCACTTGAAACCAAATTACTCAAAATCTTCAGCAACAATTCTCCCACTCAAACTGATCCCTTTCGAATCAATTTCATATACAAAGCCAATTGTAAGCAAGACAATTGCTCCACTCATATCTAATGTAACTGTGTGATCACCACCATCCTTCTAGTGTATAAGACCAATGGTGGTTGAGCAAATGCTCAATTTCTCCATTGTCACAACTTTAGTAAACATATCCGTTGGATTCTCCTTAGTATAAATCTTCTCCAAGAAGACTTTCTTCTCTTCAACAAGTTCTCTCACAAAATGATACTTGATTTCAATATGTTTCGTTCTAGAATGAAACACACTGTTCTTTGCCATATCAATTGCACTCTTGTTATCACAATAGAGTACACACCTCTCTTGAGGTTTGTCCAACTCTTTCAAGAATGTTTTTAACCACATCATCATCTTGCAAGCTTCAATGGCTGCAATATACTCTGCCTCAGCAGATGAATTTGTCACAGATTTCTGTAATTGTGATTGCCAAGCAACTGCACCACTGCCTAATGTGAAGACAAAACTTGTAGTGCTCCTTCTGTTATCTAGATTACCTCCATAATCTGAATCAACAAAGCCAACTAAATTAATCCTGTAACTCCCACCAAAGTGTAAAGTCATACCTGATGAACCTTTCAGATATCTAAGAATCCATTTCACTGCATTCCAGTGCTCTTCTCCTGGATTCGCCATAAACCTTGCAACCTGACTCATAGCATGAGCTATATCTGGTCTGGTGTAAGTGGCTGCATACATCAATGAACCTACAGCAGATACATAAGGAACCTTGTTCAAGTGAGTTATATCTTCCTGTCTAGTAGGAGACTGCTCATTTGAAAGCTTGAAGTGCGCTGCCAAGGGAGTACCAACTGGTTTGGCACCCAACATGTTGAACTTCATCAAGACCTTCTCAACATATCCCTCTTGGGATAATTTCAGCACTTTCTGCTCTCTATCTCTTGTAATTTGCATGCCAAGGATTTGTTTAGCTGGTCCAAGATCCTTCATTGCGAATTTACAAGACAACTGTCTGTGTTTCAGCCTCAAGTTCTACAAACTCAGTTTCAACCTGTTTCATCTTCCCCTTTTGTAGATCTTGATGGTGCTTATACAGCTCTGTCTCATGAAACACAACATCAATGCTCCGGACAACCTTCTTATGGACTGGATCTCACAGTCTGTAACCATAAGCATCTCCACCATAGCCAACAAAGTAGCACTTGTTGGATTTGGAATCCAACTTGCCCCTATGCTCTGCATCAACATGCACATAAGCAGCACAACCAAAGACTCTTAAGTGATCAATCTTTACCTCCTTGTTTGACCATGCCTCTTCAGGAATGCCTTCATCTAGGGGGTAGCATGGAGACCTATTGATCAAATATGTTACAGTATCAACAACATAACTCCAGAATAAGAGCGGAAGGCCACAGTGTAGCCTCATACTGCGCGCCTTCTCCATGATGGTCCTATTCATCTGCTCTGCAACACCATTCTGTCTGGGCTGTCTAGGAGTAGTAAGCAACCTACGAATGTCATGCTTATCACAGTAGGATTGGAATTCCCTACTGCAATACTCACCTCCATTGTCTGACTTCAAACACTTCAATTTTAATCATGTCTCATTCTCAACAAGTATTTTCCATTGCACAAAGATAGAAAATACATCTGATTTATTCTTGGCAAAGTAAAGCCATAACTTGCAAGAAGCATCATCAATAAAAGTAATGAAGTAAGACGCACCTCCAAGGGATGGAACCTGTGCTGGTCCCCAAACATCTGTGTGTACAAGCTCAAGACGCTCAGATCTGTGCTCTGGGGTAGCTCTGGAAAATGAAACTTTGTGTTGTTTGCCCATGACACAATGCTCACAAAATTCCAAATCTACACACCTCAAACTAGGTAACTTCCCCTTAGCCTGTAACACCTTCATTCCCTTCTCTGACATATGTCTAAGGCGACAATGCCAGAAACTGACATCAACAGCATTAGAGGCCACTCTAATAGATTGTTTAGAACAACTGGATGTCATATACAATGTTCCAATTTTCTTCCCCGTAGCCACAACCATGATACCTTTACTCATCTTCCAACTATCATTAATGAAATGAGTAGTAATACCACAAGCAGCCAATTGACCAACAAAAATAATGTTCTTTGTCAAACGAGGCACAAGACAAACATCTTTCAACACAAGCACAACATTATCATCAATCAACAAACGAATGTCACCCTTGCCTATGATTTCACAAGCTTGATTATTGCCCAAGTAGACATTGCCCAAATCACTAGCTACAAAATTCTGCATCAAGTCTTTTCTAGAAGTAGCATGAAATGAAGCACCACTATCTATAATCCAAACATCACATTTACTTTCCATAGACAATAACATGCAATCAGCTTCAGCAACATTAACATTGTTTTTAGCATGATTTTGTGATCCATCATGAGGGGGGTTTGGGCAATCCTTTTTCAAGTGACCTTTCTGCCCACACTGCCAACAAGCCCCATCACTCTTACGGTGTTTAGACTTGGATCGCCCCCTTCTAGACTTCCCTCTCCATCCTGGTTTGCCTCTTTGAAGTCGCCGCCCCCTATCTTCCATAGTCAGGGCTGAACCAGATGAAGAAGAACCACCCTTACGGCGTGTTTCTTCAGCCAATATCATTCCACATACATCATTCAACTTAAATTTTTCTGTATTATGGGAACTATGCACAACAACTTTAAATGATTCCCAATCAGATGGCAAAGACTTAAGCAAAGCAATAGACTGTATATCTTCAGTAAAATTAACATCTACTGCCTCAAGTTGATTAACCAAAGCATGGAACGAATTCAAGTGATTGGCTACATTCTCATCATCAGACATTTTCAAATCAAAGAAACTGGTCACAAGATGTACCTTGTTTGTAGAAGAAGGGTTCGCATATAACCGCTTAAGTAGATCAAAGCATTCCTTCGTGGTCTTGGCCTTCCTGATGTTTGAAGCCACCGATGAAGAAATAGATAATCTGACCGCTCCTAGAGCCTTGCGATCAAGCAACTCCCACCCTGCAATCTCTTCCACCTTGTCTTCACCAACAGACTTGGTTGTAAATAATGGCTGGTAGAGGTCCTTCTGGTACAAGTAATCTTCAATCTGCATGATCCAAAATCTATAATTTTGGCCATTAAATTTCTCTATCTTGAACTTGCTATTGTCAGCCATCTCCTCCTGAAGCTCCAATACCAATTGTGGGGAATAAAACTACAGGCCTCGCCAAATAGAGTATAAGTTTACTGTACTCTCGTTCTGGCCGAACAGAGTATATATTTACTGTTCTGGAGTTCTGGGCGAACATAGTATAGTTTTACTGTTCCCCTGCCTGTACTGCGGAAATATGGATCTAGGAATGACAATACGAAAGCAAAGTACACAAGGGAATTTAACGTGGTTCGGCCTTGCTGCCTACGTCCACGGGATCACACAATTCTACTAAATAGAGAATCAGAGTACAAGAGAATTACATGATTTTTCAGCAACGCTCTTTACGCAATACACAAGAAGAAAACTCCTTCCTCTCAGAATCTTTGTTTTCCTTCTCTGTGCGTAGACCTCTCGGTTTCGGGTCGTGGCAGCTGCAACTTCTCTGGAATTCTCTTCATGTCAGAATCAACTCAAGTCAATCCGTCATCAATCATAAGCCTCTATGATAAAACTTATTTATAACTTAGGTCATGCAGGGTAAAGGACAAGACTGCCCTTCACTAAAGAATCCCGTAATTATTGTTTCACCGCCAACACCGACTTCAACCCATTGTTAGCTACCTAACGATAAAGAATAGAAAAACGATATACAAATCTCAGCAAGAGTTTTGCTGATACTATTTGGCAAAAGTCTCTAGAAAAAATCACTACTTTTTAGTTTTATTTTTCTAAAAAGTAAAAAGTATGATAATCAAGTTGATTTTACTCCATGGACCAGTAGATGTTGATTAAAACAACTCAAAATTAGGCTACCATAAAAATTGATGTTGCCTTAATAAAAATGTAATAACATGCATATTAGTACTCAAGTACAATTTTTTTTTTTGTTTTATGAAGAGATAACAAATGTTATTCTCTCACTTCTCACAATTTAGTTCATGTTTCTCCTCTTCTAATGTCCTATCTTTTTATTGTTTTCATGTTCGTAATTCTTGTGTGGGGTAGAAGCCTTCCCATGTTGGTAATTCTTGTGGTGGGTAGAAGCTAGTTTTTACTAGAAATAGGAAAGCTATCACTCAATGCCCAAATATGTCTCACCAATTGTCTCTTGTTGTTGTCATTAGTTATTTCCGCTAAATGTACTTGCTAAGATTGAAATGATTATTGTGTGCATTATTTGTAGGATTTCAAATGTATGCAGTGGCTAAAAATGTTAACTCATTATAAATATTTATTTTGGGTATTTTTACTTATAAACAAATTAAAAATAAAAAAGCCTAAAGCCCAACCTAAGCCTGCTAAGGGCTTAGTTAAGGCAGACATTTTGAAAGCACGCCTAGGGCTAGGGTAGGGTCAGGGATGATATATCAATTTTAGGGTTAGGGCTAGGGTTCGCATTGGCCTGGCCCTACCCGACCTTCTTGCAAGCCTACTTATTGATACATTGCTTATTCCAATATAGATAGCAGCATGGAGACTCATGGCAGTCACATCTCATACAAAAGTGTTCATACTTAAATTGCCAACGACTAAGCTTCCACCCCCTATTCTATTGTCGAGAAGAAGAGGGGAAGAGAAATGAGGATGAGGAGGAGGAAGGGGTTGTAGATGGCCTCATTGGCTACAACCAGCCCAGATTTATCTCCATTTTTGCTAGATCTAGGTTGGTAGTGGGGACACACAACCTCTTTGGCACCTTCTTTTGTTAGATACTAGAAAGAGAAGGAAGAAGAGGATAAGAAGAAAAGAGTAGAAAGAGGCAACAAAGTTCATGGTGGTGTGGAGGTAAACCAGCAAGAGGATGCAGACAATGACTTTGATGCTCATGTGGAGGAGTGGGGTAAGATATATATATTTATTTAATATGAAAAGAAAAATAGGGTGGGTATAAAAAAATTTATAATACCTAACCCGGAAAGTGATCAATGGGGGAATGAGATATTATGTGGAGGGGGTAGATTAATAGGAGTGTTCTTCACATAGGGCAAGTTGTGTACTCCTTTAGTTTTAAAGGAAAATAATTTAGGGTTACATCACTTTTTAAAATATCAATGTTGTGCAGAAAGTACGTAACGATGCACATACATAGTTAATTATGTTGGGACATATAGCCAACTAACACATATTTAGATAATTTAAGATATCCCCTCTTCCCTATATAGTGTTAGAGGGTCCTTGGGAGTGTTCTCGGTCTATTTCAAAAAATTCTGAGATACTATGCCCGTACGGCCACTTTGGCTACCACTCTAGAGAAATGCAATAAATCTCTTATGCTATATAGGGAGGGACATGGTGAGTTAAATTGACAAAGCTGTTAGTATGATGTCTAGCCTTTCAACAGGTTGTCTAGATGGCAATAAAACCTTGTTGTCTTACTAGCTATCATATCAGGAGCCCATCCGCTAGGGGGATGGGACTCTCCGACTCGTCGGGCGGCCGTCCAGCCTTATGGCCATGTTGGATACAAAGGCCCTTGAATGCACTTGGCTGAGATAAATTGTTTGGATATCCGAGTTGCCTAATTTGGATCTGTGCATCGCAAGGAGATGTCCCTCTCCGACCAGCTTACTTGGGAACAAGTCCTGACATGTTTACATGTCTACCTTGGGACGGGTTTGTTGCTTAGTTTTGCGGGTTGAACGTTTGGTTGAATGGCACGAGGCCATGACCTTGACGAAGAAAGACTTACTCGCTTGGTTGTTTGGCCTTGCGAGGACCGCACGATGAGAGTTCCCTGGGTATCCCCGTGATAAGTCATGCGTGTGCGCCCTAGCACATGTTACGGGTAGTCCGCTCTGCTACCCTGTGATAGCACGACATATTAGCGTATATTAACATAAGTATTACTTACGTGTGTTAGCATGTGCGCCTCTAATCTTAAAATTAGACGACTCTAAGCGTTCAAGCGTTCCTTAAGCTTGGCTCAATGTAAGAGTTAAGTATAGAAAACGAGGCGGGTCCGAAGATCATTGAACAATCATGCGCCTCTTATTTTAACGGTTTGATATTTGATATTACCAAACAGGGGACATTTGTAGCACACAGTTTACATAAGTATCGCCATTGGTTTTCATGTTTTAAGAACGTAGAATGTCACGTGCTATCTCAAAGTTTGTGGATCAATCAATGGCGAATAAGATGTTTCACTTTTATATCATGACTAAATATAGTCTTCATTCATGATAAATTAACAAAGTCACTTTGGTATGAAGCCAAAGACATGCGGATCCTTTGAAGCATTCACATGTGAGTGTTCTCATTATAGCCTCTCTTACTAAGAACACTTTTTCATGGCATGCAGAACTATTGTGAGAGCACTGACAGCAGATTTGAACCGATAGACACGAACAAAATATTAATTATAAAATAATTATAACATGTTGGATGGTCCGTGTACAAGCAGGACGTGATATCTGGGGGGACGGAGACGGTGGCATCGGCGATAGAGTGGGCGATGACGGAGTTGATGAAGCAGCCGGAGGAGCTAGCGAAGCTGCAGGCGGAGCTAATGGAGGTGTTGTGCGTGCACCGGAAAGTAGACGAGTCGGACCTGGACAAGCTCCCCTACCTCAAGTGCGTGGTGAAGGAGACCCTCCGGCTCCACCCGCCAATCCCCCTGCTCCTCCATGAGACAGCCGAGGACTCGGTGATTGCCGGGTACTTCATTCCCGCCGGTGCCCGTGTGTCCATCAACGTTTGGGCTATTGGACGGGACCCGTCCGCTTGGGAGGACTCGGATTCGTTCAAGCCCGGACGGTTTGTCCGGGAGGGGGCAGCCGACTTCAAGGGCAATTACTTCGAACTCATCCCTTTCGGCTCCGGCCGACGGTCCTGCCCGGGGATGCAATTGGGCCTCCACGCCTTGGAGCTGGCCGTGGCCCAGCTGGTCCATTACTTTACATGGGCTTTGCCGGACGGGATGCGTCCATCGGACATGGACATGAGCGATGTGTTCGGGCTCACTGCACCTAGGGCCCACCGTCTTGTGGCCATCCCTACACCTCACCTCCAATGTACGCTCTTTTGACTTAAACTTTTTTTTTTTTCAGATTGAAACATGGCTGAGAGTGAAAGAGAGCTAAGAGGCTCAACCTCATTTGTGATAATGGAGGTCGCCCAACTTAATTTCAGTCTTTTGTTTTTATATTTAAGTTCATACAGTTTTTTCGAAGTATACATGTATTTCCCAAACATTGTTTCACATGTATGTTATTATCATGTGCAAAATAATTGATGTGAGGAACATTATATGAAGTTTGGCTCTAGGGTTTGGTGAGCAACACTCTAAAGTTCCTTTTGATTGAGGCATGAGAGAATAAATAATACTCCAGCCTTCCTTGTAAGCCTTTCTGAAAGTGCATGGATTCAATGAATGTAACTCTAAAAGTTGATCACGCGCGTCTTGGTGCGTTTTTGGACGTGGATATTTTTATGGTTGTAATATGAACAATGTGCTGTACCGGTCCCAACTCAAGCTTAATTAGAGATTTTTCCTGAATGTGAAAAAGATTGCTCATTAGTTAAAAATGACTTCTTAGGTTCTAATTGTAAAATACTTCCTCATCCTACATTGAGGATGTCCATCAGGACGAATAGGAGTAATTGAGTATGAGAATGGATGGTGCACATGTTTGCATAAGTGATGTGTTAACTCACGTGAGCTAATGCAAGCTAGTATGTGTGTGTCGATTATGAATAGCTCCTATTTGGTGGGGTTATCTCGAGGGATACGAAGTAGAGGGATAAAAAAAAATTATATTAATAGTTTTATTTAATTTTTTAAAATAATCTGTTAGTTAATTTTTAAATTTTAAATAAACCTATTAATGTGGGACAAAGAGGATATGTTTCTATTAAGAGTCTTTGTTAGTATGTGCCTGACACATTGTCTTTGGATCGAAAGCTAATGACGTGTGTTGCTTTAGGACAGAAGTGTTTGAATCATCCACCTATAGTGTAGTTGCAATTGCTGCAAAGGTGCTCCTAGTTAAAAATTCATTGCAAAACACTATGAGGGAAAAGTTGGATGATAGGCCTTATTACTGGACCTCACAACCAAATTACTAAGAGTGCTTAATAAGCTGCAGACAGGTGTGAATAGTCGTGCAACTTGTTAAGCCCACGCGAGTGTTGACACCCGGTTGCTGTCTATTGGACACTCACAGTAAATTTGTTGTTAATGTCCTCACAACCGATCCAAATTGGTATTACAAACCTCTTATTACTCTCGAGGATCTAGACTTTTTATTTAAATCTTTTTTTTCATTTTATAAGCAAGACTCGCTCACCCTCACACCTCGTGCACACTCACATAATGCGCATGTGGTCCAGATGCGCCAAGCGCACACTAACTTTCTCTTTCATTAATTTTTAATCAACAAATAATTAACTTGCCAACATGCAAACTAAACCAGTGAGGTGCTTCATAATCTACCTCAATCAAGGCGCTCAGTAGTAGTGGTTTTTAATTAGTTGATAAAGACATATTATCTAAAAAATTGCGGGCTAAACATAATTTAGTATAAAAATGGGTGGCATATAGGTAACTGGTCTTTGTTAGTCTTACTCACACACCTTCAAACGTATAAGATGAAGCAACCGCGTATAACACATCAAACACAAGTGACAGCAATGTGGATGAGTTAGACAAATTAAATCCTAATTATCATGAGCAATTAGCTTATTATAGCTCATTGCATACATATTAAAACTCCACACTAACGTGGATAAGCAAAAACACTTAAAAATGACTTGTAGTATATGAGAAAAGGAATGTTAAAAGATTGAAAAGAAGTTGTTTAAGCAATGTTTCTTGTGAAGATCATAACTAATACTCCGTATTTAATTATCTGAGTACTTATAAAAATGGGCCACTAGTGGCCAATGGAAAGAGGCCACTAGAAAGAGGCTGGGTTCTTAGGCCAATGGGATTCATGTTAGTCATGGGGCATTTACTATATAAAGGATTTCATAATAGTGTAGTTGCAATTGCTGCAAAGGTGCTCCTAGTTAAAAATTCATTGCAAAACACTATGAGGGAAAAGTTGGATGATAGGCCTTATTACTGGACCTCACAACCAAATTACTAAGAGTGCTTAATAAGCTGCAGACAGGTGTGAATAGTCGTGCAACTTGTTAAGCCCACGCGAGTGTTGACACCCGGTTGCTGTCTATTGGACACTCATAGCAAATTTGTTGTTAGTGTCCTCACAACCGATCCAAATTGGTATTACAAACCTCTTATTACTCTCGAGGGTTTAGACTTTTTATTTAAACCTTTTTTTTTGTTTTATAAGCAAGACTCGTTCACCCTCACACCTCGTGCACCCTCACATCGAAAGAGATCCAACCAACACAACTAAAGCTAGATCAAATAAACAATGCATTTGTGATTTTATGCTAATATGTTTTTTTCATAACCTTAAATTTATACAACTAGTCATTTTTAAACATAGTACATTAGGTGAGCTGCCACTTAAAAACATTTATTGCAAGCCCTTATCTTACTTCTGCACTTAAAATGGGTAACAAGGAAAGGAAATGTATGACAAGATAGAATCAGATCAACTAATGTCCTCACAACCGATCCAAATTGGTATTACAAACCTCTTATTACTCTCATGGGTCTAGACTTTTTATGTCAACTTTTTTTTTGTTTTTAAAGAAAGACTCATACACCCTCACACTGAAAGAGATCCAACCAGCACAACTAAGGCTTGATCAGATAAACAATGCAATTGTGATTTTGTGCTAATATGTTATTTTTATAACGTTAAATATATACAACTAGTCGTTTTTAAACATGGTACATTAGGTGAGATGTCACTTAAAAACATTTATTGCAAGTACTTTTGCACTAAAATGTGTAAAGCAAGACTCGTGCACCCTCACACCAAAAGAGATCCAACCAGCTCAACTAAAGCTTGATCAGATAAACAATGCATTTGTGATTTTGTGCTAATATGTTATTTTCATAACGTTAAATGTATACAACTAGTTGTTTTTAAACATGGTACATTAGGTGAGCTGCCACTTAAAAACATTTATTGCAAGCCCTTATCTTACTTCTGCACTTAAAATGGGTAACAAGGAAAGGAAATGTATGACAAGATAGAATCAGATCAACTAATGTCCTCACAACCGATCCAAATTGGTATTACAAACCTCTTATTACTCTCGAGGGTTTAGACTTTTTATGTAAACTTTTTTTTAAGCAAGACTCGTGCACCCTCACACCGAAAGAGATCCAACTAGCACAACTAAAGCTAGATCAGATAAACAATGCATTTGTGATTTTGTGCTAATATGTTATTTTTATAACGTTAAATGTATACAACTAGTCATTTTTAAACATGGTACATTATGTGAGCTGCCACTTAAAAATGTTTATTACAAACCATATCCTACTTCTGCACTTAAAATGGGTAACAAGGAAAAGAAACGTATGATAAGATAGAATCAAATCAACTAATGTCCTCGCAATTGATACAAATTGGTATTACAAACCTCTTATTACTCTCGAGGGTTTAGACTTTTATGTAAACTTTTTTTTAAGCAAGACTTGTGCACCCTCACACCGAAGGAGATCCATCCAACACAACTAAAGTTAGATTAGATAAACAATGCATTTGTGATTTTGTGTTAATCTTTTATTTTTATAACATTAAATGTATACAACTAGTTGTTTTTAAACATGGTATATTTGGTGAGCTGCCACTTAAAAACATTTATTACAAGCCCTATCCTACTTTTGCACTTAAAATGGGTAACAAGGAAAGGAAATGTATGACAAGATAGAACCAGATCAACTAATGTCCTCGCAACTAATACAAATTGGTATTACAAACCACTTATTATTCTCGAGGGTATAGACTTGTAAACCTTTTTTAAAAAAAAAATTAGGCGAGACTTGTGCACCCTCACATACTATTCGACTCTCAACCTCGCCTATACTAGAAGAGATCCAACCAACACAACTGAATCTAGATCAGATAAACAATGCATTTATAATTTTGTGCTAATCTATTATTTTCATAATGTTAAATGTGTACAACTAGTCCTTTTTGAACATGGTACATTAGGTGTGCTGCTACTTAAAAATATTTATTGCAAGCCCTTATCTTACTTCATGGATAACAACTAACAAGGAAAGGAAATGTATGATAAGATAGAAACCGATCATATAAAAGCTTATAAAAAATAGAACAACTCAATGTCTCAATCAAGCACATAATTATATCAAGCTTTTGCCTCCTGTGGTAGCTCTAGCTGATCAGCTGGTATCTGTACTCAAATTGAACTTGAAAAGTCTTGTGCTTACTTTGAAGACGCTACCAACTTGTGGATGTTGAAAAGCCACTTATAAGCGGGTTAAATAGAAGAATAGACGTGAGTAAATTTACTTGTAGAGTGAACTAAGTGATAAATAATACTAGTTAATTGCACATCAAAGCCCATCAAGCTATGAGGATGGGCCTTGACGTGCTCTCAGCAGGATTACATGAAATTAAGCCCAAAGTGGTATTTTGAAGTTGGGCTTTCCTAGCTACAAATATGGTTACGTTCTCCTAATTAGACAACGAGCTCAAGCATCTCTTACAAGGTCAAGTCGCCAACAATTGTTTTAAGAAGAGGCAAGCTCAGGGGGAGGCGCTTAAAATGGACGAAACAGGTAACAGTTTTGGCAAATAAGAAACAAAATTGTGAAATATCAAAATTAAAATTGGCATTGACATTATTGGAATTTTTTATTGCTACAAGAAATGTGAGCATGGTCAAATCAATGCAATGTTTGCCGCTTTGTAATAGTAATATTAGTTATCACTCCTTCCATCTCACATTAGTTGCGACATTTAGCTCTATACAATAATTAAAAAGAGAGCGCAACCAAATTGCAAATGTGATTTTCTTGATAGCCTGATGTCTCAAAAGTCTATGCTCCTCATGTTGATTTTGTGTAGGTAAACATATTTTTCCGTGTAGGTAAGTTTACTTTCGTGTATGGTAAAAAAGGAGTTTGCAACCAACTTCTTTTGATCATTCACTAGTTTACAACTCCCTCCATCCATGTTAATAATCCACATACAAGAAAAATTGAAAATTTTGTGAATCCTTACAATTAATCTTTTTTGTCCATCCACCAAGTCTATTTACTCTACATCCACTAATTACTTAATATGAAATGAGATAGTTAATATAGGACAAATGATTTTTTAGATAAGACTATTAATATAGGACAAAAGGAATATTTTATCACTACTGACTTTGTTTTTGTTGCAGTGAAAGCTGATTCAAATTGAATTTTCTCTTATTATAGGGATCATATTAGACTGAAAAATACTTGAGTGACGTTAACTTCGACACGTCAAACCTTTACTTCATCATTTCACATATGAGTAAACCCCACAAAAATCCCATTTATCAATGGCTTTGAAATGGCGAAATAGAGTTTTGACTTTAAAAGCTTACGTAGAATAGCACTACCCCATGTAAGTAGCAACAAAAAACTCGCGGAAGACATCCACGGTGTTGTAGATTTTTTCAACAAATAAGTGTCCGTTAATGGGTTTAGGGTACATGGAGACGTGGAAAAGGCAGCTTTCTATCAAAAGCGGTTGGAAATGCTGCTATGACTTTAAACATTGAAGTAAGTTTTGCACCTGCCTACTGTTAATTGGCTTAAACATATCTTCACTGCAGACTTTCCTTCAAAGTCCCTAGTACGATATTTCCCCTTTTTCATTTCCGTCCCATTTGTTTTGCCTTTCAAATTTCAATAAATAAAAGCCTAATCTGATGACACAGGGACTTAATGTTTGGTGTTGGTTTTTGTCACTCCCAAAGCTTGTCACTACATCAGAATTTGAAATAAATGGAAACTGGATTTATGCGTCAGTAAGCAGATTAAGCATGGTCACGTACACGTATAGAAAGAGTAACCATGTTCTGAATCTTCAAAATAGTATCAGGGCACATGCAGGGAGCTTTCATTTGACACAGCTCCGTCATTAGCCCGAAGTAACAGGTTAGCCGTTAGCATTCACCAAGACCTATTCACACAAGAGGAAGTTGACTTCTTGCAGAAATTTACAACATCAATGCTTGGTGTGATGATGTCAGTATCAATTGAAGTCCAGAATTGTAACCCACTCTCTGACAAGTTAGCTCTCTTGAGTGTACACCTCAGTTTCTCCCTCATTTCCCATCGTGTTTACTATAAAAATATGCAGAATATGTACAGCTCTGCCAACCAAAGTCCAAAACGCACATTGGCAGCTTGGTTCCGTTTCAGGCATCTGAATCTAGGTTTATGTAAATCCCAACAATCTTCTCTTCATCCAATAACTTCCTTCGAGTATAATGCTTACCATATCTTCTTGTAACATTAGCCATTGGCTTTCTCCTAACATAGCAATTATTGTATCTTTTTGTGTCGTCCTCAAGAAATAACTTCCCTTGGCATGGTTTTCTTTTTTGTCTCGGGAAATACAACACTTCAGACTTCTTAATGGGTCTATCGCTTTCCTGTGCAATCTGTGATCAGTTAATGAGTTGGATATAAACCTCACGTTAAGCTATGATAGATATGTATGTATGATAGATATATATATATATATATATATATATATATATATATATATATATATATATATATATATATATATATTTATATATAGGAAAAGTTAATATGAGCCCAGGCGCACGCCGCGCGCGTGAGCCCTGGCTCATATAAACAGGACTCTCTCTTTCTATATATATATATACAAATTATCCTGTACATCTGCAGCATGGGCCTGCAGAAATATCGATGGTCCATGCGTACCTGCAGACCCCAATGCTTACATGACAGCGCACAATCAGCAAGTGGGCTGATGCGCCAGGGTCTTAGCATTGCACTAATTTGTAACTTTTGGCCATTTAGCCAGCAATTGCCATTTGTGTACCATATAATTTTGACATGCAAGAATTCATTTTTGACCCCATATTGTTTAGTCAATGATCACTATGAGCTAACCGGAAAACTAAAAGCTCACTAAATGTGGCACAAAAATTCATGGAACAAAATGGTAGCTCATCAACATTTTATTAAGAAGAAATTAAACCCAGCAGCTATGCCAACACACCAAGGTTGGCAAACCAACCAACCACCCCCAGGACAGTACATACTTTATTGACTATTGCTTCTACCAAACGAGAGCTAACGTACCACAATCTCTGAGGAAGAAATCCTTGTGAAACCAAAGACATCTGCATCATTGCATCCATTTTTCCTGGAAAGTCGTAAGGGTAAGTAGATGAACTCCAAGTTTTTAAAACATGCAACATGTACTCACGGATAACCAAGTAAAGCTGTGAAAACACGTAGGATATCTCATGCTTACAGCCAGGGCCCATTATTTCAATTAGGTATTCCTTGGCCCTCATGAACTTTCAAAACTTTATATAGTGTAGATTTTTAATAAAAATTTCTTACAAATTTTAAATTTCTTCATAGATAGTCCCCCACCACAAGTCCAAAAGTTCTGGCTCTGCCCCTGCTTGGCTAGTGTCATACTCACCATATGCACATGTTCCAAGGTCTCATGAAAAATAAGTAGATTTTACCTTATTTACAAAAAGCTTGTTTCAGATGCCAGGACAATAGTTCATAACATTATAGAAAACATTTCTGATCTCATTAGCAACCTGTGCAAACTCACAAAATATACTTATAGCAATTTAGACATTATAAATTTTCAAATAGAATGCTCTATCGCTTTAGAATTAATGATAGGATGGCTAAATTTCGAATTTAACTGCCTGATACTTGAGCCTATTCTGCAAAATAATCTCACAGAGCTTTATTACTGCCAAGAGCAAACATAGCTACATAGTTCACTGATTCTTTCCATTTGTCGACACTGAATTTGAACTGTACCTTTCACGTCATCCCAGCTCCATCATCTAAAGAGATGACAATGGGCTCCAATTGTTCCACTACGTCAACAATTTCTGAAGATAATCTGTGTTCACGTAAATCCATTTCTGGGACATTCTCTGTGGATGCATCTCTAACAGCTATATATCCTGTAATGAAATACAAACAACTGACAATGCTCTCCAAACAAAAAACAAAAACAAAAATCTTCCTTCGTGAAAAGAATCAGATATACCTCTTGGTTGTATAGGTTTTTGTGTTGTTGGCATCAAATTTTTTTGACAGATTGTAGTGCCTTGGAAATTAACAAAGGTATAATCCAACAGTTGTAGCCTCTCAACATATGTAAGCATAGAAAACCCAAAAGCTTTTGTCCATGTCTCTAGTAGTCAAGGTACCGCTGATAGGATCAATTTCTCGACACCTATACCAGAAAGCATCTTGATAAAAAATTCAGCCGTTAGATTAGGATTCAGAATTCTTCGCATTGTGTGCATCATTGAGTAAAATGCAATTCAAATATATGGTGTGGAATTTATAACTAGTACATGACCATAAAAAATGCTATTACATTTTGTCATTAACTCTACTATTTGATATAAAAGAAGAAAATGTGATAAGATGACGATAATAACAGAAAAATATCATACACATGCAGCTGTAAACATGTTGCTGGAAATAAATACTGATGCCTGCAAGCAAATATTCTTGATGTAAGTTGCTGCATAGTTTCCTAAATAGTATGGCAAATATAATTTTCTTCCCAATTTCAGCAAAATTATTCTACTAGGTTTTGTATAGAGATGCTACCTATTTCTATTTAAGTTGCCAGTCATGCTGCAATAACATTTCAAATTATTCTCCTTTCATTCTTCCTCTTCTCCTCATCCTTTTATTCCTTATCATCATGGGTGATGTGGATCCAAAATGAGGCCCAGATGCCAAACCCAGGACCCGGATGATACAATTAAGACTACTCTTATTTAGGACTTTACTTTTATTTGGGAAAGTCCTTAAATTAGAAGTTTAGGATTTTAGATTTGGTTTTCCTAAATTTTGAAGGAGATCTCCTCTGATGGTTTTATTTCAATTTACAAGACAGATTGTAAGCCTATAAACAGGCATCGACTTCATTAATAAAAGCTGATAAATTAAGACGAAAATCCCGTTTTCTGCTGATTGAAAATTTTCTGTTCAGTGATGATGCTAAACAACCTTGGTGTTGATGTCATGGTGGTCTGGCGGTGATTCCAGATACTTATTCTACCCTTTCCTGATTCCCCTTTTCTCCTTTTCAATTGTCCCCAAATTCTCTAATTGTTATATATCAATGGGCAGGAACACGTGTATAATATACAGTTTATTATAAAAACAAAAATTCTAATATCTTGTAATGAATTTGAACAATATCACCTTCACTAAGATGTTTATATGTAAATATCTGACAAACTCTGTGGAATAATACAAAAAAATGCGTAAGTGAAAATTTTTAGTCACCAACCATTTACTGGTAACAAGTAAATCAGTAAGATGAAAAGTTGCTGGTATTTTCCTAAAGCGGAGGTCCTGAGTTCCAACCTCCATTTACCCACTCAAGTTTATATCCCGACTTTCCTTAAGTGTATAATGAGTAGCTTTGTGCGTACCCAAGGAAGCAGGCAGCCAGGATATAGTGCTCTCAGAAGCCGGTCCGACGGACTCAGACAGCCCTCATTATAAATAAAAAATAAAAAATCTGATATTTTAAAAAATGTTTATTAGAAAGGTGGACATAACATAAGAACTATCTTATGAAACCCCACGCACTTCCAAGCTCCAAATAAACTCTCAAAATACTATAAATAAGTGAGAAGCACATTCAGTTTCTCCATGTAAATAAATGGATAATTTAGGATTTTCAACTGCACAAGCAAAAATATAAATGAAGATATGACAAATTACGGCTTTTAAAAAAAATGAAACATGTTTATATTTTTTGCATTCCTATGGACAGAAGTTACCTTCTCTATTTTCCCCATAAGAAGGCAGCACATGCCCTGTCAGCGATATGGAACACGGGTACATATTAAGGGGGACTTCTGTAACTTTTTCTTTATGTACCCCACAAAATAAACATAGTTGAATGGAAGTTCAGGCACAGGATAATTAAAAAAAAATTGGCACACAGTTGCTCAGGAACTTACCTACGGATAGCCACAGAAATAACCTGATCATCCCTCTCCAAGAGCACAGTATAGAATCCACAAAAATTTAGCCCACTAAGCTCTAACCTAAAAACACAACTGTCAGAAATGCCAAACAACGGCTGTTACTTGCTATTTCCACTCATCTTATTGCCAAATTGATTATGGTAATGTAAGTAACAGAGCCTCTTCTATTTCTTGAAGGAGAAGGGGGGGGGGGGGGGGGGGGGGGAATTTCGATTAGGATGACAATGAATAACAGAGTTTGCTGTTGGTATTACATATAGAAGGAATGGTAATATTTGGATCAAAATGAACTTCAGATTATGAAATTATTACTTTAATTGTTTTCATAGATGCCAGCAGTTGATTAATAAATAAAGTACAATATTAAGATATTTTAGAATGTATGAAATTTACCTTCTTACCTGTTATTGAAGACAATATCCGTGATAACATCACCGTTTGTGCGTGGTTCATTGATAGGCATAAAGCATTCATGAAGTACACTAACTGCAATCCAGAGCTTAGTGTGATTCTCAATATTGTCTTCCGTAGCCAGCAGATCACTGCCTGCAATTCTTCCTGTTCGTGGTCCAATAATAGTCCAAGGCAATCCATTTAAGCTTGTGGGTTGCGATTTCCCTGACATTTTATTGAGAAAGCGCAAAATCTGTAAATGAATAATTCCATTATTAGAGACAAATAAAGCCATAAGGGGAAATCAAAATAAAAGATAAAAGAATATCATGTATTATATCATAATAGAAATTAAGGCAGGAACTCTAACATAGGTACAGCAAGCAATAATTGCCATAACAAATATGCGTCAAAATGGATATACAAAATATAGGAACTAGTACTGTCCTCAAAGTACAAACAAAATGGAAGGTAGGGGTGCTAAGCAGAGCAAGCAATCTTGACTCGGCTTAATGCTTGGTTTGAATCAGCCTACTAAGAGCTTGAACTTGGGCTTGTCAAGTCCGTCCTGAACACCCAGGTTAAATGGGTCAACTCAACTATTAGGTTACTCAACTTATCAACACTTTGTACATGTTTTTTATCTATAATAAGGTATATTTTATACATTTTAAAATTTACTCTAATAAATAATTAAAAATAAAAAACAACCAAGCCCAAAAACAAGCCTAGCAAGGTCAGCAAAACCCAGCTTTACATCACTTTTTAGCAGCCAGAATATGGGAAATGGGTAATCAAAAGACAGATCCTCAACCAGATTGAAGACCATTACATTCATGGGTTACAATGCAATTTCACACACTTACACATGAGAATGATGCAAAACACACTCCAGTTATTGTTCCTGAAATATTCCATAATCAAAATGTTTACCAAAACAGAAGATGCAGTTAAATCTAAGTACAAGAATCAATATGATTTGAAGTAAACAATTTCATGTTATGGATGCTTACTCTTAAAAATAATGCAAACACTGGATACATAATCCTATATATGATCATAATCATAACAAAAAGCACTTTTTCCCAGAAAAATGAGGTCAGCAACATGCCTCTTAGGGCTCCACTCTAGCCTGTCCTGTGCCAACTCTAAAATCCAATATATGATCCAAATACTAAATAATGAGCAAAAAAAACTCCCACAACATAAAGCTTCTACTGTAGAGTTTTCCCAAAAATAAATGTTAGATATCCAATCCAAAAAATAAATAAAATATGTTAGATATGCAAGGTTTAAAACCTTCAAGAGAAGACCCCACAGCAATGTTAAAAAAAACTTCGACACAACTCCACCTCTAAAAAGGAGAGGTGTAAATATGTTACTTATGTGTATAGAAGAAAATATATAAAACCATCAATAGAAATATGTAATATGAGTATAAAAATAGCACGCGCACACACATATATACATGCAGAGCCCTAATAAACCATATGGGACTTGGAAGATTTGATTTTCATTTTTACGTTGGACTGAATTTTATTTAAGAGTTTTATTTTAAGTATGAGTTGAAGTAGAGATTTTAATTGATCGAGGATTTTAGATTTAATTTTTGTAAGTCAGACTTTTATTTGGAAATTACTTACATTAGAAGATTATGATTTTAGATTTGATTTTCCTAAGTTTAGAAATAAATTTTTTCCGGTTGTTTTATTTCCAATTAGAGACCTATTTGTAAAGCATCATTTATCACTAATTGGGGCTACCCCTAAGTTCCCCTTAAATTGGTTATTTATGATAGTTAGCCATCTTAACATTCTCATATAGGCAACATTCATCTAATCAATATGGTTTTCCTTTGTTGTACAATACTCTACAACGCATAACATTGCAGGTTTGACTGTTATCCTATAGACTTTGCCTGTCAATTATCTATGGTAGGTGTTTACCATAAAGTACCCTTGAAGTTACTCTCTACTTGAATCACCCAGCCCCAATCCTATGAGGAACATCTTGTGTACCAAAAATATTCCTATGTGCAACATCTTCATCTGTTCCTCTATTTGCATCAGTTATTGAATGAAGTTATCTAAATCAATCACGTGTAGGTACTTCTCCATCTAATACCTTATAGTTAAAATTGCATTCCATATATTTAGTCTTGGTCATTCAACACCAAAAAACTTAAAGACTCAATGCTATCCCCTATAACTCCTACTTATTTAGCTCCTTGTCAAGATAATTTATTGATTCTATATCATAAGAAAAAAGCATACACCAAGAAACTTCTTGGGTATCACTTGTTCGTTCAATCCACTGATACTTCCAAGAAAAATGGGCTTAAAGCTGACCCTTAATGCGAATTTATGCTACCAGAAATTCTTGTGTCTCTCCATCAACAGCTATTATACTTGTCATAACACCTTCATACATTGAATTTAATAAGATACACGCAACACTTCTCCTATCTCTCAAAAAATATAACTTCAATTGCTGATCTTCCAAGCATAAAGTTAAATTGGTTTTCAGATAATCTGGTCTTGTTTCTTAATCTTTTTTCCATAACTCACTCCCAAGGCTTCATCATGTGACTCATAAGCTTAGTACCTCTATAATTATTTCAACATCACATTTATTCTATGTTGGATGATCTATATGTTTGTTTGCATTTGTCTATTTGGACCAGTCTGGGTAGAAATACTTAGACTATTCTTTAGTAGATCGATTTGATACCTCTATGTATGGTATCAAAGCCAGGAAGTCCTGGTTTCAATCCCTGCCCCTACATTTACATATTCTGTTTTGTGCATATGCAAGCACATGAATATGTCAAAACATGCTTGCCAGTGCAGGGAGTGTTAAATAATTAGATAATTTGTCCATCTGTCTGCATCTGTTCATTTGGGCCTGTCTGGGCTTGATAGACATTGTTGGCCAATCCTTAGAATATAGAATTACCACCACACTCCTCCACTCATTCACATTATCTTTGTTTTTGAGAATTTTATGAAGAAATTTGACAGTAGTACTTCTAAATTTCAATATGAATATCATCAGGGCCTATTGTTTTCCCTTTTTTCATCTTTTTCAAGCCACTTTTACTTTAACTTTAATTCTATGATAATGGTGATTTTCCATTTTCACTGTGATTATTTTTACCTATGATGGCTCAATGACTCCATTGAACAATTTCTCAAAATATTCTTTCCATGCATCTCTAAACTCTTCATCTTTCATCAGAACTTCTTCTTTCTTATTACACCTAATTTTATCCATATCCTTCTCTTATTTTAGCATATTTGTATATGTTTTTTCTCCGTCACACATCCAAGCTATTGTGTAAATCTTCATATGCCTTCAGCTTAGCCCCACTCGCCACCCTTTTCCCTTTAGGTTCTTTCCTAGCATATTATATTTTCTAATCCACAATATTTCCATTTGCCTCCGGTCAGTTAGAACATTTCTTGTTTCCTTTTCGTACCTTCTTCCTAGACACCCTCACTCCACCATCATGTCTTCTTTTAATGTTTATTTGTACCTTAAGTTTCACCAATTGTCCCATTTGCTGCTTCTCATATATTCTTTGCGTTATTATTCCACATCATTAGTCTCTGCTTCTAAGTTGGAATTTAGTTTAGCCTCAAACTTTTTTATAAACAACATTATACATTTCTCCTTTTTAAGTCAACTACACTTCTCCAATTTTAGCACTTCCTCTTTTCATGCCTTTAATCCCACATTCAAAACTAATAGCCTATACTGTGTTGATAAAGCCTTCTGAACATAGTAAATCCCCTTCTTGCCCTAATTTGGGTTGGGGTAGGACCACTCTTGAAAATTACTAAATATTTTCCCCTCGTTATTAAAGAATGTACTTGCAAATACTAAATCATAAGCCATTGCAAACCCTCACATACCCTGGCCTATTTCTCTCCCATGTTCACCACAAACCCATTTGTATTTATCATAATTTATATATCAACCCCCTCCATTTTCCCCCCAAAATTATTTCTTACTACCCTCTCCCAACCCAATTTCCGACACACAAGAAGACACTAGATGTAAACTATTTGCACATAAAACTAATTTCATTGATATTAACCAATCACAAAATTCTTTTAACATTCACTGCAAACTCGGTAAAATTTCGTCATTAACTATACCTATACCATATTAATTGGCTTGTGTCCTATAAAGAAAAGTTTACAACTCTCACCTATGTTAACCAAGATTTCTCTCTTACAAAGTTCATCTCTTATTTTCCTTCTTAAAGTAACAACTAATTTAATTTCATACCAATAAGGGAAATAAAATGAAAAAGAAAGAAAAATGACAAAGAGGGGGCATGTTCCATCCTTGTTCGTCCATTTGTTACTAGTTCATTTGCACGGGGTAGAGCAGTTTGGTAGCCCACAAGGGTTATGATCTTTGGGAGGGATCACAGGTTCAAAACCTGTCACTGCACCATTCTTTTGGCCAAAAAACATTTTGGTAGAATTCTTTTTGTTATTGGTATCACTTGTTTTATTAGTAAATAATTTTAGGGGGGTAGGAACACGGTAACAATGGGCACTTCAGTTTGTTTCGGATGGGGGTCATTTTGTGTTCGGTTTGTTTCGTTTTGGAAAATTTTTGGGAAAGTTTCGAAGTGTAAACAGAGGAAAAAGAAGAAGGGGGAGAGGAGACAAAAGATATACTCTGCCCAACTCTTAAAACCCAAAAATAACCTGCCTACACCATAAGAAACCTAAATACATCCTACCAAAAACGTGAAAATTAAAAAATAAACTGCCTAAAATCTAGAAAATCCATTGATAACCAGCCCAAAACATAAATTTGCAAAAATGCGGTAAAAAATTTTTACATTCCGAAAATTCTGGAATATAACAACATTTCAAAGGAGGCCCATTTTGCCAAATTGACAAAATTTCGCAAAATTTGTTACTATGGGTAAGAAGAAAAAGGGTAAAACAATGAGGAAAAATGAATTCCACCATCAATTGAGATGTTTTGATGAGGCATGCCTTTCACAAGTCAATAACACATTGTGTCTCAAGCATATAAAAGATGCACACCTTCTCTATAAAATCCTTACGTGTAATATATGTGATGCATTTTTCAGGGCCCTAGATCACTTTCTCACTTTTAGCTTGTCAATACGCCCATATTTCAATATGTTGCCACCACATATTTGTTGTCTTCATTCTGATAGGATATCTGGTCCATCCACTATTATTAATATGAGCAAAGTTTGGTGACATAGAGAAAAAGAAAACTCCAATAAGATTAAAATAGAAAAAGAAACAGCATTTAAAAGGAAATAATAAGCTGTGGCCAAATTTTCTCTGGTCTCATATCAAAGAGGCATGTTATATAAAGCAAAATATCTACAGATGAGGTTACAAAAATACCCACCTCAGAGCAACTGATGCTGCAAAACCAATTTCCTCGTGGACAGCTTTCCAGTTTCTTCAATCCCATGATTCTCAAGCATTCCACATGATCTAAGGAACAAATCATACTTAGTTTTGCAGTAGATAACATATTTCCCCTTACTAAAGAAGAATGCTAGAGTCAAACCCACATTCATGCTTGCACTGATCACAATATAGAATACTTTTTGGTGTGAACTGCAATGCATTAGGATTATATTCGCTCCGACCGCACAAACTGCACTTACAAGAGGGGCAACTCCATTCTCCTTTTGGCACTTCCTACATGACCAGTATATAGCACACGACCAAACATTAGAAAAACATAATACACAAACGAATGCTAGAAGAACTGACACATCTTAAAGACCAATTAAGATCAAATATAAAATAATGAGTTTACAGATTGGTATGTCCTGTCCATGTTAGGGCCTATATGTCCATTAGTCTTTCTTAATTGCTATTTGTACTTAGGTCTGGCCCGTAAGGCCTTAGTTTAATTATTGCTAATTGCTTTGTTGGTGGCCAACTGGCCTGTTTAGTTGCTTCAATTACTGTTAATTACTTATGTTTCTTAATAAGCCTATTTAGGTTAATCTACGACAGGCCATCTGCCCCTCTGGTTAAGGTACTAAAGAAATAATTCCTGTCTTTAATCTCTCTCTCCTCTGCCATCTTTGCCTTCCCCCATTTCGACCCCCTCCCCTGCTGTCCAGAAGGACTAATTGCCCCCTTCATCCAACCCTTCTCTGCCCCCTAATTTCCTTCTACGACATTGGTACATGTCACAGATACAGCTTCCTATTTCACTAAATGCAGAAAAATGACTAGAAATATATGTTATATGATGTGTGAGCAACTATGTAACGAGCTTGTATAGTTTAATCCTGTTTCTCCTTCTTTTGAGCTTTGGGCTTTAATGATTTTTTAATTATCAAATAAAATTATGGAATGAGCTAAAGCAAACTTTAAATATGAAAGAACACAGAAGACCACTTTATGTTATGCATTACATTGTTAGTGAGTGATAGAGGAGATAAAAAGATATTAAACTGCAATAGAAGCTTCCATTTCTCTCCTCTAATCAACTATAGCACCCTGCACAAAAATTTAAGAACAAGCATGACTTTCTCTCAAATGCCTTCTCTTAATTGGCCTTGGACTTAGCCATCTGTCCCTCCAACATATACCTTCTCTCTCAAACTCGCCAGCAACAAGGAAAAAAAATTTTAATCATGAATATAACTTAGCATTATTTCAAGTTATCTGAACTCAGTTACCACCATCAGTTCAATCCAGTTGAGTTAAGCTCAAGACTGAACTTTTAAAGATAACACTCTCAAACAGAACCTCATCCTAAAGAACAGCTATCTAAATTGAATTCCTAGAAAGAAACTCTGGGATCAGCCTCCCTATGAACACTGCATTATTAGTCAGCTCAAAAACAAAAGAATATAAAAATTGTGAATATGTAACCAATTGCAAATTAGGAAGAGTTGTAAATTTCCATCATCATGTAGGAACTAAGTTTCTGCTTTTTATTATAAAAAATAAAAAGGTCCTGCTTTGAGTAGGACTCATTAAAATTTCATTCGCCTGGAACATAAATGAGGTAAATGAAGGGGCTTAAGAAAGCATACATTTAAAGCCACACAATTTAAAAGAAATGAAGACGGGAAGAAGTCACATAGCACCAATTCACAACCACAGTGACAAACAGTGCAAATACTGTCACAATTCAACATATTGTTTGTATTTGACAGCAGACTACACTGCAATCTTTTTCTTCCTAACTATCAACATGAAGCTATATAAGGCATTTGATAGCTGAAACTGATTAGAAAACACATATACTACAAGTGGGACAAAATAGCTCATATCTCTCCACAATAACCTCCAGACCCAAAATAATCCCTTCTTGAGCCAGCAATTGCAGCAATTTTTTGGTGCTCAAGCTTCGGGCAGTCCCCTATGCGGTGTCCAAGCCCACCACAGTACACGCAACCCTTCTCTCCACTGGCATTCGCAATGGCATCTGCATCTTCCAAGGGATCAGCAAGTGCTTCAGATCCAAAAGAGTGGTTTCACTCTGGTTCTTGTTTATGAAAGTAGTGGCAATCCCAGTCTTCCCACACCTTGCTGTACGACCAATCCTGTGAACGTAGTTTTCTATCTCAGCCGCTGGATATCTGGAAAATCTAACCCCTTTGATGTCACATCTGTTGCAACCAAAACATCCTTCTTCCCTGATTTGAAAGAAGCAATGGCATATTCTCGCTCTTCTTGATCCTTACCTCCATGTATAGCTACTGCTTCCACTCCTTTCAAAAGGAGATACTCATGTATATCATCAACATCAGCTTTGTTTTCACAGAATCTCAAGACTGGTGGTGGGGTCTTCTGTAGACATTCTAGACGATATACAATCTTAGCCTCCTGTTTCATATATTCAACTTCTTGAATAACATCGAGATTAGCTGCTCCTGCTCTCCCCACATTGACAGTCACTGGTTTGACCAGAGAATCCCGAGCAAAATTTTGAATTTTTTTAGGCATGGTGGCAGAAAAAAGGAGGGTCTGCCTTTGGTCTTTAAAGTGGTCGAAGACTTCTCTGATGTCTTCCTCAAATCCCAGATCAACCAATCTGTCTGCCTCATCCAATGTCAAATACCTGCAAGGTAAAAAACAGTCAGAATCAAGACAGCCATTTCCATTGGTCACTGAAGGTAGAAAAAACAAAATGAAAAGCCAATGGCAGTTTAGAATCCTGCCACCATACTCAGATAGCCGAGATAAGGCATAGGTAATAGAGATGATGAAACAGAACTTATAATAATGTACATCCCAAAAAATAGTTACTTGCACCGAAAGACTTTACTACGAACTAAGTAACAATAAACAATAAGCCCCATACCTGCAATTATCAAGATTCATTTTTTTCTTTGCAAGCATATCCTTCAACCTCCCAGGTGTTGCCACAACTATATGGACTCCCTTCTTTACCACCTCCAACTGGGACCTCATATCCACTCCCCCAATACAAAGTAAAGGCCTCAACTCTGGGTACCCATCCTCCTTCAAGGGAATAAAAAATTCTAGGGGTGTAAACGGCGTCCGTTTGTCTGGTGTCCGTCCACATCCGCGTCTGTCCGCACTAAAATGGACAACATTGATTTTTGTCCATCCCAATGTGTCTGCAGCCGTCCGTGTCCGCCAATTATATATTTTATTATTTTTATTTTTATTTTATACTAAATTACTAACCTATGTCACATAGTTAATCTTCACAACAAGATTGTAAAAAATACATATTATACTCTCACATGTCTTTTATAACATCATTATTTATTTATTTTTTAGATTAGACTATCTTACTATTATTATAACTTATTTTTTAATTAATTTTTTACTAACCACCCTTAATTTAAGAACAAAAGAGTATATGTTAAACTTTCACCTTCAATCCGTCCGTGTCCGTCCGTGTCTGTCCGTGTCCATATCCGTTATGGACAAATACGGACGGACAAGCACTTGGTCCATGCAAAAATGGACGGCTGCGGACATGCCTTGTCCGCGTCCGTCCGTTTACACCCCTAAAAAATTCCTCAACCACCTCATAAGTCTGTCTAGCTAGCTCCCTGGAAGGACACACCACTAAATCAAATGGCCCTTCCCCAGGGATGATTGGCATCATCATCTCCTCTTGTAATGCCACCATAATCAATGGCAAAACAAACATAAGTGTCTTCCCCGATCCCGTAAAAGCAATTCCAATCATGTCTCTGCCTGACAGTATCATTGGAAGTCCCTGTACTTGAATTGGTGTTGGCTGAGTTATCCCCTTCAACTCCAATTTCTTCAGAATTGGCTTTGGAAATCTCATGTCCTTAAAATTCTTAATCGGTGGAGGCACATCTTCACCATTGACAAGAATGTGGAACTGTTTGCAAATCATTTCAGCTACTTTCGGTCCAAGGCGACGGATGGAGAGGGGGGGCTTCCATCCAGTGGGGATGGGCTCAGCGTAGGTGATGCCTTTAGCAAGCTCACGCAGACATCAGAGTTTTGCAGTCAGAAAGATTTTCCATCATTTCCTTCTCTTGTTGGACAAGCTGTTCAGTAGGAGAGACCTCAGGGAGGTCACGCTTCAGCTGGGAGGCCTTCACTAGAAGACTCAGCTTGGCTTCAGGAGGTTTAGTGGAAGGATCATTGAGTTCCTCCAAATTGAGGGAAGCTGCAGCTGCTGCAGTCTTTCCCTTTCGCTGGAGAATTTTCTGCGCTTCCATGGCACGACTTTTTTTGACAGGGATATACTCCTCGTAATCATCATCGTCCATGGAGAACTCCATTGGATCGCTGCAGTAATTGAAAGAGCCAAGCCTAAATTATGAAAAGAATTAATTGGATAAAGTTGTTGAAATTGTTGGAAAATATATCAGGGAGTGCTTTGAGCCCACCAAAAGCCTCCAAACCCAATAGAAATTGCAGCAAAAATAATTATTTTTTAGTTGACCATTGCTAACATTAGCACATTAACAATTTGAAATTTTGTAAATTTTGGATTTTCAAGTCTGAGCCAAGAGCTGGGCCATATAGACCAAACCAGACAAGTCAGCTCCGCCACCCACCTACAATAAATGCATGAATTATAAAAATAAAACAACAATTTTCACTTGATGACAACAAAACAATAATTTTCGCTTGATGAAAACAAAACAATAATTTTATAGCAAATTTGGAGCAGGGATAGCAAGAGATAGCGAAAAGAGACCAAGCCCACAGTCATAGAACAATTGGGGACTTTTGTGACTAAACCTGCAATGGTGAGCCGTTTAAGGAAGCCATGGCAGGCACAGTGACAGTGGGGGCTCAAACCAAGATCAAGATGAGGAAACACAAGCAGTTAACATTGGAATCTCTAGCAGATGCATAAACGCAGAAGAAAATTCTAAAATCAATACATCAAAAGATAGAACCTCGAGAAAAAACCTTACCACACCTAAACTGCTGCTATAACCCAGAATGTCATATGGTAAAACGTGTTTCAGTTACCAAATCGACAAAAGGGTAAAGAAAAGCCATCACCACCTACACAATGCAGAGAGAAGATGAGAAAGGAAGGAATAATAAGCCACCAGCCGGAGAAAATAGAAAGCTGGCAGCAACTGCCACAGGGTTTTAAGTGGTGAGAAACGCAAAGAGGAAGGGAACAGAAAGGCCTGACCTTGGCCCAACATAGCAAAGAGATGGTGGTGGCAATGGAGGCGGTGTGGTAGCCAGTGGAGAGGGCCGAGGATGGGGGACAATGTCAATCTGGTCAGTATGTGGCCCTAGGGCATTAGAATTTGCAGGAAGGGGGAAAGCAAATTTTAGGGGCTGTTTGGCTTACCCTCAAAGAATATCAATATATACTAATTCCAGCATACAATAGAAAATCTACCTACAAAGAAGTGGGAGCACATACACATTTCACAGGATAAAGGACATGGTCATGCATGAAAGTCAGCACATTATAATGGCCAACAAACTTCAGCTCCTCTATCAACTCAAACAAATCCCACAATCAGCACTCCTTGAATCCCTTTATCATTGATGATAAATTTCAAGTTTCATATAAAACTAACATTAAAAATGACGCAACTAGTGCACCGTAAATGGCACCCTTGAATCTAACAAACCCTTAATTCCAATATAGTGATAGTTTAAAGTTAAGTCAGCATTCAAATCAAATTCTATTTAAATCAGCACTTATCAACACACTTACAAATCCCATTTTACCATTATTTATGCGTTTTAACATTCCACTAATAAATGCATAAATGATCAGTGCATAATACAAAACATGAGCAATTAACATTGACCTACGAATGGCACTTAAATTTAACTTGTAACCAATCACTTCTACCATTAAGCATTTTGACAAACATCAACTATGCACATAATAAAAGATGAAATTTCTCCATAAAAAATATCTAAGTGATAGGAGGAAAAGATGACGGCCTAAAAACGGATGGAGGTTCTCAGACAAGGAGGTGTCGTCGTATCCGGTGGCAAGTTCAGACATGGAGGTGCGGCTTTTCCAGCGGCAAGGTTGGGGAGTGGAAAGGCGGAGAAAAGGAGTGGTAAGGTGGAGGAGAGGCTGGGACGGCGAAGGCCCTTCTCCAAACTCCACTCCACGCAGGTAGCAGATGAATTGGGGGAACCGGGAAGTTGGGGTCGGGACTTGGATTCCATAAAGGGTTATTTTCTTTCTGAACCTGGGTGAACCCGAATCTGCGACAGGCCACCAGTTCACCCGGGCAGTTCATTCAAAACCGAACGGATTTTAAATCCTGGTAAAACCTGACAGCTCAAATCTGCCTTTAAAAAGATCCCTTTGACCCGAGTCTATATACAATAAAAAAACTTCTGGGCTATGGAAACCATGTTACCATATTGTGGTATATAGGGCTGGCAAACGGGACTTGAGCCCGTTTGACCAGCCCGGCCTGAGCTCATTTAAATATTTATAGACGGGCTGTAGTAAAGTGAATCGGGCTCGGGCTCCGCTAGAGGAGCCCGATAAGTCCCGTTATGTTTTTCAGTCTTTGGCATCCTAATCCACTCCTTCGCCCAAGTTCTTCACCGTCGCCCGAGTGCTCCCGAATGCTCTTCGATCACCAGCTTGTATATATTAAAAACAGTTATGTATATATTGCTCACCCCTGCTCACTTATTTCTTCACCCAGAGGATTTTCTATTTGTTTTATAATTGACACCATATAAGAAACAATAACAGAATTCAGGACAAAATAGAGAATTTGCATATGGAACATAAACCAACATAGATGGCTATGCATATAATTTGACAAATTTTAGGTATCTGCACAAAATGGTGGGAACAATATCAATATAGTAATTAAAAACAGTTATGTAATTTTGAATCAGGAGATGAGAGATTTTTTGGTTTTGCTTCTACACAATGGAGGATAAAAACTGATGAGAATAATTGGCAAAAAAAATCATCTTCTATTTCCTCCTCTTCAACACTTCTTTCTATGCTTGTCTTCAATTTTATCCTGAACTACTTCAAGTATTCCATCTTCCATATGCTTTCCATTCCATAATTAAATAATTATATGAAAATACATTTTAAAGTCCACAAGAGACCCACTAGTTGATTACAAAAAGTGTCTGGCAATCTTTGCTTCTTAGTTATTGTAGGACGTCCAAGATATTACAAGGTATGTGACTCCTATGTGTTTGCAAAAAAACTGCCATTCATAAAACAAAATGAAACTAACTAAAACAGAAACAAGTCAAAGACAAGGAGCACACAGGAACATCAAATGACTGGTGACTGTCTCAATGGTGTATACATATTCCAAAAGAAACACAACTATTCCTAACTCCTTATATTTGTAAAGAAACAACTGTTATAATATTTGTAAAGAAACAACTGTTCAAGTTTAAACTATCTGGAAAAGTAAAAGGAACGATGCACTAAAGATGGGCTGTTAGCTACCTGCCATGAGGTAATGAGAAACTGATCCTACCTAAAATTTAAGGACGCAAGCAAAAGTAGAGTACAATTTCACGAAAATGAGAACTGTTCCCGACTTTCAACTTCCAGATAATAAAATAATAGCACATAAGTAAAAAGAAGTTACTTTTTTGTCACAACAGTATCTACTTAGTTCCCACAAACGTTTTACTTTTAGGAAAAGGTAAGCAAAGAGTCAACACAAATTGAATTTGTCATCACACTCACTGGTCTAACTGGAATCAAATAGAACAACACAAAGGGCAGGATTCAAAGGAAGGAAATAAACACACTCATTCAAAAGCAAACGGCCATCAAACGAACAAAAGAAAAAAAAGGAATACAGGAACAAGCGGGTGACTCCCAAACAACGAAAGTACTTCATAAAACCAAAAGAACAGAAAATTAGGAACTTAATCCTTGAATCATCACTCCAAATGCTCAATCAATTCAAGCAAGCAAAAATTTAACTCGTACGTTTTAGCATCACTTTGTAGAAAAGCTTACACTGCATCCATGAACAACAAGCAATAGAAAAGCCCCCAAAAATATTTCTCCACCTCGTGAAAACTTCTAATCAACTACGAACCTGATACAGAAATCTAGAAGTGTTTGCCTTGTCTGTAAATTTGTCAAAGAGACGAAAAAATCGACAGTAATATCATTGAAATATATACTTTTATATGTGAAGTCGCATCTCAAGACTAGGGAGTTCATTATCACAGAAATTTTACGTTCATGACTTCTTCAATCAGGATCAACAACAGCAGTAAAAAGCACCAATTTAACTCACATGAACAACAAAATGTACCTCTCGATTCTCCCCGCTCGCATCGGTCAGACTAGGCGAAAAGGGGTTGGATGCCGGAAAGTTGAGCGTGCCGGCATGCGGAGCGGAAGGCGTCAGGCGAG
Source organism: Saururus chinensis (assembly GCA_035235625.1). NCBI lineage: Eukaryota > Viridiplantae > Streptophyta > Magnoliopsida > Piperales > Saururaceae > Saururus > Saururus chinensis. The sequence goes on along the minus strand of CP141142.1, from coordinate 42,363,201 downwards.
ATTCGGGGCTCGCCGGTGGTTAAATCGGCTACGTGAGGCGCCGGGAGGAGCGAAGTAGTAGCCAGAGATCACCGTAGCGAGGGAGGGCAAGAGCGTCCGAGGGACAGAGAAGGCTAGAGTGGGACGGGCGGAGGACACGTTTTGAGCTTTGACAGCAACCGTGCAGGGAGTTGAAGCGAAGGACGACCACCGTCACCCGGTCACCAGCCGCTGGGTGTCGGAAGAGAGGCCGGAGAAGCCGTCCGCATCCGCTAGTCCCTCACAAGCCGGTGATCGAAGAGCATTCGGGAGCACTCGGGCGAAGAACTCGGCGAAGAGCATTAGGGAGCACTCGGGCGAGGCGAAGAGTTCGGCGAAGGAGTCGATTAAGATGCCGAAACTGAAAAACATAACGGGACTTATCGGAGCCCGAGCCCGACCAGCCCTACGATATCTTACTTCATCGGCCAACTTTTTTAGACCCTATTAATCAAAGTTTTCTTAAACATTACTTCAAATCAAAACTCTTTGGAATAACGGAGAGTTGAGCCTATGTTAAGGGAAGAGGTTTTTTCCGTTTTGCACTGTCATGGCCCCAGTGTAAGGTGTGCATAAAACTTATTTATCTATGAGATTGACTGGGTAAATGTTACCACACGTTAGTATTAATATCATGATGTAGATACTAGTGAATGTTAACGTCAATATCATGGTACAAGTATTAAGTATATATCATTAATACTAATGTATATTGATATAGAACTCTATATTTTAAATATTAATGACTCTCTATGCGTAGCTTATGCTGGATTAATTATAAGTGTTAACATAAAAAAAAATTAAAATTCTAAAAGCTAAAATTTTGGAGCTTAAAATTGAATCAAATTTTTAAAAAATACAAAGTTTTCAAAGTGGACAAAGTCCAAAGAAGTAAAAAAATTAAAATATAATCCTATACATGTAGGAATAGGTTACGACTTCTAACCAAAAAAAAAAAGCTTTATATGAGGACCTCGTGAGGCCCCCTTACACTCAAAGATACTTACAACAACTAAATTGGCTAAGATAGGCTTTATAAGTCTCACGTAGCCACATCAAAATAATTACCAAATCAAGAAAAATAAAAAAGTTAAAATTACAAAATACTATGTGAGACCCTATAAATATCACATCAAAATTGACATTAAACCCAAATAACCAAATACACAAAAAGTTAAATTTCAAATAACTTAAATTTTGAAAAAGAAAAAAAGTAAAGCAATTATGTAAAAAACTTTTATGGGCCCCACATAGAGAGTAAGAAGACTAAGTTAGAGCCCCGAGGCTCATGATCCTCTACTTTAAACAAAATAAAAAGAATGAAATATAAAATTAAAAAAAATGTGTAAAGAGAATGATGGAGTGGGGGGAAACTCAGTCAAAGGTATAATGTCGGGACTTCTCCTATTACTTTCAAAACTACCTTTACCGCATTCCCTCTACCTACTAATTCACTCTCCATTAACCAATCTGATTCCTACCAACCATCCCCCTAACTCATTCTCCACCTCTCACATACTACCCCTTCAACTCATCTCACTAACTCACTCTCAACTTCTTACGAACTACCTCTCCAACTCACCACCCACTACTTTGTTTAATCGTACAACCCCAGTGTTATAAATACCCCTTTTATTTTTATAAGGAGAGGTTTTTGGCTTTCAAGTCTAAATAACCTTCAAAAATAAATTCTAAAGTCCATCACCCACCAAAATACGTCCAAAAATTCTAAATGCCTTAACCTTTTGAAAGTTGAAAAAGTTCGAGATTTTGAAAAATAAACGAAGTTCATGAAGGAAGAAAAAGTTGTACACGGGAGCTCTCATCTTTCATAAGAAGTTTCTTTGGTTCTTTTTTCTAACTTAAAAGTTGTAGTCACTTCTCCTAGTAATTTTATTTTTATTTTAATAAATTCTAAGTTATTTTATTTATTTTGTCATCTAATCGAATAGTTTTAAAAATTAATTAATCATCACTACTCTACTCCAAATTGTAAAAAGTAGTCTTGATTAATCAAAAGAAAGTCGTCCCACATAAAAAAAAAATCTTATCTATCTCTTGCGAAGAAGGATCATCTGATCCCTTTTCTTAACTTGTGTATAGGGAACTACCAAAATCCACCAATAGTAAGAAGTAAGCATAAAAATTCGCATTTGGTACAATATAATCTAATGTATCCGGAATTAAAATTTTTTGATTGGCTTCAATGTTCATAGTTATCACAAAATGTATCATAGGATGCCTAGGGGAAGTTGCTTTTGGAAAATGTTTTATACTTCCTTATACTTTTTTTTGGGGGCCCATAGGCGGATAAAAGAAGAGAGAGAGCTGATTGCATAGAAAAGGAAAACCAATGCGAAGAATAAAAGAATTATTATAGCAAGGCTACTCTAGTGATTAATTTTGGGGAATTTAAAGGAGCCATCATATCAAAATGTTCAGGGAAAATTCTCATTTCTTTTCTATATTTTTACTTTCCTTAATTATTTATTTTTATTATGGATTTAGTTTATTAAAGTTCAAAGGCTAGTAATTGTACGATAATCAGCTAAGCTCATAGTTAGGGCTAGGGTGAATTTTTTAATGAATTTTCTAGGGTTTATTTTATTTCTATTATGTGCTTTAAGATTTAAATTGATTGCCTATTTTATGTCAAGAGTTATTTATCTGTATAATTACTTGATTTGTCATTAACATTACGTACTTCAAATGCTTGTGATTTCTTGTGATTAATTTTTGAGTACTTAAAAGAGTTATGTACAATCAATTATCATTGCTATATTCATTAGTGGTTGTATTTGTTTTCAATTGACTTATATTTAAATCAAGCTGACACTAGGTATTTGTTAGAAGTAGATCCTTGCCGCCCTAATGTTTGATCTCGCATTGCTTATTTCCCATAGTTTATTTTCTTGCAAACTTATTTTTCAAATTTTTATTTAGTTTCTCTTTGCTTATAAGAAAACAATCTCTTTGGAGGGGATGCATTTGCTCTCTTTGGCGGCCTGGCTCCCTTAGCAACCACACTGGCAATTTAGCCTTCAATGCCGCAATGCTTGCCTTGGCTCTTTTACCTTTCTTTGCCATGTTAGTCTTGCCACTTCAATATCTCATTTGTCGTTGTATTTTAAGGAAAAGACCGGCCTGATATCAAAGAAACCCGCTAACAATGAAACTATTCGAAGTGTGTACTAAATTCACTCAGAAGCCACTATAGTATAGTTTATGTGGATGAAATAATAGACTGCATTGTTGCACGATCCAAATGGAAATACTGTCAATGACTTGACAATAAGAAATAAAATTCATGGTTAGATAAGTGAGAATCATTAATTTTTGAACTTCAGCAAAAAGAAGAAAAAGGTAACCAATCCTGGAATTTCTAAGTTCTTGAAATACGGGAGTAGAACTATAGATACACTGGCATGTGTGTTTACCACACCAAACAAGCAAGCAGAACGCTTGAACCAACAGGGGATTAGATAGACACGTTGATCATCCTTAACATTTTAAATCTGAAAAGTGACAACTAATTAAAAAGCTGACGGCAATTCTATACAAGGCAAAAGCTTGATATACAAAAACTTCTATATCTCCCCAATTTCAATTAGAATGCGTATATTTCCCTCCCAAAAATGCTTAGAGGCCCCACCACAAAAAATAAGAGGCATTTTTTTCACAACTCGATACCCCCACACACCCCTACAATTTTACTCATGCCACCCCAAAATTTCTGAAAGTTTTTTGGTGGGTAGTACCCTCCGCCAAATAAAATTGATTTAGATGGAGGCTTTAAGTCCTTGTCAAATTCTGTATATTGTGACGGTAACCACCTCTCGCCAAGAGTTTTCTAAAAGTTTTTGAGTTTCATGGCAGGAGTACCCTTGATAAATAAAATTGTATTATACGGAGAACAAAAGTCTCGTCAATGCCTGCATATTGTAGCGGTGACCTCTCCACACAAGAAACTATCTAGAAGTTTAAAAAATTTCTAAAGGTTTCTTGGCAGGAGATAGCATCCGTCAAATACACAATTTGGCTGTGACTACCCCCCCCCCCCCTCCCCGCAAGAAATTATTCATAAGTTTTCCAAATAAGCAGCAAGACAAATGAGAGAAGAAAAAAGATCATAAAAAATGAGCCACAAATGAAGGAGAAGAAGGAATATATTTAAAGAAAAAGAGGCACAAATAACAGGAAAGATGGAAGAGCATACGGGGAAGATGGAAGAGCTCATACTGGAGGGAAAAAATTGGAAACGGGTCATTGAAAGAGCAAAAATAAAAATAAAATAAAGAACACGGCTATTTCCCCCCCAAAATTCACTCAGCCCCCCCCCCCCCAAAAAAAAAAAAACAAACAAACTTTACACACACTAAATAAAATATAAATTTTACTTCCCTACACCCTACCCTCACATAATATTTATTTTTACTCGACGCCCCCAACCCCCCCACTCGGACCATCCCCCCACCTCCAATTGTTCTATTTCCCCCTCCCGTCTTTTCTTCTCCATTTCTGTCCCCTCTCATCCGGTGAAGTCCCCTTTCCCTGCTCTCCCATCTTTTTTCCTCCCCTCCCCTCCTCTCCCCTCCTGTATTGCACCTTTGATAGGTTAACGACTTTGAGATAATCAAAAGTGTTGTTGTTTGTGAAAAATAATACAACTTTTTAATTGAATCATAAACCATCAATAATTTTCTTCTTTTGATGTTTTTTTGTGGTGGTTTTTTTGGTCTATATGAAGGGAAGAAGGGTGGGGTATGAAGGGTAATGAGCTTCACAAGTTTGCATGATGCAATTCACAAATTTTTTTATGGTTTGAACCTTCTGGTCGAGTTTTGGCGGGGATCAATCACTACCAAAGTAGCAAGAAGTTGATAGGGACATACGGTGTATGAATTCATTTTATGTGGCGGGCGGGGCACCCCCCCCGCCAGATAATTTTCAGAAGATTTTCGAGGGTGTTGAAACCTTCTGGAAGAGTTCTGACGAGGATTAATCACTGCTAAAGTAGTAAGAAGTTGACGGGGACATACAGTCCCTGTATGAATTCATTTGATATGGCGGGGGGTACCCCCTGCTAGACAACTTTCAAAAGATTTTTGCATCAATTGAAACATTCTTGATGAGTTCTGACAGGGATCCATCACTGCCAAAATAGGAAGAATTTGACAGGAATATACGGTCCCCGTATACATACATTGAATGTGGCAGGGGGTACCCCCCCACCAGACAACTTCCAAAAAATTTACGAAGGTGGGTACCCCCGTCACATAAAATAGAACAACGTTTTGACACCTTCGTACATGTAAAAGTTCAGTTAGCCATGACGCACTGTGAACCCAAATTATAATTATTAAAGGCCCAAAACATCAATAAAAATAACTTGCTAAACATCCAAATGAAGGGTTTTTTTTTTACTTAGATGGGAAGCAACAATTTTTAAGTGCATGGAGCTTTAATCAGGGATGTGGGAGAGAGGAGAAACTCCGATAATCAACCTTCTTTTCATGCATATAGAAAAATAATTAAGAGGGACGACTATTATAGACAGAGAAGAAAATGAGAGGGATGCTCACAACCTTCTTGCCACAAGTGAGAACTTTAGGCCCGTTGAACTCAGTAAATAGGATATGAAAAAGTTTTTTCATAAGGTGCCTTATAAGATTAGTATAGGGGGTGTTAAGTAATAAAAAAATTACTCACATATTCATTATTTGAGGGGACCTAAGTAAATTTTAGGGGGGAAATAACCGCATTCTAAAATAAATAGTGGAGGATGAGGGGTATTTAGTAATTTGTTTAATTTTTTTTTGGTTTGTAAAGTATGGGGGCTTGAGTAAAAAAAGGAGAGAAATAGCCGCATTCTTTCAATTAACTTCTAATTACCGATAAAATCTTAAAAAACATAACAGGGGGGCAGTGGCAGTTCATATAGCTACACATCAACAGCAAACTGTCTTGGCAGAAGCGATACATAATTTATGTACCTCTCTGTAAACGAAACAACAAACCGGTGACAGGCTACTGCTGAAGATGAAAACAAAAGCACCAGGGAAGTCCAGCAGAATCTCAACATCAATACTGGTTCCCTCTTTAAGGCCTTTAATACCCTCGAAAGTATTACTTTAATCCTGCGATCCCTCATGGCCACCCCAAGAAGAGATGCAGGCGAGTCATTAGATGAGGCCACCATGGTTCTGTTTTGCCAATTTGTTGGGAACCTCATGCCAGGAGTGTAAAGCGGGTTAACTGAATCATTCTTGCCAATCGCTTGAACCATCCACTGGTAAAGTAAGTCAGCAAGAGCTCTACATATATATTGGCGGTAGGTGGTAGCTTCTTTTGAGATAATACTTCGCATTAATGAAGCTGCATCCTGTAAATCATGATAGAATGTGAATGGGAAATGAAGCTGAAGGAATGAGTTACACATTTTAAAGGAAAAGTCCAGTTGCCCATGGTTCCATCGTTGTGGTCCACATAAAGCCTATTTTGTCTAGAAACCCAAATGAAATGTGGGACTTCCAGATTATATGTTCATGTAAGAATATGACAAAAAGTGTTACCCACACCATTCAATGTGCAAGGCCTGAGGCCAAGCAGCTCATTCCTTGTAAAATATCAATTTGATAGATCGATTGAATAGGTGGTGGTCAGAGACTTACTGCAGTCATTAGTAGCCTTCTCATTACAGCACCATTTTCTGATATTAAAAGCCTCAACATCGTGTGTGCACGACTAATTTCAGAGGCACCAATCTCTCCAGATGCACTACTTTCCAGAGAACTTGATTGGTCTACTTTGTCAACAGAGATAAGTCCTTGAATGCTTTTGCTGCATAGGTTGGAAAATAAGAATAAGCATTGCCTGCTTCAAGTTTGAAATACTAAGCAACTGGATATACTTATAAAAAATTTCCAACTACAAGAGAATGAAAACTTAAAGCTAACATTCGAGCACTATTAGATATCAAATACATTCAAAAACCCTTTCCCCCCCCAACACACAACCACACTGCAGGCAGTAAGCAATTTCGTCCATTATACTCCTTCCATCCCATATTAAGTGTCCTATTTGTTTTTGTTTTTTTGTAAAATGAACTAATTTAGTTCATTTTGAAAAACCACATAGGACACTTAATATGGGACAGAGGGAGTACATATTTATCTTATTGTGGTAAGGTTCGAATTATATGGAGGCAATTTTGTTGATCAGTTGTGAAACCTTTCTTTCATTATTTTAATGCAACTATACTCGTATTTCCTCCTCTGAAACCTTAAATCAGTTTACAAATATGTTGGAATGCAATACAAGAACAGATTACTTGCTACTAACTGAACCAATGCTTTACAATGCAGTTCGCCCAGCCAGGTGACTTGATTAAACCCGGACCCAGCCCTCCTGCTGAGTCGAACTAACTGGGCCAATAGGTTTTCTGAAATCCAGCTGGGTCATCCAGCCTAGATGGGTGGACCAGTGACCCAACCTTACACAGGCTAAGCCAGGCCAGATGGAAATATAAAGTGGGCCTCAGGCTCCCACTATGGATAAATCTTCCGCTTCATATTCGGCAAACCCAATCTGATACCACAGTTCCATGTCCCCGCTACTACACTCATCATGCCCCCTGCTGCCTGGCCTTTCCGCTTGCCATGGTCAGGAATCAACACATCAAGTCACTCCCATGCAAAGTTCTGCTCCTCCAAATGCAGTCTCACTGCTAAGAGACCATGATGCCTTCATGCCACCTCCTTGCCTGTGCTATGTCAGTTGCCATACTGGATAAGATAGATGCCACCAACAACCACAACTCCCAATCTTCCTTAGCCTCACACCCAGGTCTATTGTTGATTAGGGGTTTTAGAGAAGTTATTTCTCCTGAAGTGTCGAATTTTGGAATAAAAATATTTTTATAGCAAGAAGAAATTTGAAAAACTAAGTGCAATTGCTTGAAGGTGATGTGGTTATTACCTTTCCCTTTTTTTTCATAATTTTCCTTCCAATTTTCCTCTTCTTCTTATTCATCTCTTTCAAATTAGTGTTTTTATTTTTTATTTTTCATACATATTTGGTCTACACTACAGACTGTTGAGATTTGTAAAATGTATATAGCATATTAAAAATATTATGGAAATATTCAATATCATCAAGATGAGATCATATTGGGTGACCTGGTTTAGACCAACCAGCCAAAAAAAATGAGTTGGTGGCCAGCCCAGCTTTTAAAACATTGACCTGAACAATATATGGTACTTCTACCACCATAGAAGGGGTGCCTGCATTTTGCTCGTTGGATCCTCCCTGTTGAGGGAGAGGTCCCAGGGTCGGATTCCAATGGAATAATGTGTGAAGGGGGTGTGAGTTATACCAACCAAACAATTAGATACTCTAATGTTATTGCCTTTCTATAGAAATGAAGGAAGATAAGAGATGTCAAAAGCAAATTTAAAATCTTTTTACCTATTTGTGCCCACTTTTAAAAAGAGAGCAAGCCTATGCCATTGGAATTCCTTTTTCTTGTCAAGTACAACCTGAAAAAATGGTGAAATAATAAATATATAATAGTAAGTGAATTATGAACCAGCTTTTTCAACATCATCTTATCCCATTTGTAAGGGGTCAGCACCACACATTCTGATACGTCATTTTTCCCTATCATAGACCATATCTACTTCCAGGTCATAAAGAACGGTAAGGTGTCAAGAAACATTTCCGACCATAAAAATCTAGCCATTTCTAAAATACATGGATTCTGCACTCTTGATGAACCAGCATTTTGGTGCATATAAATAAAAGCTCTACTTTTGGTTATGGAGTTGTGGCTCTTCAAGCTAGGAATAACAGACCATCTCACACTTAATATGTCTGTTTCAGCAAGAGGTAAAGGGGAAAGTCACTAGGTTTCTCCTATCCTCAACTGTAAATATAAAACCAAATAAGTACAAAATCAAAAGATTGATAATTGCACGGGATATGAAGAACAGATAATTACTGAATGCAAGATTCTCCTTGTGGCAGCAGAATTATCAGTTAGAAGTTTCCGAACAACGTACGGGTAAGCAGCTTGGAATGTTTTGAAATCGGGATCTACTGCTACTGCCAGACCTGATAATTTCGAAGAATAAATAAGCATACAATAACGGCAAATAAAGAGCGCGCACACAAAATATTAAGGCACTCTCCCTCCCCAATAGATAATAAAGGCATACAGTAGGTACATTAAATCCTTACACAAAAGCCCATTCATAACTTATATCGTGGTCCTTTTAGCATGAACTTGCAAAGGAACCTCCTCTTTCCCCAAGTGTGCACTTAGTAAACACAAAAAATTACCAATTTATGCAATTGGAACTCTAATGCATCAAATTCAACGCAACCCATTTAGCCTTTGTGTATATAGCAAAGTGTTCATTTGTTGCCAGTCTTGTATAAATCTCATTCCTGAGTATAAGCCGGCACCTAATAGCTGGGGAAATGTTTACCATGATCTTGAGACTTCAATAATTTTGTCAAAATAGAACATTATCTCAGGATGTGTGTCCAAAACTTGCCACGCCATCACATGAATATTACATATGAACTTTTAGAAACACAAAACTGAATGGCAGAATCTGTGAAGAACTGAACGAGATGTACAATGATCATGAAAATTAAGTTCAAGAAAAATTACAGCACATCAACGACATGTAACGGACCTATTTTCTATTACCTTCAAAGGAAGCCAGAGCACGTAACAACAGAGCGTAATATGAAGGCATTTGAAAATGATATTTGAAAGTTACAGACCAGATTTTACCAAGAACCTGCAATGCAATGCTTACTAGTCAGTTACAATTTAGATAAGTGATAAGCAGCCATATAAGTGCAAGACCAACAACATATACATGATAATAAGTAATATGCTTACAGAAGATGCATAAAAAACGTGATATGCACGATATGTGTTAGACGAGTATATTTGCTCATATCTTTGTATTTTTTGTTGTCATTAGTAGCATAGTTCTATGTATAAGGGGTAGATTAGTCTTTGATTGTTATTCTTATTATATGGTTGGTCAGCCCTTCACTTAAGTGAGGGCAGTAATGTCTTTTCTTTAATTGGCTACCCTAAGCCTGCTTAGAGGCTGGTCAAGTCTTGTAATAGTCTTCTTCTTAATAAATTCAAATCAAGGGAGCTCTTTCTTCTCTCCAAAAACCCTAGTCTTCAATCATTCTATTAATATGTTTGAAATATAACTTCTTAACAATAAATAGAAATACTCTTTTTCCATTTCTAAAGTAACATACCCTGCACTGATAATGCTATTCATTGAAAGGTTTTGCACAAGTACGGGGTAGACAAGATGATTACAGAAGAAAATGAACAAGCACAGAGTTGAAGTTGTTTAAAACAAGAGGTGGAATCTATAGAAATTTATCGTATTTAGTACACTATTCTAAACAACTTATTGGTCCATTCCATCAGCCAACATATTTCAAGCCTCATAACATATGATCAGCACTCATTTTGAACAGACAAGCATCACGGAGTTTCATTAAGTTCTTTTCGGTAAAATATTATCTTAATAATTATTCTGATTTTGATTTTTCCAACTTAATTAGATCAGAAAGTCTTAAGGACTTATCCTTGATCAAAATTAAAAATTACATCTGTTTCAAATGAAAAAAGTTAATATGCAGCACAACACGTATTTTGAATAATTTAAGGGGGCAGGTGGGTTTTTAAAATCTGCCTGCCCCGTGTTTTATGTGGGCTAGCTCAGGCACATATAATGACACTTGTTCTAAATTTACTTAATTGAAAAATTACACGAGGATCTCCAGTTATTTTCTTTATTTGGGCTGGCGCCGCAGACTTTCATCATTGAAAACTTTTCTATGACTTATTTTCCAGTGATGAGTCAAACCTGACCTAGGGTTCAGTAGAAATAATGTAAATGTTTGTCGGGTAATCTTTTCCATTATTGTTACTGCAGGATGTCTCAAGATGCGCTGGAGGGAGGTCAAAAGCATGGCTTCCCCTAACTAGATTCCCTAACAAATTTGTACTCTACTTCATTGATGAACAACAATTTATTTAGTCAAACTTGAAGTAGAAATAAGCACATGCAAATGTCTGCACTCTTCCAAACATCCAAGTGCGATTAAACATACAAAAAACGTTTGCATGGGAGCATGGAAACGTGGGGCACTGATTCAAATCTGGGAAGTTCCGAGCTTTAATAAGATGATAGGACCCAGTTTTCTAAATACTTAAGCTTTTAGAGAAAGGACCAACATGGTTATCAACCAATCAAAACCAAATAAACAGGCTGATCCTTTGTACCTTTCCAAGCTAAAGCATAACTTGGTTTGTTCAAGCTCATTTACGTCTTCAGTAACATCCTCATTAATAGTTAGCCATATACCCTTTAACAACAACATAAGGGGTTTACAATGGGGCATATGCCGTAGTGAATTATAGCTAGTCCTGATAAATCCCTGATTCATGATAACATCGAGTTAGACAAAAATGATAAAACTGACCCGGCTAAATTTGACATTAGGAACACCATCTTCAAAGGCCACCTCGCCCAAGGTATCTTCCAATTCCTGTATTATCACGAAGAACTATTAGAACAAAGAACAACAGTATGGAAGATTGATCAATATAATTTTAATTTGCAGATTAAAAAGAATACAGATGAAAGATACACTACCATGGTGACCCGGTGCAGATTCGTTCCTGGTCTCACCATATCCATCTCCATGAAATCATAAACAAGAGAGGCCCAGTCTCCAGTGACTATGTGCAAAATGGACGCAAGCATTGCATACTGGTGTTTTTTTTCCATTCGGCAAAGCAAACCAAAGTCGAGAAACCTATCATGGTTCAAAGTGTTAGAGGCCAAGTTGCCTCAAAAGCTCGAACTGTTAAGAAACAGCTCAACAGTATCAGGCCCAGGCAGACAGATGCTAACAAACAAAGATTATCCATTACAAAGCAAGTAGGAATTTATTACAATGTCGGTTGAAGTTAATTGCAGCATTGTTACTGTTAGTAATTTTCTTCCATAACACAATGCACTAATATGTCATCAAAATCTTTCATATATTCACATAAAAGCCACTATCAAGAAATGGAAGTCAATAATAATACTCAATGTATCTGCGAATGAATTTGACAGAATAGAAGTTGTATTCTGTCTTGCATTATCAGATTATACTGTGAGGTCCGTGACAATTTATGTACCCTTGAGTGGAGATAAAAATAACAGTTGCACCAAAAAATGAATAACATAGTACCCAATTTGACCGCTTGGTGTGTAACGCAAATTCCCAGCATGAGGATCAGCATGCAATAGTCCAGTTTCAAGTAGCTGGACAAGAGTCGCTTCCACACCCTTGTTAACCTACAATTTATGCTATGACATGTCATTAATTTCATTTACAAACCGGTCAGTATCTACTTAGACCATAACAAAGAAAAACTCCAGAAATATCAAAGCATCACAAGGAAAACACAGAAGCTCATTTTCTTCAGCTGCATACCATATCAAGAAGATGTTTGTTAACCTCAAGTTGTTGCCTTTCCAAAGATTCAACACCATCTGGTTCCAGATATTGGGATCGAAGTAAATCATTTGGATTTTCACCAACCACCCACTCCATTGTCAGGACTCTCTTTCTGCTTAAATGTCCAAACACTTTGGGAACATATATAAAGGGATAGCAGGCATGAGCTGTCTGCACACAAGATTAATTACAACAATCATTTCAGAACAAAAGACTACTTCACTTCAGAGACAACTTCTGAGAAATATTCAAATAAAACTTTAGTAACCAGTTAAGCAAAAAATACCAAAAATTCAGAGGCATTAGAAGCCTCTATGATGTAGTCTAATTCTCCAACAAAACCTTTCCCAAGTTCATCTGCATAGCGTGAAAGATCACTTTTTCTTTTGGCTACTTTCCGCAAGATACCTAACTGCAGATCAATGCCAAAAAGAAGATTACAACACATTGATGAATTTTGACGTCCAAATAAATTTAGAAGGCATTTGACTCAAAAAATTAGACCACAAACTACTTTTCCTAAAGCAACAGTATCTCGCTCTGAGGATTCCCATAAAATCAACCCCCTTTCGTTTTTGATAGGTATGACTCATGCATCCTCACACTCAATATGCCTATGGGGTTCAAACTGAGACCTCCTCCACAACTGGGAGAGATCCAACCAGCACACCAAAGGCTGGATTCATAACATCAATTTTCATACTGCTTGTTCTGAAGTTACAACAACCACCCTCAATTCAAACTATTTTTCATTCAGGAAGATAGAAATGAAAAACAACACATATCACATGGAAAGCATTCACGTCATTTACATTTACAATCAAATAGAAAAAAATAGCAGTAAAAAAATGCTCCTCCGTCATCATACACATAATAATAAGAGCAGATTAGCAGAGTAGAATTCATGTTTTTGACCGAAACTGGTAGGGAAAATGTGATGATAATCACCATACAACTGATCATCTTCATACACCATATATCAGCTAGCTTAAGTTGGTAAATATTCTACCTCATTACTCTATTTGGATATGCTTGAAGCAACAGGCAAGATCACATCTGAGTCGGATAAGGTTTAAAACGGTATGCTCTTTCTGACACAACACTAACAAAAGATAAAACATGGAGGAGCAAGAACAGTGATCATCTTCTCATACAAAATTAGCATTAAAGAACCAGTTTGGTTTACACAAAAAGCAAAATGTCCAACATAAAAAATCCACTAACCAAATGGGAAAACATTTACCAAATGAGATGCCCACGAGTACTAAACTTAATTAACAAAGAAAAGGGAAAGTGCCTATTCTGCTGAATGGAAACTCTGCTCTAAGCTATCCTTGATGATGGAAAGAAGGAAAGCAAGAAGTGAAAAGTTATGTATGAGAAGGTACATGAGTTCAAAGCAATATATCCAGACCCTATGCAAGTAATTACATGAAGCTTATGGCAAAAGCTTCTTCAAACACATATATGAAGGTGAAAGAAAAATAAGAAAAGAGTCTATAATCTTCACTTCCCTTATTTTCTGTCCAATAAGTGATATTATCGCACAGTGATTTCATACATAATCACGTATAAGCATAACAGGTTACTCTATGGTATGGTATATTATGAAATTCTATGCAAATCAACATGTACTTACCCCAAGGCGAAGGAGATATATGTCTCTTATAACTGTTTGACGCATATTGGGGCGTTGAACTTTGACAGCAACGTCAAAGCCATCAACAGTACAACCACGATAAACCTGCAACATGTTGCAAAAGAAAAATGATAAACAAACAATATAATGCTCCTTCTAACAGCATAAAATGTACAAGGACAATGACGGAGATAAAATACGTCAACTCAAGAACTTGGAAATAATCACATATATGTCATAGTCGACCTGGCCAAAAGAAGCCGCAGCAACAGGTTTCTCAGACATGTAGCTGAATGCTTTTTCTACAGGACACCCTAGTTCTTCCTCTATGATTGCCATAGCTAAATCAGTGGGGAAAGGAGGGATTTGCTCATGCAGTTCAGACAGCACCTGCAGATTAATATAAAACTCATGGTATTAAGTACTAACAAACCATAAAATAAGGTGAAATTGCAACTAAAAGGGACCCAAACAAAATGAAAACTAAGTTTTCACATATATATCAAGAATGTTAACGTGACAATAGCTAATTTATAATGCAATTCGCTTGCTACTGCTTTTTACTAAAAAGATTTATTAGTTATTTCACAGTGAGGGTGTTTGAAATAGAGAAGAAAGTTTTTAACTCGGGAAAGAGAAGGCAGATACAATAAAATGCATGCAACCAATATGAACCTAATATGGCATAAGATAAAATTCAATGGAATACTTCTTTTAGAAAATTACCAGCCTACCCAATACCAAATATCGTAGCTGTCTGTCTCCATGAGGTGTTAGCATTTTCAATTAACTGACATGGCATCACTTATCAGAGCTAGAGTTCCCAGGTCCAATTGCTGGGAAGCCATAATATATGTTGGGTGTTTGTTCCCATGCAATGCTTATTGCTTACTGGCATTTGCATGTTCAGGGGAGCGTTATTATTGCTTCCCTAACAACTTAAGCTCTTAGGTGAAACAATTTTCGAAGAATAGGGTTGACAAGAGTCTTATTGAGTTCCATTTCCTTGAAGCTGAAAATTCTGTAGCTCAAAGCTAAAATGAGATAATAACGAAAATAGTTCCAACATTTATGCTTACAACCAAACAGAGGTGTTTTCCAATCTAATGAATATTTAAGGAGCTGAGTAAAAAGACATCTAACGCTAGTTATATGCTAAATAAGTATTAATTTTTTAGAAAGGGTATTATTAATATGAAGAAATGAAGAAATTAGAAATTTTGCGCTCTAACCTCAGATATCTCGGAACCAATTATATCTGAATGGGTATTATTGATATGAAGAAATGAAGAAATTAGAACTTTTGCGCTCTAACCTCAGATATCTCTGAACCAATTATATCTGGCCTTGTTGAGAGTGACTGACCAACTGCATCAGCAAGCAAACCTATGTAACTAGCATGTTTGGCAATCTTTAGACTGCAGGAAAAAAAAACAGAACGGTAAAATGTAATAGTCCTTTGCGAATTGGACCAGAAGCTTTCTTAATAAAAAGATGTGACTGCTGAAGATGTAAATTTATTTGTCTGCCCAAAAATCCAAATTAAGTGCATGATTTTACAGCGTCATTTTGTTCTAACCAGGTGGAAACTAATTTGAGGCAATTGGATTGAATACTAACCTTTAATAAAAGTGGGGCCCAAGTTCAACACGGTTTCTTTCACAAGCTGACCCACGTAGTACTGAGAACTGTTACTAACACCATCCTCTTCTGCATCAAATCTTTTAGCATCAAGGAACTTTGAGGTACGCAGTTTTATCATAGCTGACCCGATTGCAAAGAATATCTTCAAGAGAAAGTGCATGAAGCCAATATTAAACAACTTCAATATAATAGACTTAATCGTGCAAAAGCCAAAGTTGAAGGGTGTATATAGAGTGAAGTCTTTTCTGGACAAACTAGTCATCTGTTTCATCTGCGAAACAATGAAGGACTTAAAAGCGTAAGATATGAAAGTAAGAGGCACCTCAAGAATTCGGACGGCCAGGACATGGGGCCTTCCCTTAAAGTACTGCGCAATTCTTTCTGGGTCATAGACCTCCGGTAAAGGCATGGACCATATTTTCGATACATGGTAGAAATAGCGCGCATATTCTTTCAAAGCTTCTAAGTCTGCCATCATCAAATCCACACCAGTCAGTCCTGTAAAAAAAATATTCCAAAACCCATTTCAGTTTCCAACAAAGTCCCACCAAAAGCCACACATCCCACTGAGCTCTAACGCCCAAACAGTTCCGAGAAAACTCAAGGTGAAATCACGATGAACAATGACAATTGACAGCCATCCAACACCTACTCCGCACCCGACATACCGGTCAATATATAAAGCATCAAAAGTCCAAATTCATCAACAAAACATTTCATGACGACTACTGCACTCCACAAACCTCAGATGAACTCTCGGCATTGAAGTAAAGAAAAGAAGGCTAAACTTCAAAAGTTTCGAGTGTCAGAGAACGAAAAGTTATAAATACAAAAGGAGACGGGGAACCTGGGTAGGAGGGGTTTGGAGGGGAGGGGAGAGGCCCGGGAACATGGCGGGGGTCCTCGAGGTTGCGGAGCCAGAAAGCTTCGGTGAAAAACTTGGAGAGGTTGGGGAGGTGAACGGACTTGAGCTTGTCGATGCCCCTCTGGACGAAGTCGCGGTCCTTGCGCAGAATCTGGCCGAAGCTGTCCGGGCGTCTGGCTTTCTCGGGGGCGGAGGGAGAGGAGGCGCGGAGGGAGGAGAGATGAGGGGGACGTGAGAGAGAAAACGAGATCGCCATGAGAGAAGCGAAGCGAGGAGAGAGGGCGACGGTCGCCTCACGTTATGGCGGGGAACAGCAACGGTTGTGGGATAGACTTGGGCCGGCAACGAATTCAAGTGAACCGATAAGAGTAGCTGATTTGAGCTAAGCGACTCGCGCGTTGACTGAAACCGTGGGGCCCGGTGGGAGCTGCCGAAGTAGTGGACTGCACAGCTCGACATTGACGACTGCTAATCGCGCGGGTCACTCTCCCAGTCTATTTTCGATTTAGGTCCTTTGTCCTATCCGTTGCATTTAAATTTGAGAAGACTGTTTAATATTTTTTTATATTTCGGAAAATTATTTAAATAATATTAAAAAATAAATATTTATTATAATTATGTATTTAGGAAAATATTTATTGAAGTGGTATTAATTTTAGTCATATAGGCGTCAGCCAAGTGCTTGTGCCTACGTGGGTTTTTTTTTAAAAAAAATTAAATTTCATCTTTATAAAGGACAAAATCATTATGTCACAATATTAATTTTATCATTCTCTTTCATAAGGATAAAATTAAAATCATTGATTTTGCCATTTAGAGTACTACTTTTTAGATAAATTAGTACAATACTGATTTCCTTATTCTAAAAGATAAATTTTTTTTTTTAATGCCACATAGATGCATGCTAGCACTTGGCTGGCGCCTACATGGCCAAAACAAACACCACCTTGGAAACCTTTAAAATGACAAAATCAAAATCAATATTGATTTCGTCATTCTAAAGGACAAAGTCTAAAATTAAAAAAAATTTACACAGATGCCAACGCTTGCACCTACATGGCCAAAACCAATACCACTTTGAGAAATATTTCCCAAAGTGCGTAATTTTAGTAATTAATTTTTTTAATATTATTTAAATAAATTTCTCTTTTTCTTTTTATGTAAAAACGAGGTCTAAGCCCTAAGGGAGGCAAACAGATAACCAAAATAGAACAAAGCCATAGCAAGAAAACTCCCATTGGGACGAAACTCACATACCACCCATGTCCACATTCAGGCCCATGGCAAGGAAATCTGGGGCTTCATCTATCCACCAGTGGCTCCCCTATTCAAATCGTGCCCATCTAGTATATACCACCCCGTTCCCCTTGCCCCAATGAGAGAAGACCACAATTGTGAATGCAACATAAGTTCATTATAAGCCCTGCACAAGGAACTATTCATTCTTAATATCAATGATGCATATGTAAGTTTACATTTGTATCAATAATATTTTAATGCTAATGTGCATTAGTATGTGTGCCAACGATCTCATAGATGAACGACCCTCATGATTTCCTTATGTTAAAATTCAAAATATTATTTTCATACTGTAGTAATTATTGTGATTGGGAAACTTACAACAAGTTAAGAACTTAAAAATTGAATAAGCATTGAACACTCCATCCTTAAGAGAGAATTAATTATGCCTTTCCTAATAGTGCTTAAGATCCCTTGAGCATATGATGATCCACCACATATTGGAGAAGTACCTTCACACAACATATGTAATAAACTACAGTTGTGTAATCATTCTAATAGAAAGACGGAAGAAAAATCAAAATGATGATATAGAAAAAAATTTCTTAGTGTTTTAATTCTCATTAAAGACCACCTGTCTCATTCAAACGGACGAGTCCCCTTGTTAAGGGACACATTTGGGTTAAGTAAAAACCAAAATAATTAGCCCAAAAAATAATTATCTTATTAACCAAACCTAGTCAGACCAAATGGCAATGACGCATACACATATAGGTTAGCACACCTAGATGCATGGGTCTAACATGTATCTCCCTCACAAAAGTGAGGTAGCCAAAGGACCTACCTTAAAAGACAAAATTTATGCCTTATGTACCAACTTCATCTTTTTTTTTTAGCCGATGTGGAACTATTTATTCCTTTTAGCCAATTTACATGTGTGATTCTCATTCCCTTCAAAGTGGCTTTAGGCTCTTAATATCCAACAAGCCCATTTGCATAGGTTCCTCATAAAATGGGTTTAACCCATGTTTACTCACTTTATAACACAAAATTCAAGTTATTAAAGGGGGTTAAACCTCCACAAAAACTTCAAAAATCCCTGCCTAAACTTTTATTAATGGTTCTCACTTCAGCCTCTAAAAGTGTCATCACAAAAAAGTTTTTGGCAGAGGTTGTGGCGGGGGTTTGAAACCCCCATTGAAAGTTTGAAGTTTTTGTGGATGTTTAAAAACCCCGCTATAAGTCCTATTTCAAATAATAGTTAATAGTTTTTTTTCATAGGTTTAAAACCCCTGTAAAAAATGCAAGAGGCAAGGGCAACACTCTTTATAGAATTTTTAGTGATGCTTTGTAGAACTTTTAGTAACACTTTTGACAATTTATCACAAAATAATTTCATTGTAAATCAAAATTTTCCCTCTTCCCTGAATAAATTTTAAGAGACAATTTACATAAAAATAATTATATCCAACATCTAAAAAACATAATTTCATTAATTTTAAGAACTCCACAAATTTTTTAACATACAAATTAAACAAATAATAGAGTACAAGATCCATGTGACTAATAATTTTATTTAGTAAAAATGAGTCATAAGCTTGTACCTGGCCCATGTGAGAAGCCAATAATCTCCTCATCTCTTCTAGTTGTGTTTTTAATTCATTATGCTCAAATTGAAGTTGTTCTACTTATTCCTTCTGTTGTTCCTCAAATTCTACAAAATTTTCCTTCATTTTATTATATTCATGACTTGAGGTTTTAGCATGACTAGATGTTTCTCCCCACTATTGAGTCGGAGTCACTCCATAACCACATCCCCAAACTTGTCCTGGATTTTTAGGCTTCATGACTATAGCAAATACATCATTAGGGGGAGAAAATTGGGTGTCTTCAACACCCTTTTCAATGAAGCCTTTCATTAGTTCCGACGACATATATTGGAATCTATATTATTCAGGGGTGCAACACAAGACAATGATACCAAGTCCAATAATATTACTTGATGGCCAAGAGAAGAAAATAAAGGCATAACTTCATAAATAGCAAACAACATGATGAAACATATCAAAGTGGCCATGACATTGTGAGTTTAATATCCGTTTAGAAGAGTATAGTGAATCACTATGTTACCCCTAGTCCAATTATCTATGAAAGATAAAGACTACAAGTTCTAGCCTCTTTGCACGGAATTTTTATGTATAGTGGAATCAAGTAAATATTCTCACAAAACTCACTCACGATATATCAATCATTTAAACCATAAGCATTCAATCTACAAAGAACACACAATAATTTAACGTAGAAAACCCAAACTGGAACTATAACGTCCAGGAATTTTCTAAATTCCTGAAGTCGTACACGGGGAAATTAGGGTGTAGGATCCCTTGATCTTCACATGGGAATAACTTGATCATCAGTTGGAAGTGGTTGATAACTAATATATGGATGGAAAATAGATGGAAATAGCTTCGAAACGCCACCAAGAATGCGCGAATCAGAGTCCAGATGAGAGAGATACGACTGTTCAAAGTTGAACATATCGTATAGGGCCCGTTTACCCGATTTAAATGTACAACTGGACCGTTTAAGTTGTTTTATGGGCCCGATTATTTATTATTCTGAAATTATGTTTTTGGGGCCCAATTTCTCATGGGATTAGGAGCCCTAGTCTTATGCCTATAAAAAGAATTAATTAGGGCTTTTTGGGGGAGAGCTTTTGACGGTGAAGGAAATGATAGAATTTTTCGACGAGACTCTGGTGAAGCGTTAGCGACGATGGATTGACGACAACTCAACCGTAGAAGTAAGATTTTGATTTGAGACCGATGGAGAAGTTGTTAATTAATTTTAATAAAAATTATATTGATTACTGTTCACATAATTTTGTGAATAGAAATTGATTTTCTTTCCGGTAGCCAGAACAGTAGCGGCCTGACCGGGCAGCAGTGGCCCTAGCTTTGGCCGCGACGGCCTTGGCTCCAGAGGCTTTGGCGGAGGTGGATTGCCACTGTGCAGGCCCCAGATCTTTGCTTTAAAAAAAATGGGGATCTTACGACTCTGGCTGGCCACCAGGCGGCAGCGGAGCCTGGCCCAATGGAATTGCAGCTTGGCGGTGATCCGGTGAGGCTAGCTTCCCGCCCCGCGGTGGCCACTAGAGGCAAAGCCTCTGGAGGGCCTCCTTGGTAGATTTTTCAGAGGCTCCGGCCGGCCGTCGGATGGCAGCAGGGCTAGGCCGAAAGGGATAGCCGCCGAGCGGCGATCCTGTCGGTCCTCGCAGTCACCCTGCCATGGCTACCTAGGAGCCGCCGCCTGGGAGTCCTTACCGGTCACGGGGAAGATGACCCACCGCGGGTCATCTGTCCGGGTTCGGGTTGGGTGACCCAAACTATGTGGTTCAAGACCCAGGCCGGGTTGGTTTAATATATATAACAAAAGAAATAAGGAGGAGAGTGAACCAGGTCCGGTTCATGGGGCTAAAAGTGCCAAACAAATTCTAGAAAAATACTCATATACTTGGAGAGGTTTGGGACTATTCTGACCAAGTTTCAGGTTGGAGAAAAATCCTAGAGACTATGAAATGACCA
Source organism: Saururus chinensis (assembly GCA_035235625.1). NCBI lineage: Eukaryota > Viridiplantae > Streptophyta > Magnoliopsida > Piperales > Saururaceae > Saururus > Saururus chinensis. The sequence continues at coordinate 42,341,651 of CP141142.1, read as the reverse complement.
TTTTACCCCTATTTATTAAATTATCATATAATATTAACTTACCCGAGTTTGAGGCTCTAGTTCATGGGCGTATGAGTAGATTTAAAATTTGGAGAAATTTCTAGTAAGAGCTTTGTGTGTGCCCTGAGTATATACCAAACTTCATAGTAAGGAAAAATCCCAGTGAGTGGATAATTGACCCTTTTGCCCCTAGGATTTATAATAAATTGTTAAGTCAACCTGGGTCTGTTCAAGGGGTTCACAACCCTGTCACATGCCAGGAAAATTACACATAGTCCATGAAGTCAAGTAGTACACTTGAGTTCAGTTTTGGACCTGTTAGATATCAATAAGGCTTTAAGCTAAATGACAAAAATACCCTTTGAGTGGACCCGCCCACATTCGTGTAAATAGAAGCACAGGTCAGTTTGAGAGTGGAGCCTCCTGAGAGGATTATGACTTAAAATAAATAAAAGGGTAGTGAGATGAGTAGAATGACCCAAGGGAGGGTAGTATACCCCTAAGTGGTAGAATTACCTTAATGCCCTTAAGGGTAGTATGTTTAGTTTCTGTCGAAACTAATAACCTAACTACCAAGCGTTAGGGTATGCTATAGTGATGTGGAATGGCTTCAAAGGGAAGGGGTGTGACCAGTAAGTGACACGAAGACCTTGTCAGGTCATGGTGTCATGGGAAACAAGGGGAATGACCCTAATTCTCAAGGTTTATGGCAGTGGATTACACGTGTCTGCAATCGAGTACATCAATCGACTGGAGTGTTATATATGTAACTCATATGATACGTTAGAGTTATCTACACTCTCGGGCTTGAATTCACTAAGCCCTAGCCCTAGCCTTGCAAATAAGTGCAATGGGCCTTCGTTATGATTTATGCACTTGTATGTTTGCATGTTATTTATGTTGCTTAATCTACTGCATGCTTTTGTTATTGATGTGTTAAGTTACATCAGTAACGTAAGGTTAATAAAGACTGATCAAGAGATATTGGTTATTGGTTTGTGGGGAGAACACCTAATCAAGATAATGACTAAAATACCCTCTTTAGGGTGGAGACATATTTATGGAGTGAACGGGGCCCTGACATAGAATTTTACCTTGGTTAATGAATTGAGGGTGGTTATGGGATGTTCTCTGAGTCATAGCTCAATGGTTGGGCTATTTATTGGGGCCGATTCATAAGGTGAAAATGACCCAAATGGTTGAGCAAATGCTTAACTGGATGGAAATAATCTAGCCTAAGTTTTAGATGTTTGGGGGAGTCAATGGTCATAAGGACCTGAGGCTTCTATGGATATATTAGTAATGTCTTATAAAACATTTTCTCCGAGAGTTGTGATGGTGGAGAGTGTGATATACTTCTTCATTGCTACGACGGTTTGGGTATTAACAAGAGGGCCTTTACCGCGAGCCTCCCGCAAGTCTTCCCAAGAATATTTAATACATACGAAAAGCGGAGTTACATGAGCATTATGGAAGACTTGTGTTTCTTACCAATCTATGTCCATGAGCACAGTTGGGATCCTTTTCTCCAGATTCATGGCAGGCTATTGAGAGCCCTTGGGATTTGGGTCAAGCTGTTGTTAAGCAGTCTACTCCAAGGTTGGAGTCCTTTGTTTAGAGATTTCTCGAGGGGTGAGTTATCTCTGAGTTATAAATTTGATAGTATTAATTATCGAACAAAGGATGTGAGATAATTAATAACATTATTTGATATTGCTTGTTAATTATACAAGTGGAACGATTAAAGGACTTACTAAAATGTAGGTTGGTTAAAAATGCCTAATCATTGCATGTGTGATGCTTTGTTTCTTAGGATAGAGTAGTTTCTAGGCAGAACTACGTCTGGATCCGATCTTGTTGGAAACATTGGAGATGTTGTCTGATGAGTACGTAGGCAACTAACATTGGGTGATGTTAGTTCGATCCAAAAAATATTAATTAAACCTTTTGTCCTTTGGAAGCTCTTCTTTTGAAGGCTGAGAGGTTCCATTGTTGTATGGTTTGCTTGGTTGCAGGTTTTCCAGGCGACAACGAGTGAGACCATGATTGACGCGTATAGGATGAAGTCTCTACATTTTTGCAACTCCGGTATGTAAGTGTACCTTTAGCGTGAGAGTCAACTTGTTATTTATTTTCAGACGGGTGACAGACTTGTACTTAGATGGATGAGCTATTCCTTAAGAATTTCCAGACATTAAATAATATCATATAATTTGATATTCGTATTTGTAAACCCCAGTTATCATGACCTGGATATTTAATCGAAGGGTTTGTTTTGTATTTAAGAAAGAAAAAAATTCTCGCTACTTACCGTTCGTGCTATTTAAAAATAATTTTAAAAATCCGAGTCATGACAGGAACCAAATCAATGCATTACTAGCAAGCAAGACAATTTGCATCGACACAAGAAAACCACCAACCTTTATTTTGACTCTAACACAAACTTTTTTTGTTTAGATTCCACAAATCTTTGTTGCTACTGGCCTTAAAGTCTTCTCTCTCAAACACTTGAAGCTTCTTCTTCCTCCTTATTTTGTCTTTGCCTTCCTCTGGCCTTCAACAAGCCTTTTGCTTTATTGACTTTGGCCTTATTTGGAATCTTCAATCTCCCATCAAATATATGTTAAAACTCTTCTTTGAAATCTATGTGTGAAATCTCTTCTTAATTGAGGAAAAATTTCATGAATTTACCATTGATCTTCAATTCAAAGCTTCATGTGAATCCTTCTTCTGTAATCTCGACTAGATTTTCCTCTCTCAAAATTCGTGATTTCTTATCTCTCATAGAGCTCTCTAAGTCGGTTTAGGTCTTTGACTTGAATAAGGAGAGAAATTGAATTCAGAATAGCTTAATTAGGGTAAGTAGCCGTTGAAGCGATTGATCATTCCAAACAGCGATCGATTGTTCACTGTTTATTTTGTGTACAAAACTCCAAGCAACCGATCGATTAATCAAGGTGATTGATCGAGAACTCTCAGCTTTGTTTTGCATAGGGAAAAATCAAGTGCCGATCAATCTTCTCTTTTTCAGATTGTGTAGTGATCGATCGTTCCGTCAATCTTTTTTTTATGTTTGCCCTTTTTACGCTAAAACCTATTGAAATTCTTGAAATCACTTCTAAATCTTCTCCAAGTAATTTTTGTATGCGAATGTGACATGAATAAGCTTCAAAAACCTTCAACATTCTTCGGTCTTGATCCATAAGAACACGTATGCTCCTATTTTTCAAGTCTGTCAATTCCAAATCTGACTCGACCACAACAACTCATCAAATTCTAAGACTAAATACATACCTAAGGTTTTTAGACATGATTTTGATAAAGAAATTAGTAATTAATAAATTTGACATATGACTCATATGTTCTTACAAAGAATATCCACATTCCAAATTATCCACAAGTCAGATAGGTTGTAAACTCATCAAGCAAGAGCACTTTTAACATACTAAAAAATATATACTTACAATCTTACTCAAAAACATATACTTACAGTGTTACTCAAAAATATACACTTACAATCTTACTCAGAAATGTACACACATAGTCTTACTCAGAATGTTACACTTACATATTACTCACAATCTTACACTTATAAATTTACTCATAATCTTAAACTTATAGTCTTACGCATATTTATACAATTTTACTCTTACTGATACAATCATACTATCGATAATTAGAGCTCATTACAATTTAATCAGCTCTAGCATCGAAGGAAAGGAATGTCACTGGGGAGTCACCTTAATCTTCGGGAAGCAACTGGATGTCATTGACTTTTTCTAAGGCAAGGCACAATTATGCTCATGGGGCATAAGATCAATAAGGTAAGAGCATATTCATGATACCACTTACTTGAGCATGAAAATGTCCACTCCCTGAGGCAATATAGTGTCAACTAAGGGTCGTACAATGTTAAGTAAGTGTGGGAGTCATACAATGCCACTTTTAGGCTAAAATCGTATAGTGTCACTTATGGACAGAGTCATACAATGTCAACTAAGGGAAAACAATACTATCAGCATAACATCAAACGTTTGGACTTAAATACATCACCTAGACAACATTGGCAAACACATAAAACAATTTCAACAAAGCATCAAATGTCTAAACTTAATAGTGCTCTCAATAGAGCATTATACATATAGGCTTAAATATAACGCAAGACAACATCCCACAAGATAAACATCATAGCTAGACATGAGAAATGCACAACCGATTATTTACCAGCTGACACAAACACAGAACTTAATCAATCAAACCCCTAACATCTCAAACTTACAAACTTATCATATTAGTGTTTCTTACCATAGAAGTTCAATTTAAATAATTTATGTAGGAACAATTATGCCATGTAATCCTCCTGCCTGACAGTCTTCTGCTAACCAATCAAAAACTGAGGTTGTTACGAAACTCTAGTCCATCAGGGCAATGCACTTCGGTTAATCCATACATCTCATAACCATAATTCAATGTAAATTCCAACATATTGATTTAACATACTCTTACATTCCCCGCCATCCACCTGCCATTAACCTTATGGCCAAATAATCTTACTCGAAAATAATCAAACTAAGCTCCTATGATGTAACTCTAATAATCCAACTCTTACTAATAACTTACTTATTATTCTTATGTTCCAATTCATAATAAGCACATTATAGTTGTATAATTATGTTGTGAAATCTTACTATCTTACAACCCCCCATAAAGCTCCAACCCTAATTTCACTTACTTACTGAACCCCCAGCATATGATCCATTCCAAACCACACCTTGCTTGTCAAACATACACCCTCTGACATACAACAAGCTGGTACAATTCCATAAAAAATCCATTTAAAACCCATATGTGACAACGTACCGTCCATGGCACATACATTTCTCCAACACACATATACATCTCCATCATACATACACATCACATACCCATAATTCATCACTTAGCTTGCCCACATATTCCTTCATCACCACACTAGCATACACACAATCCACATACATAACACATACTCATATCTTACATGCACGTCATATGCATAATCAAACATACCATATTTTATCATCTTTCCCTCTTACATCATGCAAATGGATCATTATTTAACATCCAAAGTGTTAAATCACTATACTCCTAGCATGTTTCTAATCATTTAAAGCATGTTATGTATATCACGAAATTACCAGCTCAAAATCCCCCACCTCATAATCCACGTGAGTTCGATGGCGAACACACAATGGTGGTGGTGTCAACGACGAAATTGTCAGCTAGAGGTATCACCTAGTAGAGAGAGCTACTATCCCAAGGGTTTAGAGAACGCTTGAGCTAATCTCAGCAAGACAGGGGGTTTCAACTACACTATGGGCAGAGGATTTGAAGTTCACAGTGGTGCACACGACGGCCAGAAATAAGGTCGTGCCAAAAGAAGTGGCAGGTGTGACCAGTTAATGGGGATGGCCTAGATGGAGGTTTGGCTACACCATCACCCAGACTAGGTCATTTTCCCCTCTGCCATACCCACATAGGTAATTCTCCCTCTTTCGGACTTGGCACAACAAGGGCCAACCCCTATTCCGTCTTGCACCATTTTTTATTTGCCCTGATTTGTGTGTGATTTGCATGATGCACAACACCCTCACCTCAATCCTTTTTTTGTCCTGCCACCGCCAGCCATTGATTGCCCTCCAACAAGTCTTTGCTCAACCCACTTCTACTTGGCGATGATGAGGATTGTTGCCTCCTACCTCCTGCCTTGAATACACCTCCTCCCTTGTCCGACCAATCTACCTCCCTAAAAAACACCCTTTTTGGGTTTGGTTGGGACAACACGTGGGTATGCTATCTAGCAACAGATCCCACCCATTAGTGACCGAACCTAGGCCGCCTCTAGACCCACCGAAAGCCCTCTCTCCCCCTCTTGTTGCCCTTTCAGCCGCACATGCAGTTGTCGTGAGGGCATTTCAAGGTAAAGGCACCACTTTTGCTCCACCTAACTGTCAATTGGCACCTCCACCTACTCGATTTGGCCATTGAACCCTCCTCCACCTCTTCGCCATCCTTGAGCACATACTCAAGCCCCCACCTCTCTTGTTGACCATCGACTGTGCAAAATCGCTATCATTAGGTGTTGTTCACTGCCGATTTTGGCGTCTTGTGGCTGGCTGAGCGCTCCCAGCTGTCGGTCGACCTTCATTTAGCCACCCTTTATTTTCAGTGACACATCTCACTTCTTTTGACATGACTCTACTCCCGGCCACCCCTTGTGCACCTCCATGGATCACAAATTTTGTGTCATAAATTTCTGTCACCTCCCTTACTAGCTACTACCCCCGACATTCCCTAAAGCCTCGGGACAACAACTTTCTCAAATAGATGATGTCCTTGGCTGGCAATTCCACCACCGCCACCATAGGGTGCTTGTCATCGAACTTGCTTGTATTACAAGGTAGAGAACTTTGAACTCGTAATTTCATGATAGCATGCTTTGAATGATTATGGTGATTTAATGCTTTGGATGTTAAATAATGATCCATTTGCATAATGTAAGATGAAAATATAATGAAATATGATATATTTAATTATGTATATGACGTGCATGTAAGCTATGAATAAGTTGTATGCATGTGGATTATGTGTATGGTAGTATGTTGTCTAAGGAATATACTGGTAAGCTTTGTGATGAATTACTGGTATGTGATATGTATGTGCGATGGACATAGGTATGTGTGATGTACATGTGTATGTGCAATGGACTATAAGTAGTGACAAAGAGATTTTAAATATATTTTGAAATGAATCTATTTTAGTATGTCAGAGGGTGTATAATTGACAGGCGAGGGTTGGTTTGCTTTAGGCCATATGTTGGAGGTTCAATAAATAAATAGACTTAGGGTTTGAAGCTTTTATAAGGGATTGTAAGATAGTAAGATTTCATAGCATAATTGTATAAGCATAAAGTAGGTATTTTGAATTGGAATGTAAGAACAATAAGGTATTAGTAAGAGTTTGATTAATGGAGTTAGGGGGTTTAGTTTGATGATTTCTTAAATAAGATGATTTGGCCATACGGTGGATGACATGGAATGAAAGAATATGTAAGGATATGTTGTATGGTGAGTTATAATTATGAGATCAAAGAGTTAAGCGAAACATGCTACCCTAATGGACTTGAGTTTTAGAATGAGCTCAACTTTGGATTGGTTAGCGGAAGACTGTAAGACTGAAGAATTTCATGGCATAATTATACCTGCATAAATCATTTAATTTGAACTTTAATTATAAGTAAAACTAATATGATAACTATGTGAATATGAGACCTTAGGGGTTTGTTTTTAAGGAAGATTATAGGTGTAATGTTCCACGGGCCCCGCAATCTTCCTCCTCTACCGGACCAATCACCACTATGAAGCGAACTCCTACTCTTACTACTTCGACCACTCTAATTTCTTTTAAGTGGTTATCTCAGGCTAAAATGGATGTTCTCTACTCAAAGGGATTATGCTATAATTGTGATAAAAAGTACACCCCTAGACACCGATGCAAGATCCTTCACGCATTTGTAGTTGAAGATGCGCCTGAACTTATGGATTCCCTAGGCCATGTGGCCGAGTTTGACCCTACCCTAGCTGCCCTTGTGAATGATGTGGGCCCATACTCATCCTTTCATAATTATAAAGGTGGTAATGTAACATTATGTGCATCAATGCCAAATAGAAAAAATAATGTGTCATGGTTCTTATCGATACTAGTATTACCCATAGTTTCATTAATGAAGTTGTTGTTAAAGAGTTGGGCTTTCCCATCTTCAAATGTCCTACCTTTGATATGATTGGATATGGTCTCAAGCTTAGCATTATGGGGGTTTATCATAAGGGATGTCTGTTAGCTCAAGGCCTTACTATCACATTTGATTTATGTGCACTACCTATAAAGAGAGTTGATATAATTCTTGGCATGGGTTGGTTACCCACATTGTCAAAGGTCAAATGGGATGCATGCATATCAACTTTGAGATTGATGGGGTCAAACACCTCATTACCACTCAACCTCCACATAAATTGCACATCATTCAAAGACCTCAATTGAAGAATGCTTAAGTCCTCCAGCCGCTTGCAGTTGATGAGAGTATTGATACTTCTAGGCCTTGAAGACAAGGCCTAGCGAAAGTAGTATTGGAATGTTATGACCCTAATTTACTTTCCTAAATTAGATTCATTCCTAAATTAGTTAAGAATTGGTATTCATATTAAATAGAAATTAGATTAGGAGTGATTTCTATATTCTAGTAGAATAACTTTAGAATTCTTCTATAAATTGTAGTGCACATCTTAGATTAAATATCAAATAATCCATTTCAAAATTTACTTTAGTTTACTTTGTGCTTTCCTCTCTTCCTCTCTCGTCTCTCCTCTTCCTCTCAATTTCTCCTGTGTAGACCCCCTAGTCTATAATTTCTTATATGTGGACCTCATGGTCTACAACAAACCAACATTTGTCGAACCTAGTACCCCATTGGTGACAAAGGAGGAACATTTAGCCATCATTAGTGAGGTAGGGGTAGAATAAATTTAAATAGCAATTAGACAATTGAAATCTTTTAAGGCTATGGGGCTTGATGGCTATCAAGGACTTTTTTATCAACATTTCTAGAATATTGTGGGACCACAGGTTTGTCAAGTTGTTCAAAGCTTATTCATAATACTTATTTCCCAAGTTGTTCAAAGCTTATTCATACTACTTATTTCCCTCTGACTAAACAAAACATTTATAGGCCTCATTTCAAAACATAGGAACAAATCTTAGAGTTGATTGACTTTAGAAAGCCTTATCATAGAGTTGATTGGAATTTCTTAGAACAAGGCCTTATCAAACTTGGTTTTTGCAATGAATGGGTACAATTGTGACAACAATCAAGCATCAAACATCTTCAATGGAATTTTCTCCACAAGACGTCTAGGGCAGGGAGACCCTAAGTTCCCTATGTCTTCTTGCTCACACCACAAGTGCTAACTTCGGCTCTAAAAGCACTATAAAACAATCATTTCATCCATGTCCCTAGCACCCTCAACTACCCATCTTATATCTTCTAATGGTTTACTTCTCTTTAGTAAAGCCAAGATGAGAGAGTGTAGGAATCTTTAGAAGATAATGTTAAATTTTTGTTTAATAGTTAGTCATGAAGTCATTCTAAAATAACTTTTAGTACCAATGTGTTAAAAAAGTTTAGAAAGCTACTTTGTAAAGTGAGAAAAGTAAATAAATTCATAAAATATAGATAAACAAACACTACACACCATCAACTAGGATAAAATTCATAAAAAACAGAAGGTGTGGGCTAAATATTAAAAAAGTTGATGAATTCAACTAAACACTAACTTGTAAAAAGGCGTGACAATTATTTCGTGATCATAACTCTTTATGGATCCATATCATTAAATATCTCAAGAACAATAATTTTCTAAATGCAAATAAAACACAAGCATCATTCTAGGTGTGGAAAATGCTAACCCCGTGTGAAGGAAAAAGTTCAACTAGGTCTAGGATGGACTATAGGCAAAAACTCACAATCGTTTATCCAAAGAGATAGATGGTACATTGATAATAGCTTGAACAACTATTAAACTATAATGCTCAAGCCATCAAAATTTTCAATCAAGAAATTATTTAATGAGGATAGCAATGGCAAGAATTTTGAGTTGTTCTCACATATATTATATATGGCCAGAGGAAGTGGTTAACAAAATTAGAGTCATACCTATGTGGCAAGTATAGGGAATTTAGAAAATTCTTGGGTGTTATAGTGGAGGAGGTTGTGCGTATAGAAGAATGGGGGTGGAGGTTGGGACTGTATCTATGAGGAAGGGGTTGGGAGTGGAGCTATTACGCCCCGCCATACCCCCTTGAGTAGAACCCAGTCTAAAGAGAGATGACGAAGGCACTACAAAGTGGAGGCTAACCCAAAACCAGGCTAGATCAAAGTATACAACACTCCATTTATGCAAAAGAAATTAATGAAAGATAAAAAAAAATTAATTAAAGTTTCATAGTCATTCACATACTCACATAAGTCTTAAAATAACATAATACGTTTCAAAATAATATTAGGAAGTTTCAAGCCTAAAATGCAATAAATATGTCTAAGCTATCAAACAAGACTTTCTTATAAGATATAAAGTATCATAGTTATAACATAAGTCATCAAAATACTATCCCAAGACATATAAAATATATCCTCACTCCGTGTGCATCTAAGTGCCTCTATACTTGTAAAATAGATCATCCTGGGCACCTATATGGAACAACCATACAGTCTCGAAACAAAACAATGCATACAGGATGAGCTTAGCTCAATAAGGGTTTGAAAACATAAACCTCACATTAACATCAAAACATTGTCTTTGTGATCATAACATAAGCCTTAGGGAAAACTAGTGTTAATAGCATAATAGCACATCAAATCCCTCACACATACAACATATGGAAATATCTCATTCCTTCATCACATATATATAAGTAAAACATGTGCATCATGTTTTCTTTTATATGTCATAATCCACATACATAACATGTGTATGTAAGTGGCATATTCATTCACATCTTGTATGATCAAGTATCATAATCCATACATGTAAGATCCTTAAGCTTTAACCGGTTTACTTTATTCTATTTAATTGCATTTATATGGTTTAATGTTAACTCAGATCGATTTTGGGCTATTTTCAAAATTTAAGTGGTTAACAAAGGTTTTAACTAAAATATTTTTCACATTTTAAGTTTTTAAGTTATGTTAAGTCATTTTGTATTTTTCTGGAATTTTTAGAATTTTTACTATTTTTTCCAAAAAATTAGGGTTTGGTAAGACCCACCGTGGGCTCCACGACCAAAATTTGAATTTTTAACCCAAAATGTTTCTAACATTAAACTAAGTCATTGGGAAATTATTTCATAATTTTTCAAATTTTAAATTGGGTTGTAATAGTAAATTTATCCATTTTTAGTTAAAAATTCTATATGTACCCGATCGATTATTTTTGTTTGACCCAACCTTTTCTATAAAAGGAAAGGCACAACCACTTTCCCAATTGGGAAAGATCTGAAACCTGGAGCATTGGGGCTTATACCCAATTTCCTAAGGGAAAAAGGAGATTAAGGTGAAATTTTGCTTAATCGTTCATAAATCTAGTAGGGTTTTCATAAATCTTTTCAAATCCCTTCTTCTCCTATAGTTTATTCTCGATTTCAAAGCATAAAGCTACTGATTCGAAGCCTTATTTCAAGATCTAATATTTGGAATTTTATTTTTGGGTTTCTTGAACCCTAGACTAAGGTTTTTCAAAAGGTTTAGATATTCTAAATCGATTTTATGAAGGCCTTGATAAAGATCATATTTGGGTAGGTTTTGGAGGAGTTTAAGGAACCATTTCGAATCAAGAACTTGCTAGGAGGTAAGGGTTTTTGTATCTTAAACTTGTTGTGATTTTCGGATCTAAGATTTGAGGAATGTTGAAATGGGTTGCATGCATGTGTGCTATAATGGTGATGTGATAAAAGTATAATCTTTGGTATTATTTTCTTAGGGCTTTGCTTAATAATGATTAGATTCAATGTTCTAGCAGCTTTGATTTGATTACGATGGAGTTTGGGGCTTTGATTTGATGTATCAAGTTAGATTGATGGAGGTTTGGGTTGGTTTTCAACATGGAGAAGACAACCCAGAAACTGTTGTTATGCCGATCGAACAGCATAACGGTTTTTCAGGTTGATATTCAGTTCAGCCATTCGAACGGCCCTGCATGGTGATCGAACGGTTACAGTGCAGAATTTGGCCATTTTATGCATATTGTTTATTTTGATATATCTACTCCCAAATATCATTTTTATGTTTATGTGGAGTGATTTGAGCTAGAATAAGCTACTAGAAGAGCATGTTATTGATGTTTAAAATTTATGGTGTATATTTAAAGTCTATGTGAAATGGCATGTAGTTGGATATACATGTTAGAATTGCTATCTTGAATATATAAGTGAATGATTCCCTATGGGTTTAAGCATGATTTCAGTAGAATTACAACATGTTAATGAATTGATATGTCGTTATATAATGTGGTTAAATTATAGGTGAATGATAGTGTTATGCCTAGATTCAAGTGTGAGGTGAATGTGCTTACATATGTTTAGCATGTGGTTACGTTTGACTTAATCGATGATTTTCACCCATGATTTCTAATTGAATCTATGATTAGATGTTGATATGCATGTGTAGTGTATTGGTGAGTTAATTGCAAGGCATGTTAATATGCTTAGAATGAGATGTTTCTACCATGTACACACACACATATGAGGGAAATGATTATGATGATGCTTAGTATTATGATTATAAATGATGCATGAGGGGTTGATGAGAGCACTTATCATGAATTAGGATTTATGTATGCCTTGCTACGTATGTACCATGTTGTATGCATCATGAAACGGATCTCTGATTGAGACTTTATCGAGATTAGCCAAGTTTGATCAATTGGATGCAATATTGTAAAATTGTGTGCTGGATTAATCGATCGTTGGCTTAGTCGGAACTTGATTGATCCGAAAGGACATGATTTCGATTTGAGTTCCTATGAGGAACATGTATACTCCCCAGGTTGAGTCTATTTGAGTCGTGACAAGTTGAGTCGATTTGAATTATTAATACGGTTGAGATTTGTTTATTGAGACAGTCAAACCTAGACCCTGAAAATCCAGAGTGGTATGCCTTTGTGCACCGGCTACCACGTGTTCTAGGTTTCCTTGAGGAAATCCGACTCTTCCACAACAAAGATGTCCAGAGTGAACACACTGCTCTATTAATTCAGATGTCCCTGGCCCGGACTGTGCAGAGCGAGCAAACCTGCTGTAGTTAATTCGGACTTCCCATGTGGATAGTCCAGAGCGAGCAGAGGGGCTGACTACCCCTACACCCTAGTTTTCCTTATAGAATTCAAACCATGTCCAGAACGGCAATGCCCTAGGTTTTCATTTAGGAAATTGGACTACGTACAGAGCGGGTGATATGATATGATTGTATTCCCGATACTACCCCTACACCCTAGTTTTCCTTATGGAACTTGGACTGTGTCCAGAGCAGGCAATGCCCTAGGTTTCCAATTAGGAAATAGGACTACGTCCAGAGTGGGTGATATGATATGATTGCATTCTTCTCCTTGATGGAGACATTTACCATTTGATGATAATATATGTGTATGTGATAATATTATGCCTAGATTGCACAGGTTGTGTAAGGATATTTGGATTATGTAACACATGTGGATGTGATTGATTATGCATGATTTAGAATAGTGTGATTGAGACACTTATCGTGCAGGGCAAATGAATTATTTAGATCTGCATTATATGATTATGTGTGAATGAGACACTACTATGTAGGTTGAGGTGATATGAATACACAACTTGATTAGTTGTGATTGAGACATTATTATGCATGGTTATGTGATGAATGTGCATGATCTGAAAGGTGTGTTAGAGACACTTCTCATGCATACTATTGTGCTTGATTTTGAATGGATGAGGATCATTTCTTATGTAGGATGGATGCTAAGTTATGATAAAAGTAGTTATGCTTGACTTTGATAGGTGTTATGTGCATTTTAGCTCTTATATTATGGATATCAGGTGTTTAGCAAGAGAATGATTAGAAAATAGGTATATCATGTCAATTTTGAATCTGAATTGCTAAATTGCCATGTCATAATGTTTTTTTTTCTGATTTTTGTCACCGTATACAAACCTTACTGAGTTTTTACTCACCCTTTTTTCTTGTGCTTTTGTTTTGGGGATGCACGGTGTGACACAAATGCACAGGACCCTTTGTATGAGGAAAGGGCGGGGAGAGCATGGGATTAGGCGTGGAGGCCTTTAGACTTTATTATGCTTGTCTAATTTACTTTATTTTGAGTTTAGAACATCATGTATGATTGTTCTTATTTCGGACTCATGTATGTCTTATGAGTTTAGACCTATTTGAGACCCTTGGTTCAAGTCACGTGTGTTGGCTCAGGATTTTAAGTATGTGGGTTCGAGACTTGTCTACTATATTAAAGTCCTCTTTTATCCTTATTTACTTTTGCTTAAAGGTTTTTGTGGTGCGTAACTCCGCTAGTTAGACCACCCATATGTGGGGCTAAGTCTTCCGCTATTCTTGTTAATCCCTTTCAATTTTGTTGCCCCCGTGTTCTTGACCGGCCCTTGGACCGGGTTCGGCCCAGGTCGGGCGGTGTAGGGGCGTGACAATACACATCCTGCATGATCAAACATCACAATCTATACACATCATGTAGAATAAAGTATCATAATTTATACACAACCTATGTAAATATAAATATCATAATCCATACACAAACTGTGTAAATAGCATCATGCATATACCAAATCAATGATAGAGGAATCCTAGTAGCCAAAAATACTGGTCCTGCTCCTAAGCAGCCTACTCACCGGGGTAATCCTAAGAAGGAAGGCTTAAGTAGTTTGGTAAATCCTAATTCGAAGTGGCCCTAGTCAGACAGTGCACATAGACAAACTAGCATGGAGCTTGCTTCATAAGTCTCAATAGTTTTCTCATTATAGCATTCATCTCTTCTCACCCGGGGAGGAAACCCGTCCTTTTGGATGTAAAACCCTATCTTTTCGGACCTAAAACCTCGTCCTTTTGAAGGTAAAACCCCGTCTTTTTTAACATAGAACCGATTCATTCAAATCTTCAATATGACTAATTTGAAAAACTACAACATACAAAGGCTAATCACGGTTAAACATGGCTTAACAAATCATTTTCATGTCAATGCTAAGCACATGCAAGCATATATAATTATACACTAATCAGTCCTATCATGTATAAGACATGGTTCATACGTGGCTAAAGAGATCATGTAAGCCTCATTATACATAAACATAAATGATTGTGTTTATCAATAAGTTAAAACACATAGAACATGGTTCATACATAATTAATGTGGCATGTGTGAAAGCATTCATACTTAAGCATGATCATACTCTACTGGTATCATGTTAAAAACATGAAGAAATGATCAAAATTTAGCTTAAAAATAAGCATGGAGTCATCTACTGTATAGCCGATCAATCGACTCGATAGGGCGATCAATCAGTCGGTCCTAAAACCTGCAAAAATAATTCTTTTTTCTTGCACGAAACCAAATCAAATTCCTTCCAAATTTCCATAAAACGTCATATAATCATTCTCTAACCATTAGACATGATAAATCTAACATAACTCATGTGTATCTATGTCAAAACACCATCAAACCATCCATTTAAGAAGATTCAAGTTCACCCATCCATAAGCTTCAAGAACATGATTTTACTTATAAACATAGTATTAGTGCAAGTAAAACTTTATCAAACAAAAACCCCTTACCTTAAATCAGATTGTAGACCCTTTAATATCCTCCTAAGCTTAAGGAAACCCTACCCAAAAAATTAGGTTGCATTAGCCTTTAGTAAAAATCCAACTTTTTTACCGGATAGAGACTCAAAACCCTTAATAGATGAAAGATCTAACATCCTCTTGTGCCTAAAATGAAAATCACAAGAGTATAAGTAAAAAATTAGAATCTAGGGTTTTAAAACATAGGTAAAAGAATGACCTTAAGAAAAAAAAAACCTAGAATCACATTCAAGAGAAGAAGAACGTGAGATATAGGGCAAAACAAAAGAAAACATGGAAAAGAAGATAGGGATATAACTCGGATCAAACTTTCCCTTCTTGAGAGGGGATAGAGCTCTCTCAATGCCTCCAAAATCTCAGCTCATCCCAAATAGGGAAATAACTAATATTTCTATTTATAGCTAGGGCAAGTAAGTGGGCTTTAAAATGAGCCCAACATGAGAATAAGTGAATCTACTTAGTGAAATGGGCTAAAAATGAATTTGACAAAGCCTAAGCCTATTTAAAATATTAAGTGAGAAGTTGGCACATCGCCCGAGATGGTCATGGGTCCTAGGGTGAAGCCCCTTCCTTAATACAAAGAATTAAATAGAAAATAACAATAATTGATGTGGTAACTTGGTATATTAAGCTAGGCACTAATGTTTTCCAACTAAAAATTAAAATAAACCAAAGAAAATTTGTAACTAAACCCAAACCATTGCACAAAATCAAAACATACAGAAAATAGTAAAACTTTACAGTAAATAGAAATTAATGAAAATTTACAGTAAATAGAAGACAATAAAAATTTATAGTAAACAGAAAATAGTAAAACTTTATAATTTACATAAGACAATAAAACTTTACAAAGCAATCATGGATGGGCAAGGAATGTGGACGGGAGTAGAGAAGGATGGGGAGGTGTAGTAGGCCATGCGAGAGGGGAAGGCCGCTTGGGTGAAGAAAACATAGGGGAGGGTGGAGATATAGTCGGTGGGGAAAAGAGGTGAAGGATGGAGGCAATGTACATGGGAGCTTTAGAGAGGAGGATATTGCATGCAGTCAAAGAACTGGAGGAGCCTGACTCTTTTTAGCTTGATGATACGTGCATTTTCCAATCGCATAGGTGAGGGGCTGGAATTGAAAATGTACAACTAAAGGTTGTTCTACACTGTAACATGGGGATTAGGATGTAGGGGTTTCAAAATCACTAGCAGATTGGTAATATAAGATACGTCACAAAATCCCGAACCACTAACACTGCATTCTTAAATGTGAACTTCAAGTCTTTAAAAACTAATACCACATTTTGAAATCGACATATTATATTTTGAAACACATAATGACTAATGCCCATTTGGATATAATTGAAAAACCTCAAAAAAAATTACACATGAAGAGTTGAGTTTTCAACCAACGGTGGAAGATTAGGATTCTATTGGATTCTCTTCCTTCTCTTTCTATTTCTCTCCTATATATCTTACAACCCTTCTGAGTATCCCAATAAAAATTCTAATGTATTATTTTCGTCCCCCCTTTCACATTATTAATATTATAGATTATTATAATTATAAATAAGATAAGGACTTATTAGCTAAGTTTGGATATGCTACCCTCTTGCCTCATCGTCCAGCCTCCGTCATCGTCTCCAATTCCCTCCCCCGCTCTCTCGGGGGTCTAGCCATCAACCCCACGTCTCTATCCCCCTCCTCCGACGCCAGGCATCCTCCGTTCAACCTACTTCAGTGTGTTCCTCCTCCCCTCCTACCCCTGCCCCCTACATAACAGGGAGCAGGTTTCGTGGTTCTTCCCCGGCTCCCACTCCTTCCCGTCAGCCTCATATTAGCCCCCAAACCAATACCCGGCCCTCCCCACATGGGTTCCGACCGCCCCTCCTAACCCAGACATCCTACAAATTAGGGAGCCTAGGTTTTTAGCTTTCCCCAGCCCCGACCACCCTCCCTTCTTCTCATTCTGGGCTCCACCTCCGAAACTGGTTGTCAACTCCCCTCCCTGGGTTAAGCCCATATTATTTAGATGGGCACGATAATGGTTATGTGGGTTAAGCCCATATTACTCAAGTGGGTCAAGCCCATTTGGTAGAGAAAGCCCAAGCCCACTTCATATTGAATGAGAATATCACATGGGAATTGGTTGAAGGAGTGAATAGTCCCACATCGCCTAGAAGGTGATGGTGTTGGTATATAAGGCTTTAGTTTGGCCTTTCATGTTAGGCCCTTGGGCCAACCCACTTTTGTGGAGGAGAGAGATGTTGGACCAATGCACCTAGGTGGGCTAATGCGCGCACCGCCACCACCGTCCGGTCGGTTCGGTTCGCACGCTCGGCCGGCCGGGTCAGGTTTGGTTGGGTTGGTTCAACAAGATAATATTTTTTGGGACAAATTCATTTGGTTCAGTTTTCTATTTTCCGGTTTGCTTTCACTAAAGAATGTGTCCGTTAACGGATGGAAGCATCCGTTTGAACGGGAAAGGTTGTCTTCAATGGGATTTTCTATAAAATCATGAAAAACGCTTTTTGCAAAGATCCGATTTGGGATTTTCCGTCTGTTCCATTTTCCTGTGTTAGCATACTCACTGTGGTTCGTTGCATGTACCGTGTTGGAGGTGCTCCTACGGTATATGGTTGATCGTCTTATCTTGGGAGGCAGATGCCCACGAGTCCTAAATACCAGTAAAGAGGGCGAATTTTGTCTTAAGAACAGAGCGGATTGCTTGATTCGATCATAAACATTCCAATAACATTTCTCATCATAATAAAGGCAAAGGTGCGAAAATAACAATCTTAAGACAAAATTCTATGTATTTTCGTATTTCACTGTTATGCATGCAGAATAGTATTCCCCACGTAAAATTATTTTTAAAATTTTCTTCACTGTGCAACTATTTTTACTTCTATGCGTAAAATACAGTGGAAAAATTTTCTGGTTTTATTTTACCATTCTTATAATGCTGAAATTATACTATTCTGGATGTGAATGTTTGAAACGTTACTGTTCTACATGTAAATTTTGAAATTTTTTCATCCTGTGCATGAAATTTTCAAAAAATTTTTGAATTACAAAGTTATGTGCGTAACTATTTGTAATTTGGCTCTTTTGTGCATAAAGTTTAAAATTTTACTCTTGAGTACGTTAAATTTCTAATGTTTCCTGTTTATTACTTTTTGAACTTTACTGATTGAGACTTTTTCAGAAGTTTACTGTTTATTAATTTCTACAAATTTCTGAAAAGTTGTTGTCCAAAATTTTTGGCAGTTTACTATTCATTAAATCTGATAGTTTATTGTTCATAATTTCGGACATTTAAATTTTGAATAGTTTACTGTTCATAAGCTTACTGTTCTATGAGCATTAACCCCTGATTCACTGTTCATTAATTCATGAAAGTTACTATTCATCATTTTACTATTTAGTACGTAACATTTCTGAAGTTTACGGTTCATGCATTTTTATAGATTAATGTTCCTTATGTACATGTAAAGTTACTGTTCTGGGAGTTTTGTGCATAGTTTTCGACATTCACTGTTCTGTGCATTGATTTCGAAATTCACTTCTCTGTGTATTGATTTTGAAATTCACTATTTTGTACCTGTATTTCAAAATTTACTGTTCTACATAGATTTTGAAATTCACTGATTTTTTTTAAAATTGAGTTAATCTTCTATTCTTTGGAACAGAAATGGCTGCTGAAGGTACCCACTTGACATCGGTATTTGTTCACACTCTGGTGACTACTCATCTTCCAATTAAGGGGGAAAACCAGAAAAGTTTAGTGATGTAGATTTCAAACGATGGCAGCAGAAAATGTTGTTCTATCTCACCACACTAAACTTAGCCCGTTTCCTTCAAGAGGAAGTACCCATTCTCACTGAGGAGAAAAGGGAAGACAAGACGGCTGTTGCGGCAGTAGATGCATGGAAACATGCAGATTTCTTATGCCGTAATTACATCCTTAACGGGTTGGACAACACATTATATAATGTGTACAGTTCGATGAAAAGTGATTAGCCATTGTGGGAGTCTTTAGACAAGAAGTACAAGATTGAGGATGCTGGAATGAAGAAATTCGTGGTCGGCAAATTTTTGGACTTCAAAATGGTGGACTCTAAAACTGTGATCAGCCAAGTTCAAGAACTCCAAATGATTCTGCATGATATTCATGCAGAGGACATGACTTTAAGTGAGTCTTTCTAGGTGGCAACTATAATAGAAAAATTACCACCTACCTAGAAGGATTTCAAGAACTACTTAATGCATAAACGAAAGGAGATGAACATGGAAGATTTGATTGTGAGGTTAAGGATTGAAGAGGACAATCGGACTTCTGAAAAGAACACCAAAGGTCATGGCCTAGAAGCCAGGGTAAATGTTGTGGAATAGGGGCATAAAGGCACTAGCTTCAACAACAAGAAGATGAAATGTCCTGCTGGACAGTCAAACACTGACTCCAACAAAGCCAAATTTAAGGGCAAGTGCTATGTGTGTGACAAGATAGGCCACAAGGCTAGGGATTGTCGGAAACAGAATAAACAAGATGATTCCAAGAAGAAGAAGGCACAGGCCCACATGACTGAAGTGGAGATTCTCTCCACCAATGTCAATGACATCAACCTTTCCGCTATTATTTTGGAAGTGAACATGGTCACGAACGCTAGAGAATGGTGGGTGGACACCGGGGCTACTCGTCACGTTTGCTCTAATAGGAAGATGTTCTCTACTTATCAGCCCATGGAGAATAGTGAATAGCTATTTATGAGCAACTCCTCTATTTCAAAGGTTGAAGGACTTGGCAAGGTCGTGCTGAAGATGACTTCAGGCAAAGAGCTCACATTCAACAATGTGTTGCATGTGCCAAAAATTCAAAAGAATTTAGTGTCTGAATCCTTGCTGAGCAAGAATGGCTTTAAGTTGGTTTTTGAGTCAGACAAATTTGTCTTGACCAAGGGTGGGATATACTTGGGCAAAGGGTACTTAAATGAGGGGCTTTTTAAGTTCAATGTACTCACTATTGTACCTATTTCTATTATTAAGAATGCAAATGCTTCTTCATCGTATATGATTGAGTCATGTGATATGTGGCATGGTAGATTAGGTCATGTTAATTGTGATGCTTTACGTAGATTGATTAATATGGAATATCTACCTAAATTTAATATTGACTTTAATCATAAATGCCAAACTTGTGTAGAATCAAAATTAACAAGGAAATCTTTCCAAAGTATTGAGCGATGTACTGAACCTCTTGAGTTAATTCACAGTGATGTTTGTGACTTAAAACTTGTTCAAACAAGAGGAGGTAAAAAGTACTTCATTACATTTATCGACAATTGTACTCGTTATTATTATGTTTACTTGTTGAGAAGTAAAGATGAGGCCATTGACATGTTTATATTATATAAAATAGAGGTTGAGAATCAACTTGGCAAGAAAATTAAAGTTCTATGAAGTGATAGAGGTGGGGAATATGAATCACCTTTTGGTGATTTCTGTTCACAACATGGTATAATACACCAAACAACGGCACCCTATTCACCTCAGCAAAATGGAGTTGCTGAACGGAAAAATAAAACTTTAAAAGAAATGATGAATGTCATGTTAATAAGTTCTGGGTTACCCCAGAACATGTGGGGGGAAGCTTTGCTTTCAGCAAATTATATTCTTAACAAAATACCTCATAAAAAACATTGCAAACACCATATGAATTATTGGAAAGGTCGAAAGCCTTCCTACAAATTCTTAAAAGTGTAGGGGTGTTTGGCAAAAGTGGCGGTCTCTAATCCCAAGTGGATTAAAATTGGACCAAAGACCATTGATTGTGTATTCATTGGTTATGCCAATAATAGCAGTGCATATCGCTTTCTTGTTCATAAATCGGATATTCTTGATGTAAATGTCAATATTGTGATTGAATCTAGGAATGCTTCATTTTTTGAAAATATTTTTCCGTAGAATTCTACACAAACGGAAAGTTCTCTTAAAAGAACTTTGGATGTTGAAAAGGACAATAGTGGAGACCAAGAGGGAGAGGATGATGAACCTAGACGCAGCAAACGTGCTAGAACATCAAAATCCTTTGCTCTAGACTTTATAACTTATTTATTGGAAAATAAGCTTCAAAGCTTTAAGGAAGTCATGTCATCTCCTAAAGCACAATATTGGAAGGAGGCAGTAAATAGTAAAATTGAATCTATTATGCAAAATCATACTTGGGAGTTGGTGGACCTCCCACCAGGAAGTAAACCTCTTGGATATAAATGGATATTTAAGAGGAAGATGAAGGCTGATGGATCAATTAACAAATATAAAGCTAGACTTGTTATCAAAGGATACAAGCAAAAGGAAGGTCAAGATTATTTTGATACATATTCACCAGTCACAAGGATAACATCAATTAGGATGTTAATCGCTATTGCTGCTTTGTATAATCTTGAAATACATCAAATGGATATGAAAACTGCATTCTTGAATGGTGACTTGAATAAGGAAATATATATGCAACAACCTGAAGGGTTGTTGTATAGGGTCAAGAAAACAAAGTGTGCAGACTTGTTAAATCTCTCTATGGTTTTAAACAAGCACCTAAGCAGTGACATAAAAAATTTGATAAAATGATGATGTCAAATAGATTCAAAAGCAATGAATATGACAAATGTGTTTATGTGAAAGACAGACCTGATGGTTATGTTATTGTATGCTTATATATGGATGTTATGCTCATCATTGGTAGCAACGATGATATCATTAAAGCTACAAAGAAGATGTTGAATAAACAGTTTGACATAAAGGATATGGGTATTGTAGATGTTATACTAGAGATGAAAATCACTAGAACATTTGATGGATATGTATTATCTCAATCTCATTACATTGAGAAAATTATACAAAAATTTAATAAGAATGATAATCGTCTAGCGAGAACACATGTGGATGTTACATTGCACTTAAGCAAAAACAAAGATGATAGCATATCACAACTTCTATATTCTCAAATTATTGGAAGTCTCAATTACATCATGAATTGTACGAGACCAGACATCGCATACTCAGTGAGTAAACTGAGTAGATTTAATAGCAACCCAGGGGCAGACCACTGGAAGGCTGTAGTCAGGGTTCTTAGATATCTGAGATATACCTTGAACTATGGGCTGCATTATGCTAGGTATCCAACACTACTAGAGGGTTACTGTGATGCAAACTGGATATCTAATACAAAAGACTCAAAATCCACAAGTGGATATGTCTTTACTCTTGGAGGTGCAGCAGTGTCTTGGAAATCCTCAAAACAAATGTGCATAGCATGATCCACAATGGAATCTGAATTCATTGCGCTTGATAGAGTAGGTGAAGAGGCTAAATGGCTTCGAAATTTTTTGGAGGATATTCCAATGTAGGGGAAACCTATGCCACCTATTTGCATATATTGTGATAGCCAATTGGCTATAGGAATGGCACAAAGTAACTTGTATAATGGTAAGTTTCGACATATACGTCGGAGACACAATACCATAAAACAATTGCTCTCTATTGGTATAATTTCCATTGAATACATTAGGTCAAAAGAAAATATTGCGGATCCGCTTACTAAGGGTTTGACCAAAGAACAAGTGAGCAGTTCATCGAGGGGAATGGGCTTGAAGCCTATACATTAAGAGTCACTATAATGGCAACCCAACCTAGTTGACTGGAGATCCCAAGATCTAGGTTCAAAGGGACAACCAAATTATGGGGGATTCAAGGGGAATCACTATTGAGATAAAATTTTGTCTCCATTCCTATGATGAGATAGTGATGCATGCAGAGTGAATTAGGATAAGCTTTGCTTTTAATGGTTCTTATAGCTTAAATTCATTCGAGTGGGGTATTGCAGGATACTCCTAATGAGAATCACCTATATAAGTGTGAAGGGGCCGCTTCTATGAGGATTTTAAGGCTAAATCTTTTAGATCACTCATGAAAACCAGGTTTGTTTAGGGCCGAAATGAACACAATCATGAGAACCACAGTGTGTTTGAGAAGTGATTGTGTGAATTCTATTGTCTTGGTTTACACAAACGGCTGAACAGTTCAAGACATCACGTTTACTGATTAGCCAATAGACCTGATAGTTTTTACAAGGGAAGGTTCAAAGCCAAAAGCTACCTATCCCCTATGCATGATCTTTTCAATATTGCTTTCATGGTTTATCTGCATTGTTTTGCATAGTTATCTAGCCAATTCTCATTCATGTGAGGGATTGTTAGAAGTGGGCATTATTAAATGGGTTAAGCCCATATTATTTAGATGGGCATGATAATGGTTATGTGGGTCAAGCCCATATTACTCAAGTGGGTCAAGCCCATTTGGTAGAGAAAGCCCAAGCCCACTTCATATTGAATGAGAATATCGCATGAGAATTGGTTGAAGGAGTGAATAGTCCTATATCGCCTAGGTGAAGGTGATGGTGTTGGTATATAAGGCTTTAGTTTGGCCTTTCATGTTAGGCCCTTGGGCCAACCCACTTTTGTGGGGGAGAGAGATATTGGACCAATGCACCTAGGTGGGCTAACCCACACGCGCACGTCGTCGTCCGTCCGGCTAGCTCGGTTTGGTTCGCATGCTTGGCTGGCCAGGTCGGGTTGGGTTAAGTTGGTTCAACAAGATAATATCTTTGAGACAAATTTATTTGGTTCGATTTTCTATTTAATTGATTTGGACCAAAATAGGTCCAGTTTGCTTTCACTAAAGAATATATCCGTTAACAGATGGAAGCATCCATTTGAACGGAAAAGGTTGTCTTCAATGGAATTTTTTATAAAATCATGAAAAACACTTTTTGCAAAGATCCGATTTGGGATTTTCTGTCCGTTCCATTTTCCTGTGTTAGCATACTCACTGTGGTTCGCTGCATGTACTGCGTTGGAGGTGCTCCTACGGTATATGATTAATTGTCTTATCCTAAAAAATAGACGCCCACGAGTCTTAAGCACCAAGAAGGAAGGAGAATTCTATCTTAAAGACAGAGCGGATTGCTTGATTCGATCATAAACATTTTAGTAACATTTCTCATCACAATAAAGGCAAAGGTACGAAAATAACACCTAGTTCTTCCTATGCCAAGCTCCTACCCTTCCTCCCTCAGCCTGGTCGTTGGACAGTGCCACCATCCGCAATTTCATAGAGGACGACAACGTCTTCAACAAATCGATGGACGGCCTCTTCCGCAGGCTGGACGAGAATGAACATGGGCAGTTGTCGTATTCGGAGCTTATGAATGAGCTTAGATGTCCCAGGGTCTTAGGTCTTGGAGAAGCCGAAGTGGTCGTGAGGTAGGAAAAGAGCTGCGGCCGGTCTATGATGGCCTCTTTGCCCCGATAGACCACGACTGCAGCGGAGAGGTGGATCTCGAGGAGTTCAGGGCGGAGATGAAGCAGATGTTGATAGTCTCTCTCTCTGCCCCTGGCTCTCGTGAGAGTCTTGTGGGAGTAAAAGCAGGGGCTAACGTGAAAGTTGACCTGAGAGCAGAAATTTAAAAAAGTCTACAAACAACGTACAAGATCCAAAAGAAAGAATAAGAAAAAAAGAGAGCAGTACAGAACTTTATGTCTCGAGTCCAAAAAGTGTTATATTTCTCCGGAAGCTCACGTCACCAAATTAAGAATTAAATCTGCCGCTCCCCCAGTGGAACTGTCTCTATGATGTCGGCACTTCAATCTGCCCCGACCCTTCCACGGCCCTCCCCCTCCTCTCATTCACTTCATCAGCCTCTTATCAAATCCTCCCTCTCTTGCAGCCTCTACCCGCCCTCCCTTGTCTTGACCCTCCATCTGCCCATACCATTCACGGAGAGGCTGAGGGAGAGGCTTGCATGGACGAGGGTTAAATGGGATTCCTTGAGGCCCTCTCGAAGAACGTACAGGTTCTGAACATGATCGAGTTTGTACGTGTTCCTGCATAAACTCAGTTTTGCTTTGGTTTCGGCTATAGCATTTCAACCAAGTGTCTAATCTCAACTACAGATAAATACAAAATACATGAAGTTTTGGGTAGTTTACATAAAGAACAGTCACAATGAAAACGGTTTTAACAAAGAAAAAACCGAAAGGTTGAGAAACAATGATGATGACCTTTCATGAGGTTCCCTTCCAACTGTTTCTTTCAGTGCCACTGGGATGGGCAATCTTTTGACAAAATTTGAAACAGGTCTTGACAATGTGAAGTCGCCCTTGGCAACATCCTCCATAGATATATCTTTCCGGGTTGAACTTCTCCTCCGTGGTAAAATTCTGTCTACTTGTCGCTTCACTCCTTTCCCTATGGTTTCACTAAAAATGGTATTAAAAAGGTGTAGCTGAACATAAAAGTAAGACATGCGATCATTACAAAAATATCCCACCTTTTATTTGCTTTGTTCTCAGATGCTGGTCAAGGTCTTCCAAAACAGTATCTGTCGATATCCTCTCTCTCTGAGTTTTGGAAGTCTCCTGAGTATGAGGAGACCCCTCTTTTGCTATAGAAGATTGTATCCTTCTGAACAATGCAATTATTGCCTCTTGATTCGAGGAATCTGATGATTTACCATCAGATGATGGAGAATCCACCCGTTCTTCATCCAGAGTTGCTCTGCTGGAGGCACTCTTTCTTCGAGGAGAATGTCCCTTCCGATTTCCATCTGATCTTATACTTTGCACATGAGATTCAACCGTGCATCTTTGTGAAGCTAAAAAGAATGCACCATCTCTAATCTCTGCCAAGTTCAATAAGCTGCTTCAAAAATAATCCGTCAGTTGCTCATTAACACATCTACACCAGTAATCGTTGTAAAGCTTTACAGAAAACCCGAGCCTTTGAATGCCACAAAACTGATAGGGTTCTTGAGTGTTTTAAACTTTGATGATAATCATTATGTTTATTATTTACTGTAATTTTTTTGCAAAAAACAAGTACTCCAGCTGTGAACTGCTTGAATCAAATTGTCAATTAATTTGCCACCAAAAATGGAGTCCAATTGATAAGAGAGCATGGACGTTGATGAATTAAAGCCAATCTTAATTCCTTGCTAGTTTGAGACGTCCAAAGATCAAAAGATTTGCTAATAAGATCCTGCCCTTGCTTTGGTCTCTGCACTATCACTCATATCAACATTTACAGCCTCAATGGGGGGTTTCCTCCGCCTCTCCTTCAGAATAGCTTCTGACTGCTTCATCAACCGGATGTACTTCATTCTAACTTCTGAAATAGGATGCTTTGAAATACAAGAAGCTTCATTATAGGCTTCCTTGAGAATTGCTGTGCAGGTCATGTTCTTGAGTGAAAGATAGAAAATGTGTGGGTGTCTATCAAATGCCCTGTAGAACTTTTGCGGCAGTCCCAAATGCTTTCTCAGGCACAAAAGCTTCTTCCTCTGTGCAGAATGTTCAACAAAGAGGCAGAGCAGCTCATGAAGAACACCCACTACTCTCTTCTCAGAAATATCACTGCTCGGGTTCAAGTAAGAAGAGTCTACATAAGGGGACACATAGGGGAGCCTCTGAAACTCGTCTAACCAAGTTAAAATCTTTCGTTTCAGCCTCAAGCCTTTTGAAGGAAAAAGCAGGAAAGCTATAGTGTCGGATGCCCCAACTGATTGTCCCTCACTCTTTGCTGCATTATTTTGCATCTCAGAGACTACCACTTCATCATGATTGATGAGTTTTAATCCTCGAATCCCATCTTCCATTTCCACTATATCAAAAATCCCACAAAAATTATCTTCCGGATTTTGCACAAAATCATCAGGTAATCCCAGATACCACTGTAGACCTTGAACAATCTTAAGAGGAAGCATCTTCTCCTTTGTCATCATAACCAATTTCTTCAACCCGCTGATCAAATCTCCTCTATAGGTTTCATAGACCAATTGCTCTGCCTCATGCAGCTCCGTGGCTTCTGGGGTGAGTCGGAACCAGGGGAGATTGTACTTCTCACCAGTCAATTCTTCAAATATTGATGGGTAAGTCCGAATGAACCTAGCAACCTTGATGGGAATACCCAATTCATCTCCCCTCTTTGACACAGCAGAGATTGGGAGGCAGTTACAGGGCTCCTTGATGATACAATTTTTCAAGGAGATTACTGCTTTCAACTCATGAGACCTGTGAATAGACTCAATGGAATCGTAAAAAGAATCCTTTTTCCACTTCATCTTCACTTGTACATAAGTAGCCTTCTGGTTGTGCATAAGCAGATCAGCTGGAATAAGAAAAGATCCCATTTTAAAGTTTATAAGGGAGGAAGATAAGCAGTGCAACAACATACTCACAGAAGGGTGTCCAAAAGCATTTCATATTCCCTTAAAACTTCCTTCAAAGGTTGGCACCTTTCTCAAGCTTCATGTTTAAGCAGGTTGACAAACTCAAATCACAATTTCCACATAAGTTTATTACATAAGAAACAATTTTATTTTGACTTGCAATCTTACAGTTCATTGATCCTTCTAACATAACTAATCTACTTTAAGCAAACATTAGATTCCTTAAGAATGTTTCAATTGGCCATTTCAGGCAAACTCAGATTACACATTTTAAAAACTCAATATTAATGCTGACCAACAAAACGGAAGTATTTTGTACAGGTCTTTTTTCTTCCTCCTTAAACATCTACCTCACCCCATCCCCCATAACCAATCTTTACACTATATGGCGTACCATTACATGCAACGGAAAATACTCACTGGTCTGTGATTAAGAAAGTACAACATCTGTATCAACCAAAAAATCAAAAGAATCAACCAAATTCCGCACTTCCCAACAGATTACAATCACACCACGATAAATACAAACTAACAAGAATGAAAAATATATGAAAGTGAATCGTCAAAAGAGAAAATTAAAGGAAGGAAGGGGGGCCAATACCTTTCTGGTGGGTGAATGTGGATTTCCCAAGGGAAAAGGCAGAGAATGTGGGCAAGCGGAGACTACACCTTGGGAGGTAAAAGATAGCCACTTGCATTTTTCTTTCTTTCTTTGTGTCTTCTTTTTACCCCTAGACAATGTAGAAAAAATTAGATTTGCTCACCAGATGAATTTAGGCCTGTAAGACATTTATCATTTTAAAAAACCGGGCCACGGGCCCACGAGGTGTGGGACTGGGCTGGGAGACAGAGAGAGAACATTTCTTGGTGGCTTACAAAGATCATGACGGCTTCAGTGGCAGGGTTCTTCCCTAATCGTGTGCTCGAGGAAGAGATAGAAATGGATGCGCTTCGGAAGATGTGCTTCACAGAGGGTGAAGAGTGGTACACATCTAACTAAGGGGGGGCAAAAAAAAGGTTAAATTACACTTACCCCATGAGAGTAATTAGCACAACACAGTTTTAAGCTATTGACATGAACCGAGGGAATAGGAGCCTCAAATAAGAAAATCAACTTTTTTAGGAAAACAAACCATTACAAAAAAAAAAATTCTAGCTAATTTGATCAAGCAACTTAAACCAGCTAAAAAGTGATCAAGTAGGACAAGCGATAATAATTTGAAAGGCATGAAAGTAAAGTATGAATGCACATCCAAAACTTAAAAACTAAAAGCACATTTCACCGTTAGTCTGCTGAACCATAAAAAAAGGAATCAAAAGGACCACCATCACACAAAAAATACGCGCAGAGAGCAGCTCAAGATTGTAATAAGGATAGGATAAAGTGCCTGAAGTAAAAGTTTCAATCCCCCATCCAAAGCTCCTTGATAAGAAATAATAGAAAATATAAAGCCCAGTAATAGCTTCTTGGTTCCCCATAACTTCTCATTAAGGAAGCATGAATATAGATACAGGGATACAACACGACACGGTACGGACACGGCGATTTCCAAAAAAACTAGGATACGATACGGGCTATTGAACTATTATTATACATATTTTTATGTACATTTTAAGAGTTCTAAGTGAAAATAAATAAATAATAACTAAAAGAAAACAACTAAGAAGCTAAATGAGGTAGGCAAAAAATCACACAACTGGGTCAATCATGCGATCAAATAAGTAACACAACCTACACAAATCATAAGACCAATTCAAGACACAAATAGACAACTCTATAAAATAAAATACTCATTCATAAAGCTGAAGGCCAAATAACAGCAAAAAGCTGAAGGCAAAATAAAACACATTATGTGATATACATTCAAGAATCAAGCTAGTCAAGACACAAAAACACTAAAACACCCATTTATCTAAACAGAACATACATTCAAGAATCAAGAGGCTAGCAATGTTCTATAAGGCATAACATTATAAGTATTTAAAAAAAAAATAGAACAGTAGGCAGAAGTCAGAACAGTGGGAAATCAATAAAACAAAAAGGGGTTAAGGAAAAAGACCTTTCGGGGGAGGAGCACTGGGCGGTGGTCTGGAGGAGTGCTGGACGGAGGCCCGGAGGTGATATGGTGCCTGGACGGAGGCCGGAGGGGCTCGAGCGACTGGGCGGAGATCGGAGGGGCTCTGGTCAGCTCTGATGGCGAAGGGCGGAGGACGGCGGGGCTCTGGGCGGAGAACCCATGTGGAGGCCTGGATGGAGAAGGGTGGAACCGCGGCGACCGGCGGTCCTCCAGCCGGCAGGTCGCCGTGAAGGGGACGAGAGGAACAGAAGGGGGTTGGGGGGTTGTTTAGCTCGAAACGTTTCCCGATACGTCCGACTTTTATTTTCGGCGTATCCGCACCGTATCCGTACGTATCGTATGGGCGAATCAGACTATCAGTGCTGCTTCTGCTCTTATTCCCATTTGAGTGAGGCTTTCTTTGCCACCGAAAACCTCCCAACCGACTGTTGAAAATCAGATAGGGTCTGTTCGGGGTTATGGAAAAAACGGTAGGAAAATAAGTTTTTTTAGAAAATAACTTTGCACCTCGTTAGGGATTCTGGAAACTATTTTTCCAAGCATCGGGTTTGGTCTCGAGGAGATTGTCATCTCCCTCCCTGGTATGTCTCTCTTCGTCTTTCTTTGGATTTCTCCCTGGTATGCTCCTTCCCTCTCCAATCTCTGCCCTCACCAATCGTCACCGGCGGGGGAGCCCTCTCTTGCTGGAGCTGGTAATGCGAGCTAGAATCTTCTCTGAGAGTTCCCCCGCTGTTCTGAGGCTCAGAACCTCGGTAATCATCTTTGATCGTTCTACCCATGACTATCGCCAATTCCCTCCTTCACCGTCCTCTTAAGGACCGCCACCATTCATCTCACCCGAGAATTATTCAAGTCCTCTTAGAGATGCTTGTGGGTCCCTCATCTCCCCTCATTGAACATCACGAGCTGAGGAGCCATGTCTCCTTGGAGCTGGTGATGATGGGCTCGTCTCTCCGTCCTCGGCCTCCAAAGTATGGTCATCGGCCTTCCCCAAACCCTAGCTTCTTCGACTGCTCCCCCGCTGTTGTGAGGCTCAAAACCTCGACGAGTGGACTCACATCTCCAACAGCCAACCCAATTGAGAAAAGACACTCACTTTGATGTATCAGATGGTGTGAGGCTTCATTTGGTCCATTCCTTTCTCTTCGCTTTTGTTAGTTTTTTTTTTATCGGTATAGAAGCCAGAAGGGGAATTTCTGGTTGATCTCTCGCTTCCCTTTGCATAATGCTCTGCTAAAGATGACATTTTTTTTGTTTTTTCATCTGGTTTCACTCTATGTGCTTCTGGTATTGATCATTCGACCGTATGATTGTCTTTCTTTTGTTAAAAAGCGGGTATTGTGTTTTTCTAGTGACAAGATTCTGAAATTCCTGAAATGGATTGAATTCCTTGGAGAATTTTTTGAAAACCTTCATGAACTGCATTAGAGTTTCATCATTATTAAAGTCATAGTCTTATTTTCAAATATGATCCATCGAAACAGTGTTGTTCAGGATAGATTAATTTTATTTTATTAAAAATTAAATTATCATTGTCATATTTTTTTAATAAAA
Organism: Saururus chinensis; assembly: GCA_035235625.1. NCBI lineage: Eukaryota > Viridiplantae > Streptophyta > Magnoliopsida > Piperales > Saururaceae > Saururus > Saururus chinensis. The sequence continues at coordinate 42,310,301 of CP141142.1, read as the reverse complement.
TAAAATTAAAATAAATATATTATAGGCTATTTTTTTACTCATAACCATGTAAATGACGGACTAAAAAGGGTTACCTAACTATAAATATGCATGATATTCTTTATTAATATAAAAAATTTTATCTATTAAAATTTTTAAAATATACATTAATAAAAAATTTCAAGAAAATTTTCTAACTAAGGGGGCTTTGAGAGGCAATTTAAAATAGAAAGACAATTAATTTGTAAAAGAATTAATTTTTGACAAAAGAAGTAAAAGTATATGACTGGATAAGGTTTTTATTAAATGATCGAAAAAAAAATAGATTTTAGCTCATTTTTAATTTTTATATAAAAATAATAAAAATATCCTTTAACATAATGGGTAAAACATCTTTAACTAATGGGTAAAATATTTTTTCACATCTTTTCAAATTAAAATTGGCTTTCTTTAAGAACTCACCTTATAAATCAGATTTTGGGTTAATTCGGTTTAAATTGACCCAAAAGTTGATTTTTATTAAAAAAATTATTTTAATATAAAATAATCCTTTTTTATGGTTTTCAACCGAGAAAGCGATTTTCAACAAAAACAAATCACCTTTCATTCACAAAAATTGCCTCCCAAACAAGCCCTAAACCCCTAACAATAGAAATATTAATTTCTATAATGTTTTATTTGCATGAGAATATACCTTTTCTAGAAAGTTGCTTTTCCAGGAAACTTGTTTTCCAAAACCCCTAAATACAACCCAACGACAGTGAAGAACAACAGTTGTCCAAGTTGGGCAGAAAGAATGGCTATTTGGAAAAGAAAATTTTTTTTAAATCTATTTTTATGTATATTCAGTAGTTCTTTGTGGGACCGCAAGATTCTTAAAAATAATTCCTAAACATCAGAATTTATATTATGTGGTATTTTATATAATATAAATAAGAGCTAAAGACTCTAATCAAAATGTTCTTGGTTGGTTGGTTACTTTACAAAATAATTATACACCGAATTGATCTCAATTCAACCAACTCTCACTTTGTTGTAAGCCCAAAGATCTTAACCTATACCTGTTTCTGTTTAAATTAATGAAATAAAAATTTCCCTTATCATCCTTATTTTTATTGATTGAACAATTCAATGCGAAGTAATACATTAATTATATCCAAATTTAAACTCTAAGCTCTCATACCCCATTTATAACATCTATATTAATGTTATTTCTTATCACGCCCCGGCGATGCCCGACCTGAGCCAAACCCGGTCTAGGGGCCGGTCAAGCGTGCGGGAGCGACGAAGGAAGATCGAGAAACGATCTAGTGGAAGACTTAACCCTAACCACGGGCGATTAACAGAATTACGGAGTACACACAATCCTTTGAGCAAGAGTAAATAAGAAGGAAAGAAAAGTGTTGCTTATCACAAAGTAAACAATAATCTCAAACCCACATACTTAATTAACTAAAGTCCACACCGGCTCAAAATAAGCTTAAGCAAACATAACTATAAAATGTGACATAATTCCAAAACAAAGAACCCTACACAAAGGTTCTAAACATAAAGTATAAAACCAAAGGAAATGAAGTCACACCAAAGATCTCCATGATCACATCCAAGTCATCTCCAACCTTTCCTCAAAAAAGAGATCTTGTCCGTCTGCGTATCACACTATGCAGCCCCAAAACAAAACACAAGAAAGAGGGGTGAGTTTAACAAACTTAGCAATGGTTTTTAATATCACTATCAATATCGAAAATACAATAGCATAACAACATAATCGTTCAATTCAAAGATTTACATAGTGCATCGTTTTCTGATCACACATACATATCACCTAAAATTGCATTGTAATGCATAATTCACATTAATTTCATTCTCATCATAACATCCTGCATGAAATGTATCTCTAACATACATATTCCATCATGCATCACATCATAATCAACTTACATGGATGTATCTCTAACATACATATTCCCACATGCATTACATCATAATCAACCTGCATGGATGTATCTCTAACATACATAATCCATCATGCATCATATCAAAATCAACCTGCATGGATATATCTCTAATATATATATTCCATTATGCATCACATCATAATCCACTTGCATGGATGTATCTCTAACATACATATTTTATCGTGCATCATATCACCACAACCTGCATGAATGCATCTCTAACATACATATTTCATCATGCATCATATCATCACAACCTACATGAATGCATCTCTAACATGCATATTCCATCATGTATCACATCATAATCAACCTACATGAATGTATCTCTAACATACATATTCCCTCATGCATCAACATTCTCATTCATTATGCATGTATAAGTGTCACACATGCACATTAGCTCAACATGCAAGTCCATATCCATAAAGAATAAACCTGCTCTTCAAGGTCGGAGCCTTCGAGCAAATACTTATCAAATAGACATGCTCCTCAAGGCCAAAGCCTTTGAGCAAACACTTATCAAATAGATACTTATCTAATAGACACTTATCTAATAGACATGCTCCTCAAGGCCAAAGCCTTTGAGCAACCCCTGCTTATCAAGACACGAAGTCTCAAACAACTCCTGCTCCTCAAGGCCAACGCCCCCGAGCGACTCATGCTCCTCAAGGCCAACGCCCCCGAGCGACTCATGCTCCTCAAGGCCAACGCCCCCGAG